>JANAVB010036420.1:12939090-13441018 GCA_029216955.1 Iris pallida | reverse complement strand
GCCTATATGGGCTTGGGCTCAGTCGGATCCAATCCGGACTAAAATGGTATAACCGGTTTCTGCAAAGTCAATAAATCTGATAATAATTAATTAAACTATTTCTAATGGTCATGCTATAACTTGGCCTGGTTTTACTAGTTAGGACACACCGATGGCTTGGCACTCCTCTACCATGGCTAAACCCTAGTCCAAACATGCTACTGCACTACCCGTGCCATGATTCCTAGTTGTCTTGTATTTCAAAACTCAACTATGGCTAAAGTCTTCTACCGTAATAACTAACTAAATAATCATTTATAAAATTCTAAAATAACTATTCAAAATAAAAAAAATATTTGAAAAAATTCTCCGGGAAGGGCTACAAATCTATCTACCTAAAAAATAAGTTCGTCCTCGATATTCCAATTCATGACTATTCCTTAAAATTCAAACTCTACTATTACCTTAATCTCCTCAATTTTAATTCCTCAAAAATAGTTTATAGCCTCCTCCTAATCATTTTGTAACTACGAAGCCTTGAGGGCTTCTACCCACCTTTGGTCACACTACTCCTCAAAACTCGATCACTAAAGCTTATAACCTTCGAACTAGTGGCTAATAATTCTACCGACAGATAGCTAGGCATATGGCAACTATAATCCTTTATATCTATAAACAACCAAACTCAATAATCATGCAATATTATACTATAATTTAAGAATTTCTGATGAATCCTAGACAGCACGATCGTTCGTCACCCTGAAATAAAAGGACGAGAATCAATGGCACAGGAAGCAAGGAAGTATAATCGAGAGCAATATGGAGTTTTCAAGGACGTAGAGAATTTCTAGAAGAATTTCCAATGCAGAGTGGATGAGATTTCTAAGGGGTTTAGTCATATTCGTAGGCTCGTATCAGTACAGTTACGTAACCGATACGATATGCTCTGACCTGCATGGGCCACCAAAAAAACTTGTCATGACCCGCACCCGCTTTTCGGATGCAAGCACGTGAGCAAGCCAACTACGTATCGAGCGGACTCCAGCCCCTCTCGATTACGTAAACGCTGTCAAGACTATGGTATACTGTCAAATCATGGCAAAATAAATCTATATCTCAATCCCAATAAGAATAATAAACAAGAATGAACAAGTATGGGTCGTGGTCTGCAGCCCACTAGTATATATGTCCGATAAGACTCTAAAGGAAATAACAAGTGTCTAAAATTGAATCGAGAAACATGATATCTCATGATAAGGTATGAAAGCACGAGCGGATAATAAACACAATAACGATACCTGAATTCCGTAAGCGTATCGTCACATCTGTCATCCAAAACCACTAGCTAACTCCATGCAATCGCTAAACCTGAAGAGATCATCAGGTCCTCAGAGGACATAGCAAGATACATAAAATATGCCTATCTAGCAGTTTATCATGCAATAAAGAAATATAGGAAATAATGGAAAAAGACCAATCAATACGAAAACACGACTATACACGACTGGAAGAACCACTACGCATAACCGAACTGCTGGAGAAGAACAAGAGAACACGATATCACGATGTCAACGGATAACCAATCGAATACTCAAAACCCTCGCCCCTAGTGTGGACTCGCAAGTTTGAACAACTACTAACCCTCGCCCTAGTGTGGGCTCGCAGGCTAGCATCACCCTCGCCCCTAGTGTGGACTCGCAGGTGTGAACCATATACTACCCTCATCCCTAGTATGGACTCGCAGGTTAGCATCACCCTCATCCCTAGTGTGGACTCGCAGGTGTGGACTAATAACTACTAACCCTCGTCCCTAGTGTGGACTCGCAAGCTAGCCTCAGCTACTAACCCTCGCCCCTAGTGTGAGCTCGCAGGCTAACATCAACTACTAACCCTCGCCCCTAGTGTGGGCTCGCAGGTTAGCTTCAAGAATCAAGCCACAGTGTAACGCCCGTATTTTGGAATACGTATTTGATTAGGCTTATATGTATTTCAGACATGTATTTTATTTTCTCGGATTTTGGCCTGTAATTGTATTTTGGCTCGACTTGCGGATTTTGGTTTTCCTCGTAAATTTTGTTTTTGACCTGGCGTGGTTTTATTCCTTGTGGAGAAGGATTTGGTTTGGTTTGCATTGGACTACCCTTAGTTAACCTCCACCCTCAACACACACACCCTCCCTCATTAAACCCTACCTAACTTGTCACGACCCGCACCCGGATATATGGGTACGAATACGTGGGCCACGCCCAGCCTACGCCGCATGCAGTATCAGCGGTAGAGCGTTGTCAAGTACACTAACTAACTACAACATCTAAAGATCCATAACTTGAAATGTACCCATGTCACATCACGAAAACTAAGGAAGATAAGACAAGAATTAATAACAATATCACTAGAACAACTAAAATCTATAAGGATCATAAGACAGGAAAATAAGGAAAGAACAACAAGACTAACTAAGGATAACTACCATGGCAACTCACATAGAAGAATAGTGAGATCCACCTCAGCTAGCAACATCATGAAGTCCAATACTGAGGCACAACTACTCCTAAAATTTTGTCATCATATCCAATCAGGATGGAACGAGCACAAATCTAAAATAACAGTTCTAATTAGACGATATTGAACATGTAGCAGTAAATAGAGAGAATATACAAAAAATCATGAAATGTACATGTGAGTATCATGGCAAGGTAAGCTGTAAATCTAGAGCTAGAACAAGGCAAGTAAACTGATCATGGCATGTACAAGAATCAAAAATCATCTATCCAAGTGTGTGAGTACTAGCTACAAATGTGGCCGGCTTGGGTCTGCACAAGGTCTACTGATCAGCCAATCCTACGTGGAGTGTAGGATTGGTAGCATTCAAGGTCTACAAGAATAAACAAGACGGATAATGACCACATATCTATACTAGTGCTCCCCATCCCCGACTAGTATAGTGGATCCAACCATGACACATCATGACATACGATTCTCCGATAGGGTAGCTAGCCTTCGCAGGAATCGTGTCTATACAATACACAAGGAACAGAAAGACTTGCACAAGATATACCAAGGAGAGCGAGGAATAACATCTCATGACGGGATCTAGGGAAATACCAATCCGTGTGAACATGTGTCAAGAGAACAAGGGTATCTACACTAAATACAAGAAACATAGACAATATCATAAAACAGAAATATTATCAGAGAATGTACTCGCCTGTGATCTGGTGGAATATGTCAACTGGTCCAAGAACAGTGCCTCGAGGACCTATAGGTGGATACTATATCAATATAAGGGTTTGGAAGTAAAATCAAGTCATACTAAGTCAAACTAGGTCAATCTAAGTCAAGGGTTGACTTACTGTTGACTTTTGGTCAACTGGTCAACTCTGGTCAATTCTAGGTCAACTCTAGGTCAACTTGACTAACATTGACTAACAGTTGACTTTGGGTCAACTGGTCAACTCTGGTCCAGTTCAAATCAATTTTAGGCTACGGTTGACTTCCGGTTGACTTTTGGTCAAAATAGTCAACTGTGGTCAACCAAGGTCAAAACTTGTCTAACCTAGGTCAAATGTTGACTCTACTTCGACGTTCAGTCAAAGTAGTCAACCATGGTCAAACTGGGTCAAAGCTAGTCTCTACAAACATCTACAGGGTCAACACATTCAATTTCAGTGGTTGTGAAATCACTGGAATCGATGGATCTCAAATACCACAAAAGAAAAGATTATAATAATGGTGAAAATCTACCGATGTTGTCGGATGGTGAAACAACCATTACCAACGTGTCCAGAATGGTCAAATCAGCTAGGATAGCCTGTCCATAAGTCCAATTTGGACATAGGGGCAAAAAGGTAATTTCGGGTCAAAACGGTGTCCGTGTCGAGCCCCTTTGCACCGAAAAACGTGCCAGAATTCTAGTCTACCAAACCTAACAAATTATATGTCCACGAATCCAGAATGACGATACGATCCCAACGTATATCCAGAATTGGATTCCGTTGACCCAATCTCAAATTGGTCCGTTGACCAGGACATTAAAATCCGATTTGCACGGAAAAGCGTGTCGGAGCTAATGTCCTCAAAACTCAGCAAATTATATGTCAACGAGTCCAGAATGACGATACGAACTCAACGGTATATCCGAAATTGGATTCCGATGAGCCGAACTCAAAATGACCCGTTGACCCGGATATTGGTATCTGACTTGCACCGAATGTGTGCCGGAACCAATGTCCATTAAACCTAGCAAATTTATATCACGAGTCCAGAATGACGATACGAACTCAACAGTATATCCAGAATCGGATTCCGATGAGTCGGCGTCAAAAAGTCCCGTTGACCCGGATTGTGGGGCCCGCTTTGTACCAAAATGCGTGTCAGGGCCCACGTCCTCCAAATCTAACAAACTTTATATGAAAACATGCCAGAACGATGCCACGAGTCTACTGGTGGTGTCAGAAATTGAATCCGGAGTCCCGGGTTCAAAAATAGAATTTTACAAGTGCAATACTAAGAATTCGAACGGCCAACTTTGGTGTCGAATTCGACCGACCTAACAAGCTCAACTGAAATGAAATCTAAAGGGGACAGGAAGAGGGTTATACCAGCAGTGCACCGGAACTGGTAGCACGTAAAACGGAGCTACGACGACGAAGATACGAACCCACGAAGTTGGCGTCGCAAAACTGTCCAAAATAGTACAAATTAAAACGTCAACTTGGTGGCCGGTTTGGATGTATCAAATGACAAAATTAACGGTTCAACTTGACAGAGGTGAAGAGGGATACCGAGATTGAGACGGAGGGAATAAATCGCCGATCCAACGGTCGGATTTCCTGAAAAATGTGTACGAAGTCGCTGATCCAAAACGTAAATTCTGAAATTTTTCCGTGCGCGCGTCGACGTAACTCCGTGCAAAACGCACGAAACGCCTAGACGGCGCGTCCCGGAGGACGTTGGCCACCACAGGTAGTCGCCCAGGGTGCGCCCAGAGGGTCGGGGCCAGCCACGCGTAGGGTGGGCCGGGACCTCGCCGGCGGCTGCTGCCCGCGACGGCGCACGCGCGCGTGCGGTTTGCTGCTGCAGCGCCGTGCGCTGCTGCATTTGCAGCTGCTGTGCTGGCCGCACTGCTGGTCGGGGCTCGTCGGCCTGGTGCGGCGGCTGCCCGGCGGGCACGGCGGCGGAGCGAAGGTGTACGGGTAGGTGATGGAGATGATGATGAAGGTGGTGGTATGTGATGGTAATGGTGGTGAAGAATAGAAGGAGAAGAGTGGGGAGTCTCGGCCTAGGGTGGAGGTGGTGCTTGGCCGTCGGCGAGGGGCTGGCTCGGATGGCCATGGGGGAGTTGCAGTCGACCAAGGGGGAAGGGATGTGTGGTGTGTGTGTGTGTTAGAGAAGAGAGAGAGGGATATAGTATATATCATATAGAGAGAGAGAGAGAATGAGAGATATTTAATGAAGGAGAGAGAATGATATTAGATATTATAGAAAGAGAGGGGGGGTGCTGTCCTGTACGGGTAGGGGGGTTTGTGTGTGATGGAAAGAGGGTGAGGTGTGAGTGATGAGAGAGAGAGATGTATATATATATGTTATATATATATATATATATTATATATATATTATATATAAAATTTTAAGAGAGATATTTTAGTGAGAGAGAGGGAATAGATATTTTTAAATAGGAAAAAATAGAAAAATTATGTGGGTTTTTTGGGCAGTCATAAAAGAACAATATGGAGCTTGGGCTCGGGTCCGGTCGAGCCGGGTCAGTCAAATCGGACAGGCAATAATTGAATTAAAATGGTATTTAAAATCATGGCAAATAAGTAGCATGCGGGGGCTCAAATAAATGGGACACAAGTGTCAGGCGGGTAGTAGGCTTCGTGTGGCCATGTTCCTATTTGGGGTCGACTAGGTTGGGTCGATGTCGGGTCCCGAAATTAAATTAGAAATTAAATCAGGTTTCACGGTAGATAATTAATTGGCCTAAATTGAACCGAAAGTTTTGCGAAGGAAATGGAGCATAAAATGGAGTGTCTGAGTGGGACACGAAGGTCATGGGTGAATAGCGTCTCGAGTAGATCAGGCATGACAAATTGGTTTCAAGAAAAAGACTAGTCTGGTGCTCCTAAATTAAAAGTCACGATAACGTGCATATGAGGATCCAGAAAAGAGTGGGAATTCAATTAGTAATTAAAATGGTCTAAATTGACACGAACTTGCGCGAAGCAAAAAGAGTACAAGGGAACAAGTTCGAGTGGGACACGATATATCAATATGAAGATAATCTCGTCTACTACAAACTTCAAGAAGAAAGTTTCCAGAGACTGACATCCCTAATGCTCTAGAAATCCAAGTCACGGTAGAGAGCATTAAATCAAATAATAAACAAATAATAATATCTATTGCAATAATTGATTATAAAATTAAAAAAAATAAGCCCTAAATTCAGGGGCTTACATAACTTTTCTCTCTCCTCATTACTCTTCCATTTATTTTCTCCATCTTCTTCCTCCTTCCTCCACACAACACCCAACCTCCATAGGCAAGTGCACCTTGCCACCAAATAGGAACCCTATTTTATTTGTCCATTAGTTAGATTAGGCCATGGTGAACCACATTAGAACTTGTCATTTTATGATTTGGAGTTTCTATTTTTCTAGATCTAAGTTTTACCCATTTTCGGATTTCTTGGTTTTGATCTATTAAACTTTGATTTTTGCTTGTTTTGATGCTTCCATGTGGTAGAGAATTCAATTTTACACAAGATAGAATCTTGAAAATCTAAATTTTGTTTTGTTTTGGCTAAGTTATGAGATTTGGAGTTTTTGGTGTTCTTGGGATTCTCCTCTCAGCTTGCTGGAGAAGATGACCTCGGCCAACGCTCTTTAGCGCTGGGCTGACCCGCGCCAACTTCCTCGGCCAGCACTTTTTAGCGCTGGGCTGACCCGCGCTCGCTGCCGGCGCCCTTTGGCGAACCGTGCCCCCCTTCTTCGCTGGCGCTCTTTAGCTCCAGCGCCTCCCCTCCCTTGGCGCGCTTGGCTCCGACGTACCATGGCTCGTTTTGCCAGTGCAAACCGATCCCAGCATAACCGAATCCCAGCGCAACCCGACCCCAGCACAACTTGGCCAGCGCAACCCGACCCCTAGGAACCCAGCGCAACCTATTTGTCCATGGATGGTTTGGTTTTATTTTCCTTGGGCTTGGCTTCTCTTTGTTGATTGGAGTTCTGAGATCTCGTTTCACACAACACGACTGTCTTGACACAACACGACCTGGCACGATTTTCGGTGTTTTGCTTATGACTAGTACGGTTTTCGTGATTTCTGTGATTTATTATCCTTGTACTTTTTGACCTTCTTAGTAGTGACCCGAGGGGGTGCGCTCTTAGCTTGTAACCTGTGATTCATAATTAATCTATGTAACTGGATAACTTGATAGTGGCCTTTGGTGGCACACTCCTGACTCGTAACTTGACTTGATAAGTTGATACTGTTGCGATGGCAAACTTGACTCATATAACCAACTCTCACACCGTGGGTGTTCATTCTTGCTGCTTCGTGCAATCCACTTGTCTTGTCTTGTCTTGTATCATGTCTAGGACATGACTTCCTGCTTACCACGGTCAGGGATTCACACTGAATATGGATTAGGTTAATGACTAGATCAAACTATAGTTCATGGAGAATTCCCAGTCATAGGCGATCTCGTTATCTGGGCGCTTTAATGGACTTGTAGCCTGCCGACGAGTAGGGCACATTTCCTGTACATTGTCATGTGTAGCACCCTCTAAGTCACCTAAGGGTACATTGTCTCCCGGGCAATGTACCCAACCATACTCTCAACCCGCGGAAGGATAACTGGATAGTCTGCAGGCTTGGGACTGGGAATTTCTCATTTGCATCTTGTTTAGTAATTAGCCATATGATAACCCTAGTTAGTTAAGTAGTAAGTCGTAGTATTTGCTTGGCCGCTTGTGAATGGATGGTGTCCAGTCCTGTCTAAGTCTCGTCTAGTCACAGTACGTAGTTTCTCCTGAGCATGTTTGTTTTACTTATCTTAACAGTAAATGGGTAGAGACAAGGTGCTATTCAGGCGAAGGGTACAACCCCGGTCCTTGTTTGGTTAAGGGTTGTAACCTGTCTCCCGGAATGGTTCCACGTCCCTAGTCGTTATTGTCCTGTTGTACTCTTTATTACTTGTACTTTTCTTTTATTTTTTCTTATGATTTGATATGCTGGCTTTCGTTCTTATTTCGTGGCCTCCTTTGTCGTACTTGCTCTTTCTGGGTTTGACCCAGCTAGTTTTGTGTGGCCAGATTTCGGAGCAGCTCCCAAGGATCTACCGAATCTCCAGCCCAATGGTGACAACTAGACGAACCCGGGCCAAGAGTGGGTTTTCCATTTTGATTCGCTCACTACATTGTAAAACTATTCTTTTGAGGCGTTTAGCCGACGAGCACCTGTTAGCTCGATGCGTATTTACTTACTGTCTGCCTTCGGGCCGTAAACATGATTAACAAATCCTAGGGTTGATCATGTATGACTAAACTCTTGCGAGTCCTCGCATTTTGTACGACTAGCTTCATGATCAGCTGAATATAAAATATTTGGGATGCCTTGTATTGTGTATTTGGTGATCTAACATCTTGTAACTATATTACTTGCTTGAGATTGAGACAATAGGCTTGACCTTAAGAGACTGTTGGCTTGTAGTAAACCCTCATATCTAGACAGCCGTGACCGTATAGCGAGGTGAATTCCATTTCAATATACGTAGCTGGCTATGTACGCCCCCGCCCTCCAGTATTCTGGTTCTGGGGCGTTACATGGTTTAAGTGGTGGCCCATGCAGGTCTTGTAAATCAAGATATGTGAGGGTTTACCGGATAGATGTCTCGATCAGTACTCGTCCTTGATCTCTGTTCATATCCTCTGAATCTCTGGATTCTTGCCCCGATTATCTGCTTGTATCGTTGATCTGTCCTGGTCCTTCCTTATTGTTCTCTATGTCGTCTTCTTCAGCAGCACTGTACCTGGCCCTGCCGATCAGCGAGGTGGAGTACTTCCCGTGGACCAGTAGCAACCCGGAGATCAAGTCCAGCATTCCGGAGTAACCTCCAGAGTTGTACCTACTGGAGGAGAGCCACCAGTTCAGCCCGTCCAGCCTACAGAGCCTGATGATGGCACCTTGGTAGGTCTCATCAGGACCTTGATAGCTTCCCAGGATCGTCGGGGCGACGCCCTACACTAGATAGTTCAAGATGCTTTGAACAGAGGCGGTCATCCAGGGAACAGCGCGGCCAACGGCTTCAAACGCTTGAACCCTCTATTCTTCGACGGCAGCGAAGATGCGATTGCCGCGGACGCTTGGCTTCAGGATACCGAGGTGGTTCTGGAAGCAGCTAGGACACCTGAGAATGAGAAAGTGGCGGTGGTACGCCTACAGTTGCTGGACTTAGCTCGCAGTTGGTAGGCGGCGCAGGTCGTGGGATTAGCGGTGCCGGTTACTTGGGCGGTATTAGAGAAAGATTCCAGACGAAGTATTTTAACGCTGTAGCTCGGTACGATCTGCAGACGAGGTTTACCAACTTGAAGCAAGGAGGCAGGACGGTCGACGGTTATGTATCTGAGTTTTCTAGACTCAGTAGGTTTGCCCCCACCTTGGTGGCAACCGAGTTTGATAGGGCCCAGCGGTTCTAGCAGGGGCTGTATTTTGAGATCTTGTTGGCAGTTGAGCAGTTCGAAGCACCAGACGTTCGATGCAGTATTGAGGGCAGCTAGGAGGCACGAGTACACCTCCCAGAAGATTGTGGATAGGACCGGAGGTAGGAAGCGGTCCCACAATCAGATGCACCAATCATCGGCTCCAGCCCCGGCAGCAAGGGGTTTGACCGTTGAAACTCCGAGGTGGGCGACCTCAGTGACGTCGGTTCAACATTCAACCCCAATGTACCCGCAGCAGCAGAAGCAGACTTCCGCGGTGGAATGTTCTCATTACGGAAAGCCAGGAAACGTGATGGCAGATTATCGCAGGGTAAAGGGATTGTGCCTAGCTTGTGGGGCGGCAGGTCACAAGATAGGAGCCTGCCCGAATAGGGGGTAGTTCGTCCTCTTCCAACCTAACCAGTCCGTCGATTAGGAGACCAGCACCTATGCAGCAATAGCAGTACCCGAGGCCATTGTTGCCTCAGGCCCAGGCATTTCAGCAGCAGAACCAGCAGCAGTACACCCAGGCTCAAGTGCAGAGTAAGCAGAGAGGTTTCCAGCATAGGGGACCCGCAGCCAGAGGACAAGGTCAGGCAATGATGATGACTATGGAAGAAGAGGTTGCACCAGGTGAAGTAGTGGCAGGTACTATCCTCGTCAACTCCTCTCCAGTATTGGTATTATTTGATTCTGGTGCATCGCATTCATTCATGTCTGTACGATTCGCAACACAGATAGGATTGGAGCCCGAGTCATTATCAGTGAGGCTCAATATACTTACTGGTAATGGTCTTGTGGGAGTAGATCGAGTGTTTTCCTCGTGTCGGATCGTAGTTAGCGGTAGAGAGTTCCCCGCTAGATTTATAGAGTTTTCTATGGTAGAATATGATGTAGTCTTAGGCATGGATTGGTTGAGGAACCAGTATGCTAGGATAGACTGCCACATTGGAGGGTTGTTTTCAGCATTCCAGGCGAGCCAGAGTTTTCCTTCTCCCGAGGCGCAGTAGAGCCATCTTTTCCAGTATTGCGGATGGCAGTAGCAGCAGTACAGTTACCCCGGATAGTTGAAGAGTTTCCAGATGTCTTCCCAGAGGAACTTCCAGGAATGCCGCCAGAAAGAGAGATCGAGTTAACTATAGACTTGATCCCCGGGACGGCACCAGTATCAGAGCGAGTCTATAGGATGGCGCCTTCAGAGTTGGAGATTTTGTACAAGATAATTGAAGAACTGAGGACCAAGGGATTCATTTCGTACAAGTGGATCATCTTGGAGAGCCCCGATGCTTCTTATAAAGAAGAAGGATGGTATGTCCAGGCTATGTGTAGATTATCGTACCTTGAACTCGTTGACAATCAAGAACAGATACCCTCTCCCGAGGATAGATGACTTGTTTGATCCACTCAAGGGGGCTTCAGTGTTCTCGAAGATAGACTTGCGATCAGGATACCACCAGATCAGGGTCAGAGAGCAGGACATTCCAAAGAAAGCGTTCAGATCAAGGTATGGGTATTGGGAGTTTCTTGTTATGCCATTCGGAGCAACCAATGCGCCAGCCGTATTCATGAACCTCATGAATCGCATTTTTATGCCTTAATTGATCAATTCGTGATCGTGTTCCTAGATGACATCCTGGTCTACAGCAAGAGCGAAGCAGAGCACGAGCAGCATCTCAGAATCATCCTTCAGACGCTTAGGGAGCATCAGTTGTACGCCAAGTTCAGTAAATGCGAGTTCTGGCTCGATCGCATTTCGTACTTGGGTCACATCATTACCCGAGGAGGAGTGGAAGTGGATCTCCAGAAGATTGTGGCTATCGAGTCATGGCCAGTACCTAGCTCAGTGGCAGAGGTTCGCAGCTTCCTTGGATTGGCCGGCTACTACCGGCAATTTGTTTCAGATTTTACAAGGATTTTGGCACCGATGACCCAGTTGACCCGCAAGGATGTGCCGTTCGTGTGGACAACAGAGTGCCAGGAATCATTTGAGGAGTTGAAGCAAGGTTTGGTAACGGCTCCATTCTCACACTTCCAGATGGGACCGGAGGATTCACAGTTTATTGCGACGCTTCAGGGAGAGGATTGGGGGTGTGTCTTGATGCAGCATGGGAAGGTAATAGCTTATGCATCCCATCAACTTCGTGATCATGAGAAGAATTACCCGACCCACGACTTGGAACTGGCGGCAGTAGTATTTGCGCTTAAGCTTTGGCGGCACTACTTGTACGGGGACAGAGTGGAGATATTTACTGATTACAAGAGCCTGAAGTATGTTTTTACCCAGAAGGACCTTAACATGCGGCAGAGAAGATGGCTCGAGCTACTGGTGGACTATGATGTGGACTTGCAGTATCACCCAGGGAAGGCCAACGTTGGTAGCAGATGCGTTGAGCAGGAGAGCCGGAGTTTACTTCCTAACGGCGCAACCAGAGTTACTGGCAGATCTTCAGAATATGGGAGTTGAAGTGGTTCTTCCTACCAACGTGGCGTTTATGGCCAGTCTACAGGTTCAGTCCAGCATAGTTGAGAGGATCCGGAAGGCGCAGTCTACAGATTCCAAGATTCAGCGACTCAGAGCAGAGTGTGAGACAGGAAGAAGGCCAGAGTTGTGCATTCATGAAGATGGTACACTTCGACACGGCACTCGTCTTTGTGTACCCAGTGGAGATATCAGACAGGAGGTCATGGCAGAAGCTCACAGTTCCCAGTATTCTATTCATCTCGGTGGTACGAAGATGTACCGTGATATCCGTCAGCACTTCTGGTGGAATGGCATGAAGAGGGAGATAGCCCGGTTTGTCTCTCGGTGTTTAGTTTGCCAGCAGGTTAAAGCTGAACATCAGAGGCCCGCTGGACTTCTTCAGCCCTTGCCGATTCCAGAATGGAAGTGGGAGCATGTGACCATGGATTTTGTGACTGGATTGCCTAGATCCCCAACTGGTCGAGATGCTATTTGGGTTATAGTTGACAGGCTCACGAAAGTGGCTCACTTTCTTCCATTCAGAGTTGGGCAGTCTACGGCTCAGCTAGCAGAGATGTACATCAGGTAGATTGTCAGGCTTCACGGTGTGCCCGTTAGTATCACCTCGGACAGGGATTCAAGATTCACATCACACTTTTGGCGTAGCCTGCAAGAGAGTTTGGGAACTCACCTTCAGTTTAGCTCAGCTTATCATCCGCAGACAGATGGTCAGTCAGAGCGTACAATTCGAACCTTGGAAGATATGTTGAGATCTTGTACCCTTGACTTCGGTGGTTCATAGGAGGATCATCTGCACCTGGTAGAATTCTCCTACAACAATAGTTTTCAGGCCAGTATTCAGATGGCCCCGTTCGAGGCACTGTTTGGTAGGAAGTGCAGATCCCCGTTAGCCTGGGATGATGTTGGAGAGAGGCAGATGCTTGGTCCAGAAATGATTGCCCAGACAGTTGAAATGGTCATAAGAGTCAGAGATCGCCTTCGAGTGGCCCAAGATCGCCAGCGACATTGGGCCGATGCTCATCGACGTCCCTTAGAGTTTGCTATCGGCGACCATGTATTCCTTAGGATCTCGCCTAACCGCGGCGTCATTCGCTTTGGCATACGGAGAAAGCTTAGTCCTAGGTATATAGGGCCATTCGATATCCTGGAGCGAATAGGAGATGCATCCTATCGTCTCGCTCTTCCGCCGTCGCTAAGTGAGGTACATGATGTATTCCATGTGTCCCAATTACGATGGTACATCTCGGACCCGAGCTATATCCTGGACCATTCGGAATTGGTTGTTGGTACCAACCTTTCGTATGAGGAGAGGCCCGTGTCTATATTGGACCGGAGAGAAAAGATACTCAAGAACAAGACTATTAGCTTAGTCCGTGTTGCTTGGGGACATCACTCTCTAGGTGAGTCAACGTGGGAGCATGAGGACGACATCCGATCGCGATACCCCGACTTGTTTGACTCGTAAGGTATAATGTCTTCCTTATGCCTTATGCTTTCCATCCCTTGCTTGCATGTATGATTGTTTGATCGTTTGCTTAGTGTAGCTTATTTTTGGATAGTATGGCTGGCTCTTACATCTCTAAGCATCTTGATTTAAATTCTGAGGACGAATTCTTTTAAGGTGGGTAGAGTTGTAACGTCCGTATTTTGAAATACGTATTTTGATTAGGCTTATATGTATTTCAGACCTGTATTTTATTTTCTCAGATTTTGGCCTGTAATTGTATTTTGGCTCGACTTGCGGATTTTGGTTTTCTCTAAATTGGGTTTTTGACCTAACGTGGTTTTATTCCTTGTGGAGAAGGATTTGGTTTGGTTTGCATTGGACTACCCTTAGTTAACCTCCACCCCTCAACACAACACACCCTCCCTCTTTAAACCCTACCTAACTTTTCTCTCTCCTCATTACTCTTCTATTTATTTTCTTCATCTTCTTCTTCCTTCCTCCACACAACACCCAACCTCCATAGGCAAGTGCACCTTGCCACCAAATAGGAACCCTATTTTATTTGTCCATTAGTTAGATTAGGCCATGGTGAACCACATTAGAACATATCATTTTGTGATTTGGAGTTTCCATTTTTCTAGATCTAAGTTTTACCCATTTCGGATTTCTTGGTTTTGATCTATTAAACTTTGATTTTTGCTTGTTTTGATGCTTCCATGTGGTAGAGAATTCAATTTTACACAAGATAGAACCTTGAAAATCTAAATTTTGTTTTGTTTTGGCAAAGTTATGAGATTTGGAGTTTTTGGTGTTCTTGGGATTCGCCTCTCAGCTTGCTGGAGAAGATGACCTCGGCCAGCGCTCTTTAGCGCTGGGCTGACCCGCGCCAACTTCCTCGGCCAGCGCTTTTTAGCGCTGGGCTGACTCGCGCTCGCTGCCGGCGCCCTTTGGCGAACCGTGCCCCCCTTCTTCGATGGCGCTCTTTAGCTCCAGCGCCTCCCCTCCCTTGGCGCGCTTGGCTCCGGCGTACCTTGGCTCGTTTTGCCAGCGCAAACCGAACCCAGTGCAACCGAATCCCAGCGCAACTTGGCCAGCGCAACCCGATCCCAGCGCAACCCGACCTCTATGAACCCAGCGCAACCTATTTGTCCATGGATGGTTTGGTTTTATTTTCCTTGGGCTTGGCTTCTCTTTTGTTGATTGGAGTTCTGAGATCTCGTTTCACACAACACGACTGTCTTGACCCAACACGACCTGGCACGGTTTTCGGTGTTTTGCTTATGACTAGTACAGTTTTTGTGATTTCTGTGATTTATTATCCTTGTACTTTCTGACCTTCTTAGTAGTGACCCGAAGGGGTGCGCTCTTAGATTGTAACCTGTGATTCATAATTAATCTCTGTAACTGGATAACTTGATAGTGGCCCATGGTGGCACACTCCTGACTCGTAACTTGACTTGATAATTTGATGTTGTTGCGATGGCGAACTTGACTCATATAACCAACTCTGACACCGTGGGTGTGCATTCTTGCTGCTTCGTGCAATCCACTTGTCTTGTCTTGTCTTGCATCATGTCTAGGACGTGACTCCCTGCTTACCACGGTCAGGGATTCACACTGAATATGGATTAGGTTAATGACTAGATCAAACTATAGTTCATGGAGAATTCCCAGTCACAGGCGATCTCGTTATCTGGGTGCTTTAATGGACTTGTAGCCTGCCGATGAGTAGGGCACATTTCTTGCACACTGTCATGTGTTGCACCCTCTAAGTCACCTAAGGGTACATTGTCTCCCGGGCAATGTACCCAACCATACTCTCAACCCGCAAAAGGATAACTGGATAGTCTGCAGTGCTTGGGACTGGGAATTTCTCATTTGCATCTTGTTTAGTAATTAGGCATATGATAACCCTAGTTAGTTAAGTAGTAAGCCGTAGTATTTGCTTGGCCGCTTGTGAATGGATGGTGTCCAGCCCTGTCTAAGTCTCGTCTAGTCACAGTACCTGGTTTCTCCTGAGCATGTTTGTTTTACTTATCTTAACAGTAAATGGGTAGAGACAAGGTGCTATTCAGGCGAAGGGTACAACCCCGGTCCTTGTTTGGTTAAGGGTTGTAACCTGGCTTCCGGAATGGTTCCACATCCCTAGTCGTTTATTGTCCTGTTGTACTCTTTATTACTTGTACTTTTTTTCTATTTTTCCTTATGATTTGATATGCTGGCTTTCGTTCTTATTTCGTGGCCTCCTTTGTCGCACTTGCTCTTTCTGGGATTTGACCCAGCTGGTTTTGTGTGGCCAGATTTCGGAGTAGCTCTCGAGGATCTACCGAATCTCCAGCCCAATGGTGACAACTAGACGGAACCCAGGCCAAGAGTGGGTTTTCCATTTTGATTCGCTCACTACATTGTAAAACTATTCTTTTGAGGCGTTTAGCCGACGAGCACCTGTTAGCTCGATGCGTATTTACTTACTGTCTGCCTACGGACCGTAAACATGATTAACAAATCCTAGGGTTGATCATGTATGACTAAACTCTTGCTAATCCTCGCATTTTGTACGACTAGCTTCATGATCAGCTGAATATGAAATATTTGGGACGCCTTGTATTGTGTATTTGGTGATCTAACATCTTGTAACTATATTACTTGCTTGAGATTGAGATAATAGTCTTGACCTTAAGAGACTGTTGGCTTGTAGTAAACCCTCATATCTAGATAGCCGTGACCGTATAGCGAAGTGAATTCCATTTCATTATACGTAGCTGGCTATGTACGCCCCCGCCCTCTAGTATTCTGGTTCTGGGGCGTTACACACAGATAACTACTAACCCTCGCCCCTAGTGTGGACTCGCAGGTTAGCTTCAAGAACTCAGGGTACAGCAGTTCCGTTATGACTTATTCATCCTATGACACGTTGCGACTCAATCCAAGTACAGGTGATGACACGACACGACCCAATCACGATACACGAAAAACCAATCCAATATGAACTACAAAATTAATTATGAACAAGAACTATATCTATACCAACATGCACAATATACCAATCTCATGTAAATAATCAACTAGTAAAACTATATAACAATAGAAATATGCATGTAAATAAACTGTAGAGGGAGGCAAGGTATCTTGTCTGTAGGTTGCACGCAGATCCAATCACAATATAGTCAACTGCCAAGCCATGAAGTCTAAGTCATCACAACTGTCTCCGAAAGCTGAAACAGACATTGCCAATATTATCAGAATAGTCAAATTAGCTAGGATTGCCTGTCCTTAAGTCCAATTCTGGACAACGGGGCAAAACGGTAATTTTGGGCAAAACGGTGTCCGTCGTTGGACCCGCTTTGCACCGAAAAATGTGTCAGAGTCAATAGTCTCTAAAGTTGTCAAACTACATGTCCACGGATTCGTTTTGATGATAAGAACCCAATGGTATGTCCAATTTTGGATTCCGGTGGACCGTGCACAAAATCGCCCGTTGAATCGGACCGTGGGGCCCGCGAAACAGCGATCCAATCAACTGTCTCAGAATCGGACCAAACTTGGCATACAGGACCAGAAAAATGATACAGTCCTGTTGGCATAACTTTCGTCTCGATCTGACGAACGTGAACAAAGTAATTGAGAAATTTGCACAGAGGCCGATACGGTAATTTTGACGGATACGTATCAAATTCGTCGCGCACACGCGACCAATTTGAATTCCGTCAAAGCCCACACGTCCATAAAGCCGTTACGCACCATTTGATGCTTTCGGTTCGTGACCACGTCGCCCGGAATTGGCGGGACGCGCGTCGTATCGAAGGTTTTATTGAATTTTAAAACAGGTTTTTAGAAAACTTTGGGATTCGATTTCTCGACGCGTAGTCGATGATTTTCAAATCCACAAAAAGGGTTGTAAAGCCCTACATGTTGTCAATAAACTCCTTCAAATAGGTTTTCAAAAACATGCATGGTTTGGAAGATAACTAAATGCAAAGTAGGCTAACTTGACTGTTGTCAGTCCTGTTTCGAATCAGTTTTTTCGCCCATTTTTGGCATCGATTTTATATCGAATTTGTTTCGATTTAGTTCGAAACGATTCATTGGTATCAAAGACCTATAGGTTGTGTTTCCAACGCATATTCTGGTTTGGAAAAAGACGAAGAGTCGAGGGAGAATTCTTACCAGGAAGTCGGGGCTTGGACTGGTTGCTGCTGTCCTGCTGTTTTCTTGCACACGCGCTGCGCTCAGCCTGCCGCCGACGACGCACGGCGGGGTAGGGTCGCCCGGGGAGTGCGAGCGGCCAGAGTGTCTCTGGGTCGATCACGAAGCGCGCTGTATTCATTTTAGGGTTTTCTTCCGACGTTTCTCTGTTTTCCGATTCATATATGCGCAAAGGGGGGGATCGGGTCTGCCTGTTCGGGCTGTGGGTAAAATAATTGGGCTTGGGGGATCAGGTCGGGTGGCTACTGCTGTGCTCGGCTTCTTTGGGCTAGGAAGGAAGTTGGCTCGGGCCTGTTGACTAGGCCGGATAGCTGCTGCTTTATCTCAGAGTACAGACTAAAAGTGTTGTTTCAAAACATCATGAAATGGACCCACCACCTCTCATGCTAACAGTTATTCTACACTAACTGAGTGCAGGTGCTGATCTGCTGGTTTGGGGAACGTTTGGGTCGCTTGCTACTGTCGGGCTTGGTCTTATTTATCCACTAGTGTATATATCTATATATATATATATATATATATATATATAATATATAATATATATATATATAATATATAATAGATATATATATATATATCTATATATATATATATATATATATATTATATCTATATATATATATATATACACACATAAATATATGTATATATATATATAATAGATATAATAGATATATATAATATATATATTAATATATAATAATATATATATTATATATATATATATATATATATATATATATATACATAAATATATATACACATATACAATATATATATAATATTTATTATAAATACACATATACAATATTTATATATACATACACAGGCATATATATATATATATATATATATATATAATCTATATAATATATATATATATATATATATATATATATATATATATATTTACACAGGCATATATAATATATTATATATATATATATATATATATTTATTTATTTATTTATTTATTTATTTATATATATATATATATATATATATATATATTTTACACAGGCATTATATTATATATATATATATATATATATATATATATATATATATTTATAAAAAAAATAAAAAAAAAAATATATATTATTATATATACATATACATCTTATACATATACATATATGTGTATATATAAATAATTATATATATAATTATATATAGATTATATATATTATATATATATATAATAATTATATATATGAGGAAAATGTACCTAAGGTCGACCTTAGGTAAGTTACCTAAGGTCGACCTCATTTTCCTCACTTTACAAACATTTTTTTCTTGAATTTTTTTTTATGGGATTCATCTACACCTTATTGATTGGCAACATACCAAATTTCAAGAAAAAATAATATTGTTTAGCCCCCTATCAATAAGGTGCAAAATCGACGGTGTAGCAGCAAAGTTTTAGACCGTCGATTTTGCAAGGGATAGATAGGGGGCTAAACAATATTATTTTTTCTTGAAATTTGGTATGTTGCCAATCAATAAGGTGTAGATGAATCCCATAAAAAAAATTCAAGAAAAAAAATGTTGTAAAGTGAGAAAAATGAGGTCGACCTTAGGTAACTTACCTAAGGTCGACCTTAGGTACATTTTCCTCTATATATATATATATATATATATATATATATATATATATATATATATATATATATATATATATATATATATATATATATATATATATATATCCTGGTGTTTATACATATTTATATATATAACTATACCACAAATTCTATACAGGCAATACAATATTTTAAATATAATCAATAATAATAAAATAATATTATATAATAATAATCTCAATAGTATTGATAATAAAACAATAATAATAATAATAACAATAACGAATCACAATATCCCATAATCGGCACTGCATTTACTTAAAATATGTCTACATGGAATCTTTGTGTACACTGGATGCCTACATGGACTTGGGCTCAGTTCGGATCCAGTCCGGGCTAAAATGGTATAACCGGTTTCTGCAAAGTCAATAAATATAATAATAATTAATTAAACTATTTCTAATGGTCATGCTATAACTTGGCCTGGTTTTCCTAGTTAGGACACACCGATGGCTTGGCACTCCTTTACCATGGCTAAACACTAGTCCAAACATGCTACCTGCATTACCCGTGCCATGATTCCTAGTTGTCTTGTATTTCAAAACTCAACTATGGCTAAAGTCTTCTACCGTAATAACTAACCAAATAATCATTTATAAAATTCTACAATTACTATTCAAAAATAATAAAAAAATAATTTGAAAAAATTCTCCGGGAAGGGAAGCTACAGTGGTCTCAACTACTTTTGCTGCCCGAAGGACACGATAGTGTGCTTCCAACAGGGATGGTACATCAGATCCAGCAATAATTTGAGAGCAAGCAGAGTCTGCATCAGGACGGAGAGAGGCAAGATAAGCCATGACATGAAGATGCTCACATTGAGCCCTTGCTTCATTAATATCCGACGTAAGAGATAATATGCGGTCGATCTCATCCGTCATAGCCTTAAAGGCCCAAAAATGGTCTTTATGAGATTTATCTCCTTGATTTGCTCGGTATACGACCGAGTCATAGATACAAGACAAATTGCGTTTACCATCAAACACCGCCGCCAGTACCTCCCATAACTCGTTTACGGAGTCCGTATTTTGAACCATGTCTTCCACCGATGGTTCCATGAATTTCATCAACTATGTAAACAGTTGACTGTCATCTGTCTCACATTGCTCAAAGATGGGACCATCTTCTGCTGGAGGGTTGTCAGTCAGATGTTTGGACAACCGTATTCCTTGAAGTGCCTTCTCGACCTTCTTTCTCTATGTCGAGTAGCCCTCTGGCCCTTCTAACCATCGATCGACAAGTCGAATGGAGGAAGTCATCGTGCTAGTGCCCGTTAGTGTATTGCTGACACTAGTATCTGTGGTACTGTTATTCTCCGTAGAGTTTGTCATCTGTCATAGTTCTTGATTCAACTTTCGATTTTTTTCTTTCCAACTTGATAAACACAGCAACTCTGCCAATGCGCTAAAAATGGAGACAGAACCGGCACATGCGCATAAGAAGCAGAGAGTGTGAATCACAAGCCAGGACAAAGAGATAACCCATGTTAACCTCTATTAGATTCTGGTGTGAAGATCAAGAAAAGAAACAAAGATTCATACACAACAAACCATATGTGTGCTCTTTGTTAAATTTTTGAAATAATCATTGAGGGTCAGAGGTTCCAGCAAACAACCATATGTTTATCCTCTGAGAATCCCAACAACACTTTTTTGAAACTAAATTAGGGTTTAGAGGGATTGGGTGGTGGCTGGTGTAAGGAGAAAAGGGTTAGGGTTAGGGTTTTGAGCCATGGGGGGGCAGCAGGGTCGGCAGGGGTGGCAGCAGGTCGGCGGGGGGGGCTGACAGTGGGGCAGCAGGTCGGCAGAGGGGGGCTGACAGGGGGGCAGCAAGTCGGCGGGGGGTTGCTGACGTCGAGAGGGGGGAAGACAGCAGCAGGTAGGGCAGGGGAGGAGTTTGGCGGCTAGGGTTTAGGGTTTTGTGGAGAGAGAGAGGATGGTGGGTGACGGCTAGGGTTTTGGCTCTGATACCATGTAGAGTTGGAAATAATAGGATAATTTATTATTGATGAGAGACTACATATATATCGGAGAGGCTACCCCCCTCTTCTATTATTCTAAGCAATGTGGGACTAAAGCCCATTAACTAATAACTCTAATATAACACTTAACAATAAGTAATGGTTAATGTTAGGTTTTATATAAACTAAAAGCATACATGTGTTCTTTTATCCAAAAATTGTCCAAATTCATCATAGTATTCAGCCTCTTTTTTTTACAGCCATAGCAACTTAGGAACGCCATGACTCCCAACTCAGTACTCCGATTAATTCCCTTTTTTTAACAGAACCGTCTCGAAGTTAGCATTTAAAATATATAAATTAATAACCAAATTCAATCTAGAACTTTTTGTAAAATTATTTGAGCATCAGGTATTCCAAAAATTAATGTGTTTTAATATTTTTGTGATTTTGGAAGCTTTCGGACACGAAAATACGATTCGCTTGAAGTTTCAAAAAGCATACGTGAAGGCCTACGACATACTTTAACCCCAGAATTTAGTAAATAAGTCTAATAGGTGCAATATTTGTTACAAGTAGATGACATAATATATGACATAGGTTTTTATGAGTATTCATAAAAACATGGATATGACTATAGTTATATCACCAATAGACTAAGGATAACATAGATATAGATTCATATGAAAATCCGGTTGATAGAATATTCATTGGTTCATTCACATATTGTCATTGCCAATTCATAAATAGGTTGTCGGAGCTTAGACATGGTACCATCTCTTAAGCTACAGATTGTGTCACGACCCGCACCCTGATTAGGGGCACGAGTACGTGGTTACGTCCAGCCTACGCCGCAGCATCGGCGGTAGAACGCTATCTAGGTCATCTATAAATACTACAACTAAACAGATAGAGGTACATGTACAGTATATACACTCCGAATGGAGGTGACATAGCAATACAGTCTCAATCACAAATGTAAAACTAAGGTAGATAGCATGGAAAGGAAAATATGATAGATGAAGCAGGAAATAAGTTCGAGATCCACACAAGTCCAAGACTAAACATAACATCACAGAATATAATATAATACTACAGTCTGAAAAGTACTAGCTGGCTCGCAAGCCAGGCAAACCTAACTAAACTACACTACTCAGGGTGAGTAAAGTCTAGTGGCTCTACTAACAAGCCACGATCCTAGTCTACTCCATCTAACCCGTCCCCATAATAGGTCGGGCAATCAGCCTCTGAATTATCTGTAAAATTGTCAACGGTATCCTGTCAGGAAAAATGAGCAAGTACAAACACCAACAACAGTTCCATATGAATTGACAAATACTATAAGAGACAGTGTAATGAAATACAAGACAAAGATATGTGAAATACAGGGTAAAATCAGCAGGAAATGTATAATAGATGTGAGTACTGAATATGACGACAATATATATGTAGGATTGCTTAGGAACTATTCGGAAGCCGAGTTACAACCCTTAAACCAAACAAGGACCGGGGTTGTAACCCTTCTCCCGAACAGAACTTAGCCTCCTAGGATAAATAAATATAAAAATGTGACTTGAATTATTAGAGTGCTATGTGATCGGCTAGGGAATCATGGTAGGGTTATCCACTTGGCCTGACAATCACATAAAATCTGAAAGGGTCATGCCGGCCAACCTGGATAACATGGACATAGGGTATCTGCTACACCCTACGTGAGGTGAGGGTGGCGCTAGCAAAATAGTGACAGGAAGGCTTTGATCACATAACCCCTAATAATTCTCCCATCTCCGAATAGTATCATGGATCCGGACATGGCACGTCATGACACGAATTCAAAAGCAGGTGATCAGTCCACTCTCAAATCAATGTCTATATAAGTACATGAAACATGGATATCACACACCAATATACCAAGGAAAATCCGGGAATAATATCTCGTGACAGGATCCGACGTATACTAGTCCGTGAACTATCGTGTCGAGAATCAAGTAAGACACTACAGCTGAATCGGATATAGTAGATATCAAGACAATGAAAACTATCAGTGAATGTACTCGCCTGTGGTCCTGAGCCGATAAGGTGAACAGACGCTCAGAGTAATCACAGACCTAAAATAAGATACTATGAGTCAAACAGGATTTTATACTGAAAAGGAAACTAATTTAAGTCATGATATGCAAGTCTAAGTCACACTTGGTCAATCTAGGTCAAACTGACTCATACTAGGTCATATTGGTTCATACTAGGTCATACCAGGTCACTATGAGTCAATCCAAGTCAAACTAGGTCAAACAGGGTCAAAGGTTGACTTACAGTTGACTTTTGGTCAACTGGTCAACCCTGATCAACTCTGGTCAACTCTAGGTCAACCCTAGGTCAAACTAGTATAATGTTGACCAAATATTGACTTTCAGTCAACTGGTCAACTCTGGTTTGGTTTCGGTCAAATCTGGTCGCTTATAGGCTAACTTTGACTCTCGGTTGACTTTTGTTGACTTTTGGTCAAAATGGTCAACCGAAGTCAAAACTAGTCTAGGAGCACTGTATTTGATCATTACCAACCAAGGGAACCAAGTTCTAACCACATCTTACTCTAAATTCGAATACCTACATTACCCTTACCAAGGTAATCCCGATACCTTATCCAATACAAAGGAAACCCCGCTAATACCCAAGATACTAGCCTAGGCTCCCTAGGGTAGTTAGATACTATCCTATCTAAGGGTTACCTACCAAGATACATAGGTTTCCTAGATATCTAACCTATCTTAGATCACATGTTGGTCATTTACCCATTACCTTACCTTTACCCTTGTACCATTCTCACGTAATACTTATGATACCACACTCACTCATACACTCACTCACATACAACACCCATATAGGCTTTCCTATAGGTTTACATATAGGCTCTCCTATAGGCTATTAGCTATACTCATATATCACTCACACTCACAAATACATATATAAACTCACACACACAAATATATATATATATATATATATATATATATATATATATATATATATATATATATATATATATATAGGCTCACATACACAAATACATATAGGCTCACACACACACTAATCTCTCACACACACACTAATATAGCACTACAGTGGACTGATTTAAGGGGTCACTAGTGGGCTGGAATGGAACAGTAAATAGGACAGGTTCAAGGGCTAAAACCTGGGCTAATAGGCTGAGTTTAGGAGTGGTTTGTGGTGTGTTTAAGGGACTGGTTTGTGACAGGAATGGGACTGATATGGAGGGTTTGTGGGACTGAAATGGACAGCAAATAGGGACTGATTTAGGACTGTTTTAGAGGGATGAATATGATGAGTTTGTGGCTGTGTTTAAGGGCAATTTAGAACTGATTTTGACAGGTTTTAGGGGCCGTCAATGGGGTGTTATAGGACAGTTATATGAGGCTGATATGGGACCTACAAATGGGGTGTTTGGGACTGATTTAGAGCTGAACAAAGGGCTGCTAATAGGCTTAGTATAGGACTGAAATGGGGGGGGATGTTTAGGACAGGATTGGGGTTGTTTTTGGGCTACTATGTGGGGTTAAGCAAGGGCTAGTATGGGGGACAGTCAAGGCTTGTTTAGGGGCTGAATGTTAGGCATGTTAGGACAGTATATAGGTGCTAACTAGGCTGATGTTAAGGGGCAAATATTGGGCAGTTAAAGGGCTGTTAATAGGATGCAAGCGGGACAGCCATATGTGGTGAAATTCAGGGGGTTGGGGACTGATATTGGGACAGTTATAAAGGGTATCAAATGAGCTGAAATAGGCAGTAACTTGGGCTGTCCTACTGCTGTACATGCTGTTGTTAGGAGCAGCAGTACCCCTCCCCCTCAACTCCACACTCTATCTCTCACACATCTCTCTATTCTCTCAATGCAACACATACATCACCAACACAACAAACCTCTAACATCTCTCCCCCTCTAACACCACTCTCCACTCCCATTTTCTCAAACACCTTCCATGCACCAACACACACATACCAAAACCAACACCAATCAAATCCCTCCCTTGGCCGAAATTCTACTCACCCCATACACAAATGAATACACATATCACACAATATATATGTATATATATAGACACATATATATATAACCATATATATATATATATATATATATATATATATATATATATATATATATATATATATATATATATATATATATATATATATATATTTTTATATATATATATAAATATATATATATATATATATATATATATATATATATATATATATATATATATATATATTATATTTATATTTAAAAATATATATATATATATATATATAGAGAGAGAGAGAGAGAGACATACATATATATATAACCAATATATATATATGCAATATATAGATAAATAAATATGATACAATATGATATATTGAAAATTCATTCTCTAAACAATATAAAAACTGAGATTAAAACTCTAGTAAATCATTTAAACAATATATGATAAAATACATATGTCCAAATAGGGATTTTTCCACTAGGACACAAGCCTACACATAGGACACATCTCTACATCTCCAAATGGACACGAAATGGACACAAATGGAGACACAACCATGGGGGTCATTCCTATGGGTCAAAATCAACCTAAATGCATGAGAAAAATGAGAAGAAGAAGGGGTTTATACCTCCCGGTGATTCGGATCGAAGAAAAAGCTTTCCGATGCGCCTCCAACACGTAGGAACCCCGAATGGACACGAACGAGCTCCGACTCCTCCCAAACTTGGCTAGTTTTCTCCTTGGCTTGAGTAGAGAAGGAAAAAAGAGGGTTGGGCGGAAAAATGAAAGGATTTGGTGGAGAAAAAGCTAGGGATTGCTCTCTAGAAATTTGGGGAAGAACAAGAGAGAGAAAATAAGAGGGGATAATGATGAAATGATGGAGCCTAACCCTATCCATAGGTGGCCGGCCCTAATGGCTGATTTCTACCTATTTTAAAATGTCAAAAATACCCCCCCACTCTCTCTAATTGAATTAAATAGGAAATGGCTTAGGTTGAGGCTAAATTAGTCTAGTTTTAAATGCTCTAATTAACTAAATCTATCCATGAAAATTTACTCTAACACACTAACCAAAAATATTATTATGTGGACCATGCCTAACTAATGGGTATGTCCACTAGAGTCAAAACTACTCCGGGTCCCCGTTTCAAGTCGGATTGAGCTGAAATTCGAACCCGACTCAAATAACCCCAAAATAATATTATAAATAAATAAATAATTTCAAAAATATTCTAAAATGAAAAATGATAAAAATACTCCTGTTTCTGAAAACTGGAGGTGACAGATTGCAGGGCCAGGCAAGTATACTTTGCCAAGATTTTTTCAATTTATATAGCATGTTTAAATTGTATGCTTATTTTATGATTTATTTTGTTATCAGAGATTCACATGATTCTAGTCTTAGTAGTTGTTTCTGTTCTTCTTGTCATGGATCATGTATTTGATTTGGATAGTGATAGATTGTTGTACCCACGTGAGTGGTAGAAATGCGAGAACGATTATAAATTCATGGACTATTTCCTTTCCCTATATCGTTATTTGTGACCATGTGACCTCTAAGGTGGGATTATCTGCCTTTGGAACCCTGTGTCCTCTAAGGTGGGGTTATCTGCATTGTAACCATGTGGCCTCTAAGGTCGGATTATTTGATCGCCATGTGGCCTCCAATGTCAGGTGAGTTTTCTCAGCCATGGTTTACTTGTGAGCTACGGTATTGGTATTCCATCATATATTACAGTTCATATGTAGTTAGTTGTTCTCACTCGTGTATGACTGTCGTATAGTTTATGCCCTAGTCTATATTTCATGTTTTATCACTTGTTTATTCAAATGCTATATTTTGAGATACTTGGCATGTATATTATGTGTCTTGCTACGTCTCTTCTGAGGACCTGCTGATCTCTCCAAGTATTTGATGAGCTGCTATTGTAGATAAATGGATATTTGTCGCTTGTGTCTCCAAGATTCAGGTATCGCTTCTGGTATCGTTTATATTCTTCCATATTTTATATTTTATTCCTGACATTATATGTTATATTGCCTACTTTTGATAAACTTATTTCGTTCTTACGAGTTTATTCGAACATATATGTTGGTGGCTGCAAACCATGAACATATTTTTTATTCTTGCTATTCATACTCCATGTGGATTTAGATATAGTGATACGATAGTGCTAGTGATTTATGGTTAGATTTATCCTACAAATTGACAGCTTATACGTATTCGAGTTTGGCTAGAGTCCGCTTGATACGTAGCTGGCATGTTTACGAATCCTGGTCCTATGTATATTGGGACTGGGACGTGATACTATGCGCATAAGAACAGAAAACTGTATTTGTAAACACAACAAAAAAAAAGGGAAAAAAATCCATAATAGCAGCCAGCCTTGTGCGCCAATGCCTCGTGCCACAATTAGTCGACTTCAAGGTATGCCAGTCCCCATGCTGTGAAGGGAGGTGATACAACAGAGCATTCTATAATTTCGATTGCTAAGTCAGTGCAATATGAACTAGCTGGTTCATAGAATGTTGAATCTCGTATTGAATAATGGTGGTTCTGACCACTCTAGGTAGCTAATATCTCTATCATCAATCCTGTTTTAGTACTAATGCTTCTTGACTACTTTGCAAGAACTTTAAAATTTTCCCTAACAGGTATAATATAAAAGAGAGTGATGTTGGCAACAACTATTAGCTTCTAACTTATTACCAAAATACTAATCCTTCAACCTTCGTCGTTACAGTTTTAGAATTTTTGTGCCTCCAGATTAAATTGAGATAGCTTGCTTTGAAGAGAGTGATGTTGGCAACAACTATTAGCTTCTAACTTATTACCAAAATACTGCTAATTAACACCACACCCTTCCCACATTCCTAAGGGGGCGTTTGGTATGCGGAATACTATATAGCCGAAAATTCTATATTTTCGGGAATCAAATTCCAAGGAATTAAATTTCCTGGATATTACATTTCCATGTTTGGTGACAATATAAATATTCCCGGAAAAAAAATAAAAAATAATAATAACGAAAAAAATGAACAAATATAAAAAACCGGTAAAAAACGATAAAAAAATCGGTAAAAACGACAAAAAATAACCAAAAAATGACAAAAAATCGGTAAAAGCAAAAAAAAAGCGACAAAAATGACAAAAACCGACATAAAATCAGTAAAAATGACCAAAAAGCGACAAAAACGACTAAAAATCGGTAAAAACAACAAAAAGATAAAAAATGACAAAAAATCGCTTAAAACTACAAAAATTGACAAAATAGCGACAAAAAGGACAAAATTTGGGTAAAAAACGACAAAAAATAATCAAAAGTGACAAAAAATGGATAAAAACGACAAAAGATCGCTTAAAACGACAAAAAATTGGTTAAAATGACAAAAAATGACAAAAAAGCGATAAAAACGACAAAAAAAAAATGTTCAAAACTAATCAAAATTGATCAAAAAAGAAGAAAAAAAATTTAGACAATTTTTTTTTGTCCGGACAAAAAAAGTATACCCACCTATTATCAAGGGATAGAATTCCCATGTTTTGTAGGTAAACTATTTACCCGGGTATTTATAATTTCCGAAAATAATTTTTTTATTAGCCAAACAAACGTGGTAATAGATTTCCATCTTAAATTTTTCCGGAAATAAAAATAAATACCGGGTACAAAACGCCCTCTAAGTTAAAATAACCAATGGCCCCAAAGAATCTTTCTTTTAGTTGTTGAATTTCCTTTTGTATGGTTAATATGTGATTTTCTAAATCCTCACTTTTATCTAAATGTTCTTTGGCTTGATGAATGTTTTCAATAGAGCCCAGAATCCCTCAAATCATGAACGAAAGTAGATCTTGTGGAGTAATATTTAATAGTTGTCGGCACATTGTGTACCTTACTAAAGAACCGTTCCTCGTTCTTTGTCCACACATTATCTAACCAAATCAAATGGAGTTATTTGTATTTACCCCCCCCCCCCCCCCCCCCCCCCCCCCCCCCCCAATTACTATCATATTTCTAATTCCCTCCCAATTTTATTTTAATTAGTGTAATCCTCCAATCCTATGGTAAAGTGCAAACAAACCCTCTTTAGATTTTTGTTTTTACATTTGAAGACCTTTTGTTTAAAAAAAAAATCCACATTTTAATTTTTGTTCAGTTTGAACCCCTGCCTTTAAAAGTCATTAAAATACGTCTAAAAATAAGATTTTACCCCTCCTCCCTCTCTCTCTGGTGGTGGGGGCTTGTCAAGCGGGACCGACCAGAGGAGAGGGGAGGGTGGCCGGCCAGCGGAGGGAGGAGGGAGCGGGTCGAGCTAAGGGTGAGCATTCGGTTATTTCGGTTTATTCGGTTTATTCATTTTTTGGTTTATTTGCACATTTTTGTTAATATATATAGTACTTAAATATACCTAAATTTATTTAGTATATATCTGTAGTATATACATATATATATATTTATTTAGTGTATATATATATATATATATATATATATATATATATATATATATATATATATATATATATATATATATATATATATATATAACACTAAGAAGACACTTTATTGAAATAGAAGAGGGAGCTCAAATGAGCATTACAGACAGTTGCAGAGCCGAAAAGCACAAAAGGGCACTGAAAAGCTAAGTAGAAAATTCAAAAGTTCGAAATTTAAAATTTCGACATTACCCAAATTTTGAATTTTTTTGAAAAAAGCTAGGGCTCTCGGCCCGAAGTGGGTGTGGGCTCACTGTCCGAATCAGCGGGAGCAGTGCCCGAGGGCACGCGTCCCGATGGGGGAGGGGTTGTGGGCACTCATCCCGAAGGGAGTGCTCTGTCCGATGAGGTGGGGGTGGGCGCTCGGTTCGAAGGAGCCTCGGGCCCCCCCTCTGGTGCGATGCCCGGAGCCAGGGGCTCCAGCGGGGGAGACGTCCCGGACTGGCGCGGAGACGGTAGCCCGGACCCTGGTGGGCTCCGGCGGTGAAGGTCGGCCCGGAGTGGCTTAGATGGAGGGGAGGCGGAGGGGGGCTACGAAGGGGGGGAGGGTGACGGGAGGGAGGACGGGGACGGAAGAGTTCCGGCGGAGGAGAACTACCCGGAGGAGACGCATCCGGCGGCCAAGAGGGGGGCGGGGGAGACGGAGGGGGACGGGGGAGGGGGAGGGGGAGGCGAAGGGACACTGAGGGGGGAGACGGAACGCCGGTGGCTGCGGCCAATCCCTGCGGAGAGCGGATGGAGGAGGTGTCACGACCCGCACCCTAGAGTAAGGGCACGTGACGTGGGTACGTCCAGCCTACGCCGCAGTGTCGGCGATAGAACGCTGTCCTAGGTCACAACATCTAACAGTTGAAGGTAATAACAGTTATACTCCCCGAACGGGGGTGACATAACAGAAATATAACTCAACCACAGCTAAGGTAGGACAGGAAAGATAGAATTATAATGAAAGATAATATATCCAGAACAGGAGAATCACAGAGATACAATCCAGAATTCTAAGTGTCTAAAATAATACATATCTCAGAATATCTCAAAATCTAATACAGTAATCCATAAAAGTAAAACAATCCTAAGCTAATGGAGTGTCGTCTACTGCTAATGGATCCTGCTGCTGGTCCAAGTCCAGGCACTCATCTAGTGTGGCACCGTAGTAAGTAGGGCAGAACATATCAGCCTCGTCCTCTGTAATATTTCAACAGGTCCAGTCAGGACGGGAACGAGCACATATCTCTCAAACAGTTCATAGCAGGTTAGGAAAATAAATCATACAATAGAGTAAAATACAGGAAGTGCTGAATGGAAGTACAAGTAAACAGGAGATATTTTGTAACTGAAAGTAAATACATGATAGTAGAGACTGTAAGTGGCTACGTGATTTAGAGCACAATATGGTTATGTAAACGGCTTGGGGGCACATGAATACAAATAAGGAGGCACATGAATACAGCTACTGGGGATAGTGTTCACATAACCAATTCTACTCACCCTGCCCCAATCAATACACAAGGATCCGTTCAAGTTATGTTATAAGCACATGAATACAACTAAGATACGTGAACTCATGTAATGAGTAGTACATGAGGCACATGATAAGCACATAAAAGCACATGAAGCACATGAAAGCACATGGGATCATGTAAAAACATGAACTAGTACGAGTACAAGGAGTACCTGATGCACATGATAAAGTACATGAACATGAAATACCCGATGCACCCGTAGAGGGATAACATCTCAGGAAAGGATCCATATAGTACTAATCCGTGAAGATACGTGTCAGCATCATGTAGAGTAATCTAGAGCAAGAATATAGTCCAGACAGGTATAAAAAGATCAGAGAATGTACTCGCCTGCTAACTGAATGTCCGAGATGAAAGTACTGTCCGAGGAGTGGTGCCTGGCTCCTATTTAGAACAGTACAAGTCACAACAAGTCCAGAATAGTAATGTAATGTACTACAATGCGTTCTACATGAATCTATGTCAATTTAGACCAAAGTCAACTCTTGGTCAACTCTGGTCAACCCTAGAAGTCAAACTAGGTCAACCAAGTCAAACCTAAGTCAAACTAGTCTAATCTAGGTTTACTAAGGCTAAACAGTCTATCTAGATTCCAACTAGGCATACCATGCCTAACCATACCATAGTCACATAACCACATGGCATGACTATAACTAATAGTCTATTAGGAATACATCTATCCTATAGTCACTATACAACATCACCCATGCCCTATGTCATAATATATAATACACTATATTATATATACATACATTTACACACATCATATATATATAACTAATATATATAGGTACAACACTATGATATATTATATAGGATACAAGTATATATATAACCCTCAATACATATATACATACATCTGTATAGAGAGAGGGGAACTCACATGTTCAAGTGTATGTGTGTGTGTATGACTAGAGAGTGAGGGTGTGAGTGTATCTGTGATCCTGAACAGTGATATATTACACAGGAAATCAGTTCATAGGGGGACTGGAACAATTTCCAGTTAAACAGGGCCATTCCTGAAAGCAGGAACCCCACACAAAATCTGAAAGGAAGGCAATAACAGTCCTGACTATTAATAGTGACCCAAAATCAGATTCATGGCCCATTCTAAGGTTTTGCAGAAAACTGGAACAGGAAAATAATCAGTGCTAAATCAAAGAACTCAGGTTTTATACATGACAGTGAAACACAGATTAATGTTGAACCTAAATCACAGTTTAAAACACATCCATATCAGGTTTTGAAGAAATGACAGCATTGCAATCTAATACAAAGGAAAACTCAGGTTTTCAATTGATAGGAAAACATCCCAGGTTTTTAAAGGGAGCACAATATTGAAATAGAATGAAAGAATCAGGAAAACAGTTCAGGTACTGGTTTAAAAGCTATTCTCAGTTTCAATACAATCTCAGTTTTACCCCAAAAATCAGTTCAACAAATACATTCTCAGGTTTCTACAGTTAACAACAGTTCAAATATAGGAAGATTGGAAATCTCAGGTTTTCACATAACAGGGATCATCATCCCATATCAGTTATTGACAGTTCAAAAATAGGAGACTGGCATCTCAGGTTTAGGAAGAGTGAACATTCAATAAATCAGTTCACAGCTTTAAGAATTAACTAACATTCATCACAGGTTTCTAGTATTGAAATGAAGGAACAGTCCCTACCAATCTCAGGTTCAAAACTGAACACAAACCCAGTTCAACAAATTCGAAAATGAACCCAATAGCCAAAATCTCATTCTCACAACCAAAAGCCTATAATTGAGTTTAGAAACTTAGTTAGCATGAATTATAATAGGTAGGGATCATAAACAGTTAAAAAACAGTAAACAAATAGGGAAATAAAAGGGGTTGGAAATCCTGAACTAAGTATCAGTCAAGTATCAGGAATACCATTCCAACCCTCAATCGAACCACAATTCTAAACAAAACCTAAACTAATATGGAAACTGAATCTAACACATAATATACATAATATTTAGGATCTATTTAACAACTAAAAACATTATTTAAACTATAAAAATCGAATTTAACACAGAACACAACATTGGCACACTGAACTACACAGTGCACTACACGTGCACAGGCCATATCGTGTCCGACACGACACGAGAGCTCGTGAAACTCGAGGAGCCTCGTGTCAGTCATGGACACGACACACGTGTCAAGTTTCGTGGGTTGAAATCCTGTGTGCACAGAGCAGTGCCACCCGAACAGCAGGGCAAGCTCCTTGCCCGCGCGCGTGTGTGCACGACCGCGTGTCCACGTGCTCGTGTCGACTCAATCCGACACGAAAACGTGCTCAGTGTCCAAGGAATGCATAAGCGAGGTGAAAATAGATTTTTCTATTTAAACACAAATCACAAAATCGAACGAAATGCCCTTTGAGGCATTTCGTCGAACACGTTCCTATACACGTGGATACGTGTCCGATGCGGACACGAAATGGGTTCAAATTCTAGGGTTAGCCTATCCTACTGTTAGGTTAGGGTTAGGACATCCTAGAAATAAATTTTAACAGAATTTATATGGAGAAGAATGGATTATACCTATAGATGAACAATGGGTTAAAATTCCCAAATGGGAAGAGTTCCACAAGCCACCAAACTCTCTCAAATTGTGTTCTTCCTGAAAATACTCAACATTAACAGCAAGAAAACTAATATTAGGTCCTATTGCAATTTGTTTGGAGGAATTTGGAGTAAAAATGGATTTTTTAAGAATTTACAAAGATGGAGACTCACCTCTTCCAAATGGCAATGATTCCTAAAGAGGCAAGCCCTAATTTCAAGGTGCTATAAATAGGGGGGAAAAATACTAGTGGCCGGCCAGATTTATTAGGGTTAGGGTTTGGTTCAAGGGGTGTGGGCCTATGGGCCATTAAGCCTTTAAGTCATAAAATGACTTGTGATTTCACAAGCCATTCATTAATCAATCTAGCTCCTAATTTCCCCAAACTAATTCCAATGAGTTAATCCTCACTAACTTAAGTCAACCTAGGTTTTCATATCCTAATCACTTAGTCTCCAAGGTCAACATAAGTCAAGGTCACTAAAACACCAAAATCAATTATACTAAAATCACTTAAAAATCACATTAATTATAAATAATAATAATAATTCCAAATTAAATTCTAAAATTTTGAAAATGACCAAAATACCCTCAAGCTAGAAAAGTGGTAGTGACAGGAGGGAGCGGGGGCCTCGGCCTCGACGAAGGGGGAGGCCTACCACCGGCGGTGGGGGTTAGCCTGCAGCATGCGGTGAAGGGAGCTTTGGACGGCGAAGCTGAAGAGGGGAGCGGCGACGCGGGGGGCGTCGAAGAACGACCGTCGGAGGGCGTGGCTGCGACGGGGACGACGATGATCGACCGTCCGATGCCGGGACGGGGGAGGCAGGGTACGCCGAGGGCCACTGCGCAGAGAGAGGTGCCCCCGGGTGCGTCTCACCACTCACGGGAGGAGGGAAGGAGGCCATCGGCGATGAGAACGCCGGAGGGGGCACCGAGGCGGGAGGAGGGAGATGAGACCCCGGGGGGCCCGGGGTGAGGCCGGGGAAGAGATAGGAGGCCTCTCCGGAGCCGCCGAAGGGAGCGGCGGTGGCTGGGAGGCGCGAGATGGACCTCGCCGGGGGAGCCGGGGGCCACCGCAGGGAGAGAAGGTCGGACGCCGCCGAGGGGGGCGCAGCAAGAGTGGTGACGGGCGGAGGGGGCTCCGGGGCGGGAGGGTGCTCCGGGGCGAGATGGACCCCGTCGTTGCACGACCCTGTTGTTGCATCGTTAAGTATAGGCCGAGACGTCTTGTTCTAAAATGGATCCTAAGGGGGAAAAGAGGGGGGGCCGAGGGGGAAAATAAAGCAGAGGGGGGCGGTCGGGCCGAGGAGGCCGACCGGCCACCCCACCCATCCGGCTGCTAAAGGCGGAGAGGGGAGCAGAGGAGCTCCCACCGAGGGGAGCGGAGGGGCTCTCATGCTCTTCTTCTGTTTCAGGAGCTGTTTCAGGAGCTGCTGCGAGTACGTTCAGTTTCAGGAGCTGCTTCGAGCTGGTTCGGGTTCGGCACGCCTTGATGGAGGATCGGGACTTCATTTGGGCTAAAGGTATAGCCCGGAAGATGCAGTTATGTGCGTACAGACTGCTGCTGGGTAGACTCCTGACCCGTGACAGACTCATCAGGTGTGGGGTTCATATCCCGGACACGATGTGTGTGTTGTGTGCGGGAGAGGCTGAGTCTATGGGCCATTTATTCTTCGAGTGCTCATTCTCTTGGTATATTTGGGCTGTGCAGTGTGGGCAGTTGGGGAGGGGAGCTGGCATGGCTCGGGACATTCGGAGCATCATCAGCTGGATCCGAGGGCACAGAGGTGGAGAGACGGGGTGGACGAGGCGAGCCTGGGTGCGACTTGCTGCTTCCGTTTGGCACATCTGGCGTGAACGGAACAGGCGTATCTTTGAGAGCCTGGTTACACCCGCTAGAGGAATTCTGCATAACGTGGAATTCGATGTATCAGTTATGTCCCCCTGAGTTCTCTGGGGGACATGTGCAGTAGTGAGATGTTGTATTGTATTACCTTATCCGCCTAGTGCGAGGAATAAATTTACCCTTATTCCAAATATATATATATATATATATATATATATATATATATATATATTCGGTTTTGGACCGAAATCGAATATAAAAAATTAGTATTTTCAAAACCAAAATCGAACCGATTTTTTTGTAAATCGAACCGATTCTCTTATTCGATTCGGTTCGATTTTCGGTCAAAAACCGAATAATGCTCACTCCTAGGTCGAGCATGGCCGGCCAGCGGAGGGAGGAGGGGGCGGGTCGAGGGGGCCGGATGCTCACCCCTAGCTCGACCCGCCCCCTCCTCCCTCACTGGTCGGCTACCCTCCCCTCTCTTCTGGTCGGCCCCGCTTGACAAGCCCCCACCACCGGAGAGAGAGGGAGGAGGGGTAAAATCTTATTTTTAGACGTATTTTAACGACTTTTAACGGCAGGGGTGCAAACTGAACAAAAATTAAAATGTGGATTTTTTTTTTAAACAAAAGGTCTTCAAATGCAAAAACCAAAATCTAAAGAGGGTTTGTTTGCACTTTACCATAGGATTGGGGGGGTTACACTAATTAAAATAAAATTGGGGGGGGAATTAGAAATATGATTAGCAATTGGGGGGGTAAATACAAATAACTCAATCAAATGCCAAGATGAATTGAGAAATATAGAGGGGTCACCATCGTACATATCAAATTTAAAAAAAAAAAAAAAAAAAAAAAAAAAAAAAAAAAAAGCTAAAAATATTCCACATTAATATTACAAGTTTATAACATGTGAAAGGACGATGATAACTCAGACAAGCAACATGGAATTGAGGACAATTTACATTACCTATCCCTATGTTTTACACTTATTACAAAACTACCCCTACTTTGAAACTGGACCACCATTATAATTTATGTTATTTAGAAACTTTTAACACTGATATGTGTTATAAAAATTACAAAGCATACTTAGAAGAGGGTGTCAATGTAATTATTTTCGGAAAAGATGTAGTCCCTGAAACATTGGGAGTGTCAGTGTATTTATTTTAATTGAAGTATCAAAAAGAGCTCATCATAACACCAGCAATAAGAAAGTAAGGCAACACGTTTATACAATAATTCCAAGGTTTCATTCCCAGTTCAAGGAGTCTCAGTTCACAAAAGAGGGATGAAGATACATTTTACACTAAGATTCAGCAAAATAGCCATTACAATTAAAACAGAATGTCAAAAATTGGACTACTTTAATTATATTGGAGCTGGACAAAAATAAACTGCAAGAAGCAGTTTAAATATGAAATCCTTCAAATTTTACATATCAGATTGCATGAGAAATGAATCATCAGCCAAGGGCCATCCCACCCAATTCCTTCAACCATAGCATGGGAAGAAACCCACATCAGAAGACACAGAACATGTTACAGACTGTACATTTGAAAGGAAACGAAAACTATATGGGGGGTAGGGGAAAAATCAGATTATCCTCGCATTAAATTATAAATCCTAATATCCATCTATATATTGGAATGCCGCAACGGATGTCCATGCTCGCTCACGCTCCCTCTCAATCTATAAAATGCCTGCCGCTGTCTTTTGGTTCTCAAAGGACCCGAACTATTGCGCCTAGCCAAGGATTCAGGCCTCCCTACCAAACCAGAGACGGAATGAGGCCTCTGTATTTCTTCCATGGAAGCCGAGCCATATTCCATAGTCACGAAAGGAAAGGTATGACCATAAGGATCAAATGCCAGCGGAGGGGAAGCCCCACTCCACCAACTGCTCTCAGCGCCAAAATCCCCCCTGTACTCATAATCTGGACCGAATGAAGACTCCTCCTTACTGTAAGAATCTTCACACGCATCTTCTTTGCTGCTGCATATCAGCTTTAGTGCCTGCACGACTTCTCCCATGAACGGCCTCTGCGAGGGCTCGGACTGGACACACATCGAAGCTACAGCTGCCACTCTAGACATGTTATCAAATTCACATTTTCCTTGCAAGGAGGGATCCAGCAATTGCTCGAGACCTTCCCTACTCCCAAGCAGAGGGCGAGCCCAGGTTACAAGGTTCTCTGGATCCTGAAAGTTTGAGACATACACGGGCTTACGACCAGATAAGAGCTCTAAAAGCACGACTCCGTAGCTGTAGACATCACTCTTGATTAGAAGGTGCCCGGTCATTGCATACTCAGGAGCAACATACCTGTAAAAATTGGATTCATATATAATTATAGTAGGATAAGTTATGTGAATAATGTTTACTAAATGAAAAATGGCCATAAAAGGCTAATAATTCATGTAAGTTACATGCAAGGAACAAGTTAGCAATGGCATGAAGATTTGACATGGGACTTGACGGATTCATGAAGTATAGAACAGTGTGATATTTTGCATCATCAAATCATATGCATTTGTTGATGATCTTGAAAGCTTTCCTTCGGAAGTTTGAACTTGTCACCAAGGTAAGATGATAGAATTGATGCAATCATCTTATGTTATAATCACCACTTTCCTGAGCAATTTTCATTACTTACTAAGTTAAGATTCATTATTAGATGTAATACCATTATAATTGGTGCCTTTTGAATTCACTGTTCAAAACTCTGAACACTTGTCTCCTTAAACACCATCAGATAAGAAAAGTACAACATTTCATAATGCAAAACAACTCATTTCCCATCAAGATAACAGCTACATCATTATAGCTATTGAAATGACCAACATGGGAAGAGCGCCGTGCTCAACTTTGAGAGCCGTACAAGAAAGGCTGGTTCCAATTCGACACGGATAATAGCTACCATTACCATAGATCCATAACTAGGAGCATGATGCAAAATTAGTAGAAATATGCTGTCATTGGACCCAGGACTCAAAGCAACCCATAGCCCAAGCAAAAATTGCCTCGACCATACCCCACATTTTTTGTACAAGGTGCCTGCCTAAGCCCCACTATAGTCCATATAGACCTCAGCAAGGAAAAATGATTGGCTTCTGTGTTTAAGTGCCAACACTTTTTAAAGGTAAGTGAATGACTAGAGACTAATATTTGTTCATTTGTTAAGTTACATACTATTTCTACTTTTTAGCAAGGATCCCATTTTCGGTATCATGTCGTACCCTTCCTATGAGTATCGGGATAGCCAGTATCTGCGGTTTTAGATGAGAGTATTGGATTTTTTTTTTGGTATCGGAAAGTAAATAATTATTAACAAATTATTAAAAATTTAGAGAAAAAAATATTTTACACATTTAGCATAATTTTAAGTATTTTCTATGTTGTTTCATAATAATTTGGAATTGAATGAAAATACTCACCCTTGTTGATTGGTTTACCTATAATAAATAAGTTTTCTTCATTTATATGCTTTTACGCCCTTAGTATGCTTTTACATCATTGTTGATTAGTCTTTTCGATCTTTTTTTTTTGGTTGAATTGAGTGGGAAAGTGACCCCCAATATCGGTATCAGTCACTATCGGATCAGAACATGCCAAACCGTATCAATATCGGCTATATCGGATCGATATCGGCCGATATTGCAAACTATGCTTTTTAGGATGTTCAATTTGTTTGTATTGCTTAAGTTGTCCCTATAAGTTCTTGATTAAGGTTTATATTCTCATTTTTAAATTTCCAACAGTATAATATTTATGTTTTTTAATACACTTTGTAAATATTAAATGCCATCTAGTCCTTGGTTAAGCCCAACTAGGCCCCTAGGTTGTGGGTATAAAAATTTCTGCTTCTGATTTTTTGATACCCCTACTCATAATCCCATTTTTTCCTAATCCTTCCGATCGAAAACTGTTGAAAGTAAATAAGGGACTTTAGTCCCACATCGGTTAGATGTAATATGAAGAGGGGTTGGACCCTCTATAAGTAGTAGGCAGTAGCCCTCAATAAAATTATCTGAGATATTTCACTCATTTCAACTTGGTATCAAAGCCAGGTAACCCTAGCCGTCGCCGCTCCCGTCGCCACAGCCCCCGCCTCTCCTCCCCGCTGCCCTTTCCCTGCCCGCAGCCACCCCCTTCCCTCCCCGCTGCCCCCTGCTCCCTGTCGACCCCCCCTGCAACCCCGACGCCACCCCCTGCTCCCTGTCGCCGACCCCCCCTGTCGACCCCCCTGCACCCAACCCTCGCCGACCCCCCCCACCCCCCGCCGCCTCCCCTGCACCCACCGCCGCCGACCCCCCCTGCACCCACCCCCCGCCGACCCCCCTGCTCCCTGTCGACCCCCCCTGCACCCACCCCCCGCCGACCCCCCTGCCCCCCCCCCCCCCCCCGCCGCCAACCCCCTCGCCCGCCCCCTACACAGCAGCCCTTTTTAGGATTTTTTTGCTGCTCGCCCGCCCCCTACACAGCATCCCTTTTTAGGGTTTTCTGCTGTTCTGGAAAAAAAACTAAAAAAAAAAAATAATAAAAGAAAATAAAAGAAAAAAAAACAGATTTCCTTCTCTTTAGAAGATCTCTGTTGTTGCCTTCGAGAATCAGTACCTTCTTTTTAGAAGCTCTACTACGAATACGAAATCTCTTTAGTTTTTCGTATCTCAGAAACGTTGTCTTTACAATCGTTTCTGCACGGCTGGTATACCTCTGGTTTGTCTCATGCAAGGAGGCACAACTACGTTGGTTATCCTTGAGCCGTCCGAACGCGTTATTATGACGCGGTTCTAGTTGGTCGTATAAACTACGAACATATCAGTGAGGGATCTCGTTTTGTTGTTTCCCCCGGTAGCTGACTAAGACGAAGACGACTCCAAAGAAGACGACTCAAGAAACAACAACACCTCACTGATTGCAGTTGAAGAAGTCATGGATTCCATCTATGGAAAGTTGACAGCAGAAGAAATGAAGGCCCTGGTCGAGGATCTCCTGACCAAGAGATTACCGGAGGCAACCCCACGCGTGACCCATACTGATGTGGATCCGTCACCGTACAAAATGGGGAAGTTGGACAAACTGGAGACGAAGTTGGAAGGCACGACCAACTACTTGAAATGGTCGCGGCAGGCGATGCGGACGCTGAAGGGACGTGGCTTGGTTGGTTATGTAGATGGCCACACCAAGGCCCCTGTCGATCACTCCTCGAAGGAGTTTGCTGTATGGGACATTGTCAACAATGTCGTGGCTGGTTGGTTGACAGCCTCTTTGACCAAGTGTCGGGTAACGTTGAAGCAATGGAGGGAGCTGCTGATATCTGGAGAACGTTGAAAGACATGTACTCCGGTTCGGGTAACCCCATACGAGTCTTCCAACTGCAGGATGAGCTCGATAGGGTAATCCAAGACGACCGTACCATCTCTGAGTACGCTGCCTTGTTGAAGAAGTACTGGTCTGATCTTGACCATTATGATCCTCTTGGCATGGAGGATGCTCAGGTTGAACCGGCCTTTGCAAAATATTTCCAGAAATTTCTGGATTATATCTCGCGGCAACGGATGATGAAGTTTTTGAAGGGGCTCAACCCAGCGTTTGAGCAACGACGGAATGTACTTCTCGCACAACCGACGCTGCCGAAATTAGAAGACGCCATAGCTGCCATGGCACAAGAAGAAGCACGGTTGAAGCTGATGCCTACCAAGGGTATCTCCCAGGGGGAGCAGGCCGGAGTTAACACATCTGCTCTTGCCACTTTCACACAGCCTCCTTCTACGGGAGGCGTTTGCCACAACTGTGGTGACACAGGGCATTACATCCGCTTTTGCCCAAAACCGATACGGACTCCCTCGAATGGTCGGGGTCGTGGTCGCGGTAGACGACGAGGTGGTCGAGGCAGCTACGGTGGTGGAAGGGGCACTTACTCTGGAGGCAACAAGGCGCATCTGGCGGATGAAGGTGGGGACAATCAGCTGACGGACATCACTCCATTTGAGAGAGAAGTTCTCGAGAAGATGCGCGGCTCAAAGCTTGGTTCTGGTGAAAGACAAGTCATTCCTGGGGCGCCGTCCACTACAAGAGATTACTGCACTTACTTCTCCCAAACCAGTGCCGGTATACCTCCGCGTGCTCTTGCATCTGTCTCTCAGCCAGCTTGGATTATGGACTCTGGGGCATCTTGCCATGTCACGGGGTCCCGAGGAGAGTTCCGGGAATACTCTACTCTAACGCCGTCAGAAAGCATTCAGACTGCTGATGGTACCTCCAGGCCTGTTACGGGTAAAGGCACTGTTGATTGCACTCCTTCCATCACTCTATCTAATGTCTTACATGCTCCTTCCTTTCCTGTCAATCTTATTTCCATTAGCGCCATTATCCTTGATCTAAACTGTATTGTTTCCTTTGATATTCGTAAGGTAACTTTTCAGGAGAAGGGAACGAGGAGACGACTAGGCACTGGCACATGACATAAGGGTCTATGGTACTTGGACAGAAACGGTCTGGATAGAGCACTGGCATCTTTGGTTGCAGACGCCCAACCGGAAGTCCCGAAGTGTCGAAGCCGAGCTGCTCCTCCACCATCAGCGTGTAGGACATTCTTCTTTTCCCGTTATTAGTCGACTGTATCCCTCCTTATATCAAAAAGCTAATAAAGAGTTGTTAGTTTGTGATGCTTGTGAGTTGGAAAAACATACCAGAAGCTCCTATGTGCATTCTGGGCATCGATGTTCTGCTGCTTTTGATATGATTCATTCCGATGTGTGGGACCCTTATCCTACAAACGGTGTTAACGGTTATAGATGGTTTGTTACTTTTATTGACTGCTCTACCCGCGTAACGTGGGTCTACCTGCTGAAGAATAAAAGTGATGTTTTTGAGGCATTTCAAAGCCTCCATCAACGGGTGCAGACACAGTATAATGCTCGTGTTAAATGTTTCCGGTCGGATAATGGGACGGAATATACCCATAAGAGGTTTGCTGCGTATTTATCCTCTCATGGTATACTCCATCAAACCTCTTGTGCATATACACCGGCTCAAAATGGTGTTGCCGAACGAAAAAATAGGCACCTGCTGGAGGTAGCTCGGACGATGATGCTGGCTATGAATGTCCCTAAATTTTTGTGGGGGCAGGCTGTCTTGACAGCCTCTTATCTCATCAACAGGATGCCCTCTCAATTACTGGACTGGAAGACGCCTTTGGAAATGCTCACGGGGACAACTGCGTACACCGTTCCTCCGAAAGTATTTGGTTGCGTATGCTTCGTCCACGATAACAGGCCTGGTGTTGGTAAGCTGGATCCTCGAGCACTTAAGTGTGTCTTTGTTGGGTACACCGGGGCACAGAAGGGTTACGTATGCTGGAGCCCGGTTGAACGGAAGCTGTTTGTAAGCATGGACGTTACATTCAGAGAGCTGGAACCTTATTATGGTTCGGACGAAGGTTCTGCGTTTAGGAACACGCCTCACACAGCGGTTGTTAGACGTGAGGGGGAGGTAGTACGCCCAAACGTAGTTGTCGGATCGGTACCTTGTCCTGTCGTGACAAACTGGCAGAAAGGGGGAGACAGCATCAATGATACTGATACGGAGGATGAAGAAGACAATACGTACATTACGTAGGGGGAGAAGCAGACAAGAAAAAAGGAGCTCCAAGTTTACAGAAGAAGACAGCAGAGGTCCAGTACTGTGCCGTACCCTGTGCCTATAGTGCCAAGTCCCTCGTCTACTCCTGCCCCGACTCCTGAAGATGTTACTCCCGCACCGGATCGCTCGGATTCGGAAGCGGATCTCTCCGATTCTGATGGTATGCTTTCTCCACCACCCATTGCTCCCTTAAGGAGGTCTTCTCGCATTAATGCGGGAAAGGCACCTATTCGTTATAAAGATTATGAACATGATATCGCCAACTACCTATCTTATTCTAATATTTCTCCGACTTATCAAACATTCCTCACTTCGTTAGACTCCACTTCTTTACCTAAGAATTGGCAGAAAGCAAAGAAGGACCCAAGATGGAAAGCCGCAATGATGGAAGAACTTGGGGCACTAGAGAAAAATAAGACATGGGAGCTGGTGCCATTACCTGAAGGGAAGAAAGCTGTGGGATGCAAATGGGTTTACACAGTGAAGGAGACACCAGAAGGAAAAGTTGAGCGGTACAAGGCGAGACTGGTTGCAAAAGGCTATACCCAGACATATGGCATCGACTATGATGAGACTTTTGCCCCAGTAGCGAAGATGAGTACCGTAAGAACGCTGGTCTCCATTGCAGCAAACTATGGGTGGAAGCTACACCAGTTAGACGTAAAGAACGCATTTCTTCATGGAGACCTACAAGAAGAAGTATACATGGAGACTCCTCCGGGGTGCTACTCTGTGTCAGATTCAGGTGAAGGAACGTCACATGAAAAAGTGTGCAAACTGAAGAAGTCGCTGTACGGGCTGAAGCAATCTCCTCGAGCCTGGTTTGACAGATTCAGAAGGGCTGTCACTGGCATGGGGTACCATCAGACAAATGCAGATCATACTGTCTTCCTCCAGCATGCAAGGGGCCACATTACTATACTTGCTGTATATGTAGATGATATAGTGATCACAGGTGACGATGTAGTTGAGATCACTAAGCTGAAGACGAAACTCGCCAAAGAGTTTGAGGTGAAGGACCTGGGAGAGATGAGATACTTTTTGGGTATCGAGGTGTGTGATGGTGAACAAGGAATTGTTCTCTCACAAAGGAAATATGCACTAGATCTGCTGAAGGAGACAGGAATGCTGGGATGCCGAACAGCAGTCATTCCAATTGACCAGAAGTGCAAGATGGGAGCAGAAGCAGGAGAGCCTGTTGATCGCGAAAGGTATCAAAGGCTAGTAGGCAGACTGATTTATCTAGGGCATACTCGCCCTGATATCTCATTTGCAGTAAGTGTTGTAAGCCGCTATATGCATAATCCAAGAACGGGTCATATGGATGCAGTATTTCAGATCCTAAGATATCTGAAAGGGACGCCGGGAAAAGGACTGTGGTTCAAGAAGAATGGATGCACAGATGTTGAGGGATACTGCGATGCAGACTGGGCAAGCTGCATAGACGACAGAAGGTCTACCACAGGGTACTGTGTTTTTGTAGGAGAAAACCTGGTTTCATGGAGAAGCAAGAAACAGTCAGTGGTAGCACGGTCGACAGCTGAAGCAGAATACAGAGCAATGGCTCTAGGAGTATCAGAATTGCTATGGGTAAAGGCGCAGCTGACAGAGTTGAAGCTAGACAAGGGGACACCATTGCGCCTTCTGAGCGATAGTCAAGCTGCGATAAGTATAGCGAACAATCCGGTTCAGCACGACAGAACGAAGCACATCGAGATCGATCGATTCTTCATCAAGGAAAAGCTGGAACAAGGGATACTGAAGATTGATTATGTTCGCTCAGAAGAACAAGTGACAGACTGTCTGACTAAGGGTCTTAGTTCATTGAGTCTGTCAAAGCTATGTAACAAGATGGGGATGATTAATATCTATCGCCCATCTTGAGGGGGAGTGTTGAGAGCAAATAAGGGACTTTAGTCCCACATCGGTTAGATGTAATATGAAGAGGGGTTGGACCCTCTATAAGTAGTAGGCAGTAGCCCTCAATAAAATTATCTGAGATATTTCACTCATTTCAACTAAAACAAAGAGGAGTCAATGGTCTGTTGGCATCGTGATAAGTCCTATGTCCTAGCCACAGCCCTTGTCTTTTGATGGCTCTATGTGTCAACAAGTTCAAATTCTGACTCGGACCATCTAGCTAGTCGTCTTCCCTGGAGAGTTGGCTGGTTTAAGAGAGACCCCGGATTGGATTAGCCCTCGTTCTCACAAGAAAGGTCTGCCCCAGCACAAAGTGTCGTAGAATTTCGAACAAGTCCCCTAGACTAAACCAGAAACTAATTACAAACCCGTGCAGAATAATTCGCTAACATGCAGTGTGAACTATTGTTGAAATAATGAGCAGTAAAAACAGCTAAAAAGATGCTACCAAAATTAGCAAATCAACATTCTGATGCTACAAAACCCAATTTTTTATCCAAAAAATCAGGTTCATTAAATATATATATAACCTGCAAACCAACCCAATTTTTAATTAAAAAATCAGGTTCGATGCTACAAAACCCGAATGAAAATCAGGTCGGATTGGTGTACAAATTTTGAAGCTGAACTTTTCGGTTGGGGTTTGGGCTTTTTGCATGAATCCGACTCGCTGACAATCCTACTAATAAATTGTAATCTATAATAAAGATACACTATAAAATTTCGATAGAAGTGTATAACTTGGCATGTAGCCAACAAATTTTGGGGACCAGTTCTACTTTTGAGAGCCCGACCCCTACCCATTCAATGTCGGACCCAAACAGCATTGTCTCGGCCTCTTGGGTCCGGATCTAGAGTCCAATTAATAACCATATATCTATTTCTTACATTATATCATTTATGGTTAAACTAAAAGTTTTTAGGTAGATTTTAGAATCAAGATGGATGGGATGAGTTTAAGAATTCTAGAAAATGTCATTTTATGGTTAAAATCAATAGTTTGTAAGATTTTCCAAATCCAAATTTCAATCTTTCCACTAACAACTTTTAAATCATTTCCATAAATGCCAATGGCCTAACACACTCCCACCCCCAACCCAAGAGAATTTATGAAAGTCTATAAAAGAAACTATCACAAGTAAATATCAAGTGGAATAATGTAAAGCAATGAAAATGAAATACACAAGTATAGAAAGAAGAAGAATATAAAGAACTATCAAATAAACGAAGCAGCCTGCTAGAAACTGTAATGACAAGAAAATGAATCTCGCAAGCACTTCCATATAAAATCTTAAGTACGCCTAAGGTTGTAAAAGTCGCTAGGCGCTAGTCGGGCAGGCACCGGACGCCTAGCGCCTAGCCACCTAGGCGGCTGCCTAGTTCTAGGCGGTTTGTAAAAAAAACTGCTGAAACTTGTGGCAATTGTCCATAAAATCCAAAAACGTGATAATCAGGTGTCGGGGACAGTAGGTGGGCACCTAGGCGGGAACCGGGCACCAGTAGGCCGATTTTTAGAACAGTGAGTACACATGTGCTAAATTGACATCCTAAGCCCCAAGTATTTCGTGTTAAAATTAGAAAATGCAGTAAATAGAGTTGGAAAGTAACTTACCCAAAGGTTCCCATGACCCTAGTTGAAAGATGATGATTTCCTTCTGTTGCTTCTTTTGCCAAACCAAAGTCTGAAACCTTTGGAGTGAAATCTTCCTCTAGTAACACATTACTTGCCTTAAAATCTCGATGTATGACACGAGGATTAGAATCCTCGTGTAGGTATGCCATGGCTCTTGCCGCACCAAGGGCAATCTTCATTCGGGCATCCCAGTCAAGTGGGCCTTTACTCTTGTCCGCACCTGATGGAATACCAGGATTCTCAAATGTTTAGCATTTGGGAATATAATGTACTATTCTTTCTAAGGAGAAAAGTGTTTTCTTTTAGTTCTTTTATTTTTTGAAGTAATGCTGTCATATATTTAGGAGATGAATAAAGAAGTAGGTTATGTTTGCAACAGAAAGACAAAGCAAAAAATGAATGCTCAAGTCAACAATGAGAAAAACAACAAAAGCAAACATATAAACCATATTAAGAAACTTCACAAAAACAAAGTGTAAGGGTCATATGAATTAAGAAATAGATAACTATGTGCAAGAAATATATATATATATATATATATATATATATATATATTTTTTTTATTTTTATTTTTTTTATTTTTTTTTTTGCGTATATGTTAGCCCTCATTATAACTTTGGAAATTTGGTGGAGCCATTGGGACTTCTATATGGGTATCCAAAAACACCCAGGATGAAACTGTGAGCCTGATTAACATACGTAAAAAATAAATACTGTGACAAACAAATGAAGGCGTGGAGCCAAAAAATGATACCCATAGGAGTTTCAGATCACACAGATACAGGTTTCCGCACCCAAAAAGGGTACTTGTGCAGGGATGAGTGTTAAAAAAACATAACACTTAACCGTTTACCCTCACGATATTTTTTGGATTTTGGGTGCGGTTATCAGCTTTAGTAAGTTTCTTGAATCAGTGCTAGATATTATCATTCTCCTGATCAGCTGGTCAATTAATAATATTGACGCAGAAATCAATATTTTGCATTTTTTGTGCACTTGGCGTAAGTACCATGAATCAGCGATATTCTCATTTTCCTGATCACATGGTGAATGAATAATAATGAGCCAGCGGCTATGTTGCAGGAACACAAAAAATACAGGACAACATGACACGAACGCTGTGAATCGGCACCAATTTTGGCAATGTCCTGTTCTCTTTTATTATGTCCGACAGGAAAACATGGTGGCAGCACTGATTTGGAGTGTCCATGACTGTTTCACACAACTTGGAAGCTGCAATATCAAACCAACTTACAAAGCCGTATTTGATATATAGCTAACAGATTTCAGAATAACATATAGCTAAAATATGCCATATATTTACAGCTTTTAACGTAAAACTGCTATGATGCTGCCAGTATCCAAATAGATAAGAGGCAACCAAAGAGCACTTACGCATATATTTAAACAAGATCAGTCCAGAAAGATTACTGATTGCTAAAAATCAAGTCAGTAGAAATTGTTGGATGATGGCAAATATCATAAAATTTTAGAAATATGTGAGTGCAAAAAAGTAATGTAAATCAAACAAATACCATGAAGATGGGACTCGACGCTTCCATTGCGAATAAGCTCATAAACCAGGCAGCGCCTGTGTCCTTCTATACATATACCAATCAGCTTGACAAGATTACGATGATGCAAACGGCTAAGCATCTCTACTTCTGCAATGAACTCGCATTCACGGTCTCTGTCCTGGTCCAATCTTTTAAGCAACTTAACAGCAACCTCACAGCCATCTTCCATTATCCCATGGTAGACACGGCTAGATCCTCCTTCACCCAATAATTTTCTAGAGCTGAACCCATCCGTCGCCTTCTCAAGTTGAGTAAGTAAGAAAGTCTTCACTGAAATTGGGCAAGTAGCCATGGGGGACAGAAATGATACAGATGCTGAGCTTGTTATACTACTCATTACCATAGCCTTGATTTCTGCATCACATATATTTTGTCATAACAACTTTGATTTACTCTTATAAAGTTCTAAACGCTATATATGATGCAGATAAGAGTATGAGAGCTAATCGAGATTTCGCCTAAATGATATATGCTAAATTTAGTGTTGTGACAAACAGAGAAACTTTCTTAAGGCCATACCTGTGCGTTTATCTATGAAGGATTGGCCCGACTCTCGAAGGGTATCATACAGCAACAGTTCAGCAATTCAGCTTATAAGGATTTAGGACTGTTTATCTGGGATCATCTTAGTAACGAGTTGTTCTATATTTGTGAATTAAATCAGGAAATGTGATAAAATAAGAGTGGCAAATCGTTAGCTTGCATTAGACATCTTTCCTATGTTCTTTCCATGTCTATCCTGTCAACGTCATGTTCAGTGTCTTCAGGCGTTAAAACACATGATGAGAGTACTTAAGAATGTATATAGCAGGTAGATATGTGTAGAGATTTTTAAGTAATTATTATTGGAATAGAGACTACATATATATAGGAGAGGCTAGCCTCCTCTCCTATCATTCTAGGCAATGTGGGACTAAAGCCCAATAATACTTAACACATATATCAACACTCCCCCTCAAGATGGGCGAAAGATATTCACTAAACCCATCTTGTCACATCCTCTCATCATGCTGATAGAACTAAGCCCCTTTGTCAGTCCGTCTGCTACCTGATCTTTGGTTGGAACGTAGCCCAGCTCTAGTACTCCTTTCTCTAGCTTTTCTTTGATGAAGAATCTGTCAATCTCGATATGCTTGGTCCTGTCATGCTGCATTGGATTGTTGGCAATACTAATAGCTGACTGGTTGTCACACCATAGCTTCATCTTGGCTCCCTGGTCCAGCTTTAGCTCCGTCAGCATATTCTTCAACCACAATAGTTCTGTGACTTCCAAGGCCATAGCTCTTTACTCTGCTTCAGCGGTTGATCTGGCCACCACTGACTGCTTCTTACTCCTCCACGAGACCAAGTTGCCTCCTACAAATATGCAGTAGCCCGATGTGGATCTCCTGTCGTCAGCACAGCTAGCCCAGTCAGAATCACAATAGCCCTCGATGCTTACATGATTATTTCTTCTGAAGATCAGTCCCTTCCCGGGGGCTCCCTTCAAGTACCTCAGAATCTGGTATACTGCGTCCATATGACCCTTCCGGGGGTCATGCATGTAACGGCTCACTACACTGACCGCAAAGCTGATATCAGGTCGAGTGTGGCTCAAGTAGATCAACTTGCCCACCAATCTCTGATATCTATCCCGGTCAACTGGTTCTCCAGCTTCAACATCCAGTTTGAACTTCTGGTCTATCGGTGTCGTAGCTGGTTTGCATCCCATCATCCCCGTTTCCGTAAGCAGGTACAGTGCGTACTTCCTTTGAGAAAGAACGATTCCCTCATTATCTCGAGCAATCTCAATCCCAAGGAAGTATCGAAGAGGGCCAAGATCCTTCACCTCGAACTCCTTGCCAAGCTTTCCTTTGAGTTGGGCGATCTCCTGCTCATCATCGCCTGTGATAATCATATCATCTACATATACCGCAAGCATGGTGATGTGGCCTCCACTTCGTCTGAAGAAGACAGTGTGATCAGCATTGATCTGTTGATATCCCATCCCTATCATTGCTCTCCTGAACCTGTCAAACCATGCTCGATGAGACTGCTTTAGTCCATAGAGGGACTTCTTCAGTCTGCAGACCTTGCCTTCTGTCTGTTTGGTGCCGAATCCTGATGGTATCTCCATGTACACCTCCTCCACTAGATTCCCATGAAGAAATGCATTCTTCACATCCAATTGGTGTAGCTTCCACCCTCCATTGGCTGCCAAGGAGATCAAGGTCCTGACAGTGCTCATCTTCGTCACTGGTGCAAAGGTCTCGTCATAGTCGATATCGTACGTCTGACTGTATCCTTTTGCCACCAGTCGAGCTTTATAGCACTCAACCTGTCCATCTGGGTTCTGTTTCACAGTAAAAACTCATTTGCATCCGACTGCTCTTTTTCCTTCTGGCAGTCTCACCAGCTCCCAAGTGTGGTTCTTCTCAAGAGCTCCCAACTCCTCATGCATTGTCGCTTTCCACTTTGGATCGTTCTTGGCAACCTGCCAATTGTTAGGTACAGTAATACTATTCAAAGATGCTATAAATGCTCCATGAGAAGAAGAGATATGATCATAAGAAACAAACTTAGCAAGGTCCCAACCATATCTATCCGGAGGATTTTTCGCATTACTGCGAGTAGTCCTCCGTATAGGTAGTGGTATGGGAGAAGTAGGAGGAATGATATCACCTGAGGAGGGTGGTGGTGTAGATGAGGAGGATAGTGGTGTCTCAAGAGTTGGGACAGACGCATGCAAGGGACTTAGCACTGGCACTGTAGGTACTGGACCTACAGTTTGCTTCTCTCTCCTGCTGTAGGTAAGTAACTCCCCCTGAGCCGTAGGCCTGATACTTCTTATCTCCTCCCCCTGTTCTGCTTCACCTTCATGTTTCTCCTCAACCGTGCCTCTATGCCATACTTCTAGATCGGTTACCACCAAGTTCTCCATCTCCCCCTCTCGCCTTATACTGGTAGTATTAGGCGTGTTGTGCGAAGTGCCCTCCTGAGTCGCTGAGTAATATGGCTCATGCTCTCGGAAGTGGACATCCATACTAACGAACTTCTTCTTCTCTACTGGACTCCAGCACACATATCCCTTCTGAGTCGCTGAGTAGCCCACGAAGATGCACTTGACTGCTCTAGGGTCAAGTTTTCCAACTGATGGTCTGTTGTCTTTCACAAAGCACACACCCAAATACCTTTAGTGGGAGTATCCCACTATTATTGTCTTGTAATACTTCGCATGGGGACTTCCATTCCAGGACTTTTGAAGGCATTATGTTGATAAGTTGAGCTGCTGTCAATACTGCATATCCCCATAGATTTTGTGGGACATTCATGTCGATCATCATACTTCTTGCGGTCTCTAGAAGGTGTCGGTTCTTCCTTTCTGCTACTCCATTTTGTGCTTGAGTGTATGCACAGCTGGTCTGGTGCTGTATTCCGTGTGCTGACAGGTACTCTGCAAGTGCCCTGTTGGTGTACTCCGTTCCATTGTCAGACCTCAGTACCTTCACTACTGCATCGTACTGAGTCCAGACATGTTTATGGAAGTCCCGAAAGCAAGCAAATACTTCACTCTTATTTTTCATTAAATACAGCCAGGAGACACGAGATGCACAATCAATAAAGGAGACAAAGTACTTATATCCATTCATAGTGTTAGTAGCACATGGACCCCAAACATCAGAATGTACTACCTCAAAAACAAGAGAACTCTTATGACCAGTACCAACATATGAGCTTCTAGTAAGCTTTCCTAACTCGCATGCATCACATACTAATTTCTGTTTATTTGATTTTGCATACATCTCTGGATACAACTTACTTAGAGTATCAAAAGAAGAATGTCCCATCCTCCTATGATGAAGTATCAAAGTATCTTCAGTCCTCTGCTGCAGCTCTCCCATTCCAGCCTTCTCTGCCATAGATATCAATGCTGAGTCCAGTCCTTCCCGATCTAGGTACCACAGTCCCTCATGCCAGGTGCCAGTCCCAAGTCTTCGTCCCGTCCCTTTCTCCTGGAAGATCACCTTAGGAATATCAAAAGAAACAGTGCATTTTAGTTGGAGAATTATAGAACTAATAGACAAGAGACTGACTGGAAAGGATGGAGCATGTAACACATTGGATAATCTTACTGAACCTGTACAATTAACAGTACCCTTACCGACCACTGGTTGGAAAGTGCCATCTGCAGTCTGAATGGTGTCTGCTGGTGCTAGGTGAGTGTATGAAGAAAACTCACTAACCTTCCCGGTCACATGCCGAGATGCTCCTGAGTCGATAATCCAGTCTGACGTTTTAAGGGAAGACATAGATGCAAGAGCGAGTGACTCGTCAGTACCTTCTGATGGGTGAGCATACATAGCGGCGTTGCCTCCGAAGAATGGGGTGGATGTCTCCTCTACTCTGTTCCTCATGTCTCCTTCGGTCGACGCTCTGTTTTCTCTCCAGCAGTGCATGATCCTCCTCAGTAAAGGTGCCACCAGCTCCTCCATTCCCTTCTGCCACCAGCAAGTTTGCCCGATAGCCTCCTCGGCCACCTCGTCGGCCTCCTCGACCACGTCCACGTCCAATATATCCTCGTCCTCGTCCACCACCTGAGTCTCCCTCCTTAGGTGATTTGGTACAAGCATATCGATGATGGCCCATCTCCCCGCAGTTGTAGCACTGCCGATTGTGTTGCCAGAGCTCTCCCTTGGATCCTGTGTCGCCCGAGCTAGCAGCTGCTAGTGCTGACTTTGCTTCGGGGGGACCACCTGTCCCTGTCTGTAATCTGATCCGCGTCTCCTCCTAGATCATGGCTGAGATAGCCTCCTCGAGACTAGGGATCTCTGGTTGGACGAGGAGTAAGGCTGTCCTCTGTGCAAATGCTGCAGTCAGCCCTTTGAGGAATTTCATCGTCCTCTCCTGCAAACACACGTCTCTCCTTGCACTTCGGATCCCCGCAGCTTGCCCGTTTCGAGGAGTGATCATAATCCAGCCAGAGACGCTCCAACTCCGTAGCGTACTCCTGCACCGTCTTCTCCCCTTGTACGGTGTCATCGATCTCCCATTTTATCTGGAAGATCCGTAGGTTGTTTCCCATGCCATCATAGGTTCTCCTCAACTTCTTCCATACGTCTTTCATCATCTCAATGCCATCTACTGTGGAAGCAATAGACTGGACTAAGGAATTGAGAAGCCAGATGTAAATCACCATATGAGTAGATTTCCACTCGTCGCGTCCTGTCGAGCCCTCTTCCGGCTCTGTCTTCTCGCCCGTCAAGAATCCCTCCAGGTTTCTTTCCTGCAAGGGTTTTTCTCACCCGCCGTGACCAACTCAGATAGGTGGCTGGTCCATCCAACTTCAGATCGATGGAGGGTAGTTCCAACTTTGGCGGCGCTCGTGTCGTGCTATCACCAGCCGACACCTTTATTAACTTCATCAACGTCGCCACATCGTCAGTATCCAGTTTCTTGAGGATCGCCTCCATCGATGCTTCTTCTCGATCACGTCACACTTGCTCCACGACTCACGTTTGTCCTCGTCGTCCTCTCCTAAATCCGAATATGTCTGGTTACATCGGATCTAGGCATCATCGGCATCTCCTTGAGAATCTCATATGAAATAAATTTTCAAGAACGATGTTAGGCTTCCCTACACTGTAGGTGCCACAGATGAAATAAATCTCAAGTTTATACTTACCTACACCGTAGGTGCCACAGATGAGATAAATCTCAAGTTTAGACTTACCTACACAGTAGGAGCCCTAAAAGTGGTGTGCACGGAGGCACCCACGGCAGCAGCAGCGGCAGCGGCTCAGCGGCGGCTGCAGTGGCAGCGGGAGCGGCGCAGCAGTGGCAGCGGCACAGCCACAACAGCAGCGGCTCAGCAGCGGCTGCAGCGGCAGCGGGAGCATCGGCGCAGTAGCTGCAGCGGCAGCGGCGGCGTGGGGGGGAGGGAAAGGGAGGACGAGGTTAGGGGTAGGGTTTGTGTGGAAAGGGTGGCTCTGACGGTATTCTAAACAAGTTTAGGCTCTGATACCATGTAGAGATTTTTAAGTAATTATTATTGGAATAGAGACTACATATATATAGGAGAGGCTAGCCTCCTCTCCTATCATTCTAGGCAATGTGGGACTAAAGCCCAATAATACTTAACACATATATCAACAATATGTTGTCATGAAGTTATTATTTATGGGACATCTGACATTTCTAAGGCATTACCCAACTTTAAGTGTCTGAATGTAGGACAACTAATGTGGCCCCACAAATCAAACATTCAGGGTTGTGGTAGTACTTCACGCAATTGCACCATCATATTATGTTAGAAAATAAAGTAGACATGCATATAAGTCATTCAAGCACAGTTTTGAGCCATCTGAGTTATGAGCATAAGCATGCTTTGTTTTAAGACTTCATAGGTGCTAGTTTTATGCATTTGAAGTACCAAGGTGATGAACAAGATCAGAAAAAACACAGCTACACAATCGAGTGTCCTTTGGTCTGAAGTATGGGTGTGCCACTAGTCTCTTTTTGGTGTGAGGTGTTTCTTACATGTTTGAGGTCGCAATTCCTAGGCCACTGAGTCTGGAACTCACACACATTGTGAAGGTGTGAACATTGCATAAGCGACTTGGATGTTAATAATTGTGATTAAGTCACATAAAAAAGGAGCAGGATATTATTAATCTCAACAGTTACGGTATAGGCTAAAAGGTTCCATTACCCACTAACCTTCACTATGCAGACTTCAAGTTAAGTCTTAATAGGAGAGGATTCAGACATAGCTACATATCCCTATTTTGGCATGTACTAATGTATTTTGGAGTATTTGTGCTGTGTTCAATACGTGAAAAGACACCAATTTTGGAGCACTTGTGCGTTGATTATCTCATGTCTGTATTCATGTCCTTGCAACATAGATCAACACTTTCCATGATAACATCACGGTTTAATGTAAACATGGCTAGTCCAACAAGCATGTAATACAAATTTAAGTGACTAAGCATAGACATTACTACCTGGTCTTCTAGTGACTGTTGAGTTCGCAGATTCAGAAATGGTAGGTGGTTGTCGAAATTTCTTTGATCTCAACACAAAAATAGTCATTCCCAAGCATAAAAAGACAAGCAAGGATGAAGTAAGTGCAAGTACAGAAATGATTCTAGCATTCATCTTTCCGGACTTGCCAGTGGGCACATTTGCTGTTATAGGAAATTGGCGACTTTCACCACCAGGACTGACGGAAAAGGATCCAGACGATGGAGGAGAAGAAGGAAGTCCTGTAATGGAGCTTGCATATTTAAAAAAACAATAGAAACAAACTGCGGTAAACAATAAAGGTAAAAATGAAGCTGACAATATATACCTGGATAATGGACATATATCACTTCATAGTCATTAAATGTTGATTTGTTAATCGGTACTTTCTTCTGCCAAAACCTATCAAAAATCAATAGGGCAGTATAATTGTCAAACTTCTCTCCAAGCGGCACCAAATCTATAGAAACTGTGGTCCTTCCTTCACCACGGCTGCTGGCATGGGCTTCTATTATTTTCACTTGACTTTGTTTTAGAAATGTGCCAGCTGCGATATCAATTTCTAGCTCTTGAATCAGATTAAATAGCACATATGGATCTATTCCAACATCAATAACAACTTGCATAGGGTATACGCAAGCACATGGCGAGCCAATTGGAGTTAATGTCAGGGGTTCAGAACAGAAGATTCCCTCACAATCTGCTGAAAATGTAATGCAGAATGAATCTAGTGAATAGTGTATCGTAACAACACTAGCATGCATATTTAAAAGTATCCAGTATATCTAGTTACACAGAAAGTAAAGACCTAAGGAAATGAATGCATCAACTACAAACCTTGGGCTTGTGGTGGGGTGAATAAAGTAGGAGAAACTGCATGAGGTAACCCCTTCTGATGGTTAGATACAGGAGGGCTTGCAGAGGAACCTGATCAGGTAAGTCAGTGAGATGCTAATGAACAATTACAGGACAATCTTAAATTATGAAATGTTCCATACCGTGATAGCTTGGAGAAAATGCAGGGCCAGGTGCTTGTCCCCATGGCGTCTTGCTCCAAATCTCAGGTGGATTTGATGGACTTAACACTGGACTTCCTGATTTACTAGCTGCAGAAATTCCAGACAAGCTTAGTAACTGGCTTGAGCAATGACGAGAAATATATTTTTACCCAAAATGCAAACATAAGTTTGCGACATTAGAGCCGTTGGAAGTCAAGAAAATGGGAATGAGTTGAGTTTAAGTTTTCTTATGACAAATCACATTTTCCTTGAAGTTCAGAACCGGTCTAACCTAGGAATTGCATGAAGTAGTTTCTGCATATACTTATCTAGTGCAACAACATAAACCCCGTTTAGTAATAAAGTATGTATACATGATGTTAGCTTTGGAAGGAAGAGCAAGTTGAACTTGATAGACAGTGTGTGAGAAAGAGACTCTAAAGATTATCATTGTTGCCTTACAATATATGACATATCAGCTATAAGATGAAGGTGAAAAGAACAGAAGTACAGGCATTGAAAACCCACAACTGCTCAAACTCAACCAGAACCCGGGCTTGACCAAATATATAGTACTGGGGACACTTCTAAATGGACAAAAGAAAAGCTCATGAACATTTTGCTCATTAGTCATAACCAATATGCCTTTCACCGAACAATGAGGTCAAAACGTGCAGAGGATATGTAAATAATTAAACTAAAACCATGAGAAGCTAACAAACAACGATCCAGTCTTGATTATATTAGCTCAGCCCATGCCTTCCAGTTAACGAAAATTATCGACTAGTAACAACTCCTTTGCCAAACGATCTGATGTATCATTGGAAAACATGCTTACCATGATTTAGTGATAACCTCCTCCAAAGCGGCTGTTCCCTAGGATTCTCTGCAGGGAGCAAGTCTATATGCAGCTCCTGGTATCCTGAAAGAGGTAAGAAAAAAATGTAGCTTTGTCTTTCATTGCAATCGATGACCATCTTTGTGCAAAGAAATGAAGCAAAAGCCTGTTGTTCTGAGTGTGGTGTCAGCTGCAATTCAATCTGCTAGTTAGACAATTACATATAAACAAAAAGGTATTCTACCTGTGTAAGCTGAACTTCCTGTATAAATATAAGTACTAAAATAAGCTTATATGTATTCAATTCCGTTTATTCCTTTAATGTGGTAATGATCTAAATGGAAGGTGAAGGTACAGATCAATAAGCTATGCATACACAACTTATTATTCTTAAGCATGAGACCATATTTACGAAAATATTTGATCCAGTTGCCCAAGTTAGTACTGCAAGGGAAGATAGTCATGGAACTGAACTTTGTTACAAACAAACCAAAGCATTACAATCCTTAAGTTTCATGTCTTACAAGCTGGACTGACCAAACTCATAACCACAAGTTGAAAGGCGCAGACTAGAACACTCTTTTCCTTCTTTGAACAACCTTGACAACAGAACTACAATTTTTTTGGTATTCCTATTTGTAGCCTTTTAACTTGCCTTTTATAGCTCCTGAGCGGCTCTATTAATAATTTCAGAGACTTATTAGTATAGGTCTAACATCATTAAACCTCTGGAAAATCACTGTGTAGACAAAATATTATCATAAATTCCAGCCAAAAATTATTGTCACGAATATTCTAACTATAGATAGAGCCACCGTAAAATGTTAGCGTCTTACAACAAACAAATATAGAAATCCAAATTTCACAGTAGATAGAGCCTCGTTTGGTTCGCGGAATCTCCGGGTTGGGAAAGGAAAGTGATTACTTTCCTATGTTTGGGTGTCCAAGGAATTGAGGAGGAAAGGAAAGTGATTCCCAATGGAAGGGAAATTAGGGGGGAAAGTGATTCCATCCATCCAAGCAAGGAATCACTTTCCCACATTGAAGTATTCACTTTCCTTTCCAAATTCCTTGGCATTGCCAAACATCGGAAAGGAAAATCAATGGGAATTAAAGTTTCCCAAAGGAAAGGAAATGACGAGGAATTGATTTCCTTTCCCTTCCATTCCGCGAACCAAACCAGGCCTAAGAGAAACTCCAGAAAAATTCTAAGAAGTCTATACCAACAAGACGTAAGATACACTTTAATAGACTCGCGAATCACTTTCCTTTATTAACAAATGGAACATAGAGACTGCTAATTGTGGGTAAAGCAACCCTTTTCTATTTTGATCTCCCCATCAAGTCCAATTTCCAAGCTACGTACCACGGACAGGAATACAACACAATATGTATACAAACATAGTACCAATTTTGGCATGTCCTAGTTACTTTAGAGTATATGTGTCGTGTCAAATATGAGTCCGATAGTTAAGAGTCATCTACTCTATTACTTTAGTGTAGTCTTAATACTATATTAGGCTCCTATGATGTCATCATTCATGATGTCATATACTAGTTGCCTACTTTGTGTTTATTCATGTAATTACCCTATATAGATAGGCATTTGAGCTCTGAAATGTTGTTTTACCAATGTTAACACAAGAGAGGGTTTGGGTTAGGGTTAGAAACTTAGAATGGGGCGATGGCGACGGGCTCAATTAGGATTAGGGTTTAGACTCGTGGGGTTGGACGGCGATGGGGTGCAGTGGATTAGGGTTTTGACTGCAGCAGGGACGTGGACGACTAGGCTAGCGTTAGAATGAGGAGGCATTCAAGTGTGTCAAAAGGCAAGGATTATGGTTTAAGGTATGTGGTTGTGACATTTGTGTGAGAAGGTTAGGGTTTCGACTAAGGAGTGCGACGGTTGTTGGAGAAGGTTAGGATCTCCACTAGGTGTGGCGATGGCTGTGAGAGAGGGTTAGGATTAGTTGTCATTGTACAACAACGGGTTTCAGTTCGACAGCAGGTGGCAGTGGATAGTGGTAACAGGTTTGATATGGTTAGGGTTAGGGTTTAGAGGGTCAGGGTTCAGGTTCTAGAAGATCAAGAACAAGAAAGTTTCGTGGACATGGCTCCATACCGTATTTAACATCGGAAAAGAAACCTTCCATAAGAGATCTAATGCTCAACGACAACCTATCACAATAATTGAGGAATCAAGTGAAGTTCTTAAAAATAAATAAGAGGAGTTTCACGGATCCACACCCCTCATAACTAGTCTCAAAAGAAACAAAGTGAGCATCACAATTCCAGCTCCAAGTACTTCTCCTAGTCCAAACATTCACAATAATTTAGACTAGTTTTGGGTAAAATCACAATCCTAATTTCATAAACGTAACATGCATATACATATCAAAGTCTTCCCGCAACAGTTCCAGCCACCACAAGCATTCTTTATTTCTTGTTTCGTTTCTTCTTTTTTCACAAAAACACACATCAAAATCCAAATTCTCACTGTAAAATTGAAGAAATTCTACAAATATGGAACATAGAGAAACCCCAATTTGGGTGTTAAATAATGAACCCACATTTCCTAAATTCCAGCTCAAATGTCTCCATAACAGTTCCAGCCACCACTAGCTCTCACTAATTTACACACACACACAAAACACATCAAAATCTGAACTTTATCAGTAAATAGAAACCCAACTCAAGAAATTCTACCAAAATGGAGCAAACAGTGAGAACTCCAATTTTGGGCTAAATTTAACCATGAGTTTCGGCCACCATCAGCAGAGCCAGTGATTATCTATTTTCTACACAGAAACAAACACACACATCAAAAACCAAACTTTCACAGCAAAATAGAAAGCAGTCCCATAGATTCTACTAAAAATGGAGCATGAGGAAGACCCGACTTCGTTCCCGGAACAGCTCCAGCCACCGTCATTCCAGTACAAAAAACAGGCATCAAAATCCAAACTTTCTTCATTTTTTTTTTGTTGTTGACAGTGATAACATGAAGTATTCCCGAAATTGGAAAAAAAAAAATCTCAGAAGAAGGAGAAGGTACCGTAGCAGAAACAGCCGATGGGGAGGAGGCAGAGCAAGACGACGAGGAGGAGGAGGCGGACATGCACCATATTGTCTTCTGACCTAGAAGAAAGGAAGGGGTCACAAAACCCACATTACACTAGATCCATGCATTCTCTTGAAAGAAAGAAAGAAGGAGAAAGATTGCTCCTTTATTTTTCTCTTTGGAGATCAGAAGAAAGTAACATATGGAGAGAGAGAGAGAGAGAGAGAGAGAGAGAGAGGATGGGGGATGGAAGGGATGGGAGAGGGCGAGGGGGTTGTATCAGAGCATTAATGATCTTTCCTTCTTGCTTGTATTTTTTTGTTGGTAGACATCTCACTCTCTCCCCCTCCCACTCTTCACTCTCTCTCCTTTTCTTTTCTTTTCTTTTTTTTGTCTTTACATTGGGATTTCAGATCTGTAGAGGGAAGTTGTGAGTTTAGGACAAGGAGGGCTTAAGGGAGAGTTTACGGGAATTGGTTTGCCACATAATATTTCTTGCTGGGTTTTTAAAATCTAAAGCTGTTAAATGGGTCGGACTGTTCGAAACTCCGCCCGAATTCGGATAACTCAAATTCAGTATGGGCCGGTTTGGGCTTCGTCATGAGTAATGCTGCCGTTACAACCAAATGCTTACAACCCACTTACAATCTTCATCCATCATGTCAGCAAATGGGTGAGTGGTTGTAAGTGGGTTGTAAGCATTTGGTAGTAGACTTAGCATTATTGGTCCACAATATATCCAAGTTTGGGCTGGATTTGTATTTGGAACCCAATAGTCCGAAGCGGATCGGATCAGTCCGTTCAAGGAAACGAATCGAACCAACCACAATATATCCGAGTTTGGGCTGGATTTGTATTTGGGACCCAATTGTCCGGAGCGGAGCGGATCGGATCGGATCGGTCCGTTCAAGGAAACGAATTGAACCAATTTTTCGCAGTCAACCCGGTCGAACCAACCTAGTTAGTGATCAGGGTCATGCCCGATCCTAAACCGGTTCACCGTCGGAGGGCCCCACTTATATATATATATATATATATATATATATATATATATATATATATATATATATATATACTATTACAAAGGAGCTTCAAAACGGCTCAAGATTAAGCCGTCTAAGCCTTATGTATATCATCAACCATTTAATCTTAAAAAAAAATAAATTATGCAAAAGATTGTTGAAAAAAGTTTAAATTTGTTATATATGTTCAACATGGAAAATTGAACTCAACCAAACAAAAAGAATATCTTCCACCTTAACTACTTGAGTTAAAAAAGATATTTGACTATAAATGAATAATATTCTTATTAGACGTGCAAAGCACGTACATTTACTTTTATACACACACACGCACGCACAAACACACAAAATACACACACACACACAAACACACAAAATATGTATGTATGGCTAATAAAGTCACTTACTCCCCATCAATTTAAAACTGATGGTAACTACTTCTCACGTAGAAAGTAGTTTCTTCTCTTTTTCTCACTTTCTCTAATCTTCTCTCCTTTCCATTCCTAGGTTTCTCTTTTTTTAGAAAGAAATAAAAAGAAAGAAATAGCAGAAAATATATAGATTTGAGGTTGGTTCCTCTATCCTACTTCTTTTGTTGATTTTTTTATATATAACATTAAAGTAATTAACATAAACTTTCTCTTATACTTTGTGTTCGTTATTAGAGAGGAAATAATAAAACAAATAATGAACGAAGAGGAACTAAAGTTTTATAAACTTCTTTTACTGACTTCAGGTTGGTGTATCTCTCTTATTTAAACTTTATCTTCTACTTTGTGTTCATTCTTAGAGAGGAAATTAGAAATTGAATGAAAAAAGAGGAACGAAAGTTTTCTAAACTTCTTCTGCTGACTTCAGGTTGGTACATCTCTCTTATTTTTTATTTTACTGATTTTTTAAGAGGTAAAAAGAGAGTAGAAGAATGTCACATGTATAGTGGGTGAACATCGAAATATGGTTCCCATCTTTTTACCTTTTTCTCATTTTGTTTTGAATTCTTCCCACAAATTTTTTGAGATTTTGATATGCCCACCAATTGTATGATGAAAATCCTAAAGGAAAACTTTACTTTAAAAAATAGGCTTACTTATTTTGAACTGGAAGTTTAGCAACGGTGTAGTACGTAGCAACACATAAAGGTAAAAGTTTTTTTTAAACTATCTCATTTTCAGAACTGTACGTCATATGTAGCTAGAAGAGCAACAGCTTGTAGAATAAATTAACTCTCTCATTTAGATTATAAATATTTTAAACAGTAGATTAAATTTTAATTAGATTAGATCAAATTAACTTTTAAATTGAATTAAACTTTTATTAGATTAACTTAACATTTAAATTAGATTAAATTTTTAATACACTTGATTAAGGTATATAGACTACATAAAGTTTTATCAAACTTGCATTGGATATAACTTATATTATTTTAGTAAATTTTTTTCTTAAGGTTGCATTCAGATCTAAAATATTTTCCTTAACAAAAGATTAAATTTTCATTATATTAGCAACTTTTAAATGGGATTTTTATTAGATTAGATTAACATCTACACGAAATTATATAGTAGAATAAATTTCTTGGTTTTTACATATGGCTTAGACGGCTCACTTTTGAGCCGTTTTGAAGTGCCACGTCCCACAAGCCAGAATACTGGAGAGCGGGGGACAGACACAGCCAGCTACTTATATAGAAGTGTAATCCACCTCGATATACGGTCGCGGTTGTCTAGATGTATGAGGGTTTATCTATAAGTCATCAGTCTCTTATGGTCAAGAACAAGCCTAGTGTCTCAATCTCAAGCAAATAATAATAGTTACAAGATGTTAGGCCATCAGATATCCAATAGTAAGGCATCTCATATATTTTATATACAGATGATAATGAAGCTAGTCGTACAAAATGCGAGGACTAGTAAGAGTTTCAGTCATACATGATCAATCCTAGAATTTGTTAATCATGTTACAGCCCGTAGGCAGACTGTAAGTAAGGTATTCAACACGAGCTAACACTTGCTCGGCGGCTAAACGCCTCAAAAGAATAATTTTACAATTAGAGTGGGAGAGCAAAATAAACCCACTCGTTGCCAGGGTTTCTTCTAGTGTTCACCATCTGGCTGAAAGACGGGGAGATCCTCGGGTGCTGCTCCGAAATCTGGCCATACAAAACCAGCTGGGTCAGATCCCAGAAAGAGCAAGTGCCACAAGGGAGGGTTCACTTAAGAACTAAAACCAGCATGTCAGAAACATAAACAAGAATAATAACAAGAAGACATGAAATATGAATAGGACAATAAATGATGAGAGGACGAAGAACTAATCCGAAAGCCAGGTTACAACCCGTAAACCAAATAAGGACCGGGATTGTAACCCTTCACCTGAACGGAACTAAGTCCCTAATCATTTATTACCAAAAGTAAAGCATGAACAAGCATGTCCTGAATTAGCCATATACTGGATCTAGACAAGACTAGACTGGATTGGACTCCATCCAACATTCACGACCAAACAATAAGTACGGCTTGACACTTTAACTAACTAGGGTTATCACAAGCCTAGTTACTAACAAGATGCATTGAGATGTTCCAACAGCCACAAGCCCGGCAGACTTAATCCAGGTTATCCAGTTGCAAGTTGAGAGAGTTGGATTAGGTGACTTGGGGGTGCAACATATAACAGTGTGCTAGAAATGTGCCCTACTCGACGGCAGGCAACAAGTCCAATTAAAGCGCCCAGATAAAGGGACTGTATGTAGCTGGAAAATTTCTTCATGGACTACTTGATCAATCTAGTCATTATCCTAGTCAGATTCAGTATGAACTTCTGACCGTGGTAACCAGGAATTCATATCCTAGACATGATGCAAGACGAAACACGTAGCTTATACAAGCACAAACATCCACGGTGTCAAGACAAGAGTTACTTAGCAAGTCAAGATTAGCCGTCGCAACAGCATATCATGATTATCATGTTAGGTTACTTATCAAGTCAATAGTGTGTCACAACGGACCACCATCAAGAATTATCATGTCAAGTTACTTGTCAAGAGTGCACCACGACGGGTCACTATTTAAGAGTTATCATGTCATGTTACTTGTTACTTATTAAGAGTGCGCCTTAACAGGCCACTATCGTGTTCTATCCTTACATTATTATGAATGTGAGAAACTTGCATAAAATAGCTAGTAGCATATTCTTGAAGCCAAAAAAAATATCTACAACTTTTATGTTGGAAGTTGGAAGAAAGTCTGGCCACAATTCAGCCAAATAGGACATAAAAACAGCCAAAATAGGCACTATGCGGCCAGGCACTATGTATCTATGCGGCCAGGCACTATGCAGCTATGCGGACTGGCACTATGCGGTCAGACACTATGTAGCCATGTGGACTGGCAATATGCGGACTATGCAGCCATACGGACTGGCACTATGTGGCACTATGCAGCCATGCGGACTGGCACTATGCGATACTATACAGCCATGCGGACTGGCACTATACGGCCAGGCACTATACGGCCAGATACTATGCAGCCATGCAGACTGGCACTATACGACACTATACAGCCATGCAAAGTGACACTATGCAGCACTATGCAGCACTATTCATCGTCCCTGCCAGAACCAGGACAAATGAACATAAAAGATGTCCAAAACTTGCTTTGGCCATAACTTCCTCAAAACAAGTCGAAATCTAACTTTTCAAAGGTCTATTTTGAGTAAAATTGAATTCTCTACAACATAGAACAATAAAAACATAAAAATAATAAAGTTTGATAGATCAAAACCCAAAAAAACAAAAATGATACAAACTTAGATCTACAAAGATCCCTTCATCTAACCCAAGAACTCCAAGTTCTAAAGAGGCTTAGAATCAAGAGGGAAAGATAATGGAACAATAAAATCTAAGATCCATCATGAAGCAAGATTACACTTGCCTAAGCTCTCTAGGTTGGTGGAAGAGTAATGGAGAAGAAGGTGAAGAAATGAATTGAAGTAATGAAGAGAGAGAAGGGGTGGTTGGGTTTTATAAAGAGAGGGGATAGTTCAACATGTTGAACCAACCATCAAAATAAACCAAACCAAGCCATCCAAAGTAAGTCAAGTTGGACCAAACCAACCCAAGGTCAACCCTAGTCACGATACATCAGGGCAAGCCATAAAGAAATACGAAAATACAGTAAAATAAAATACGGGTCAAAATCCGTATACGTACACTGGAAATAAGTATAATGAAAAATGGGAGTGACATGAAGCCTCATTATCTATACTAATAAATGCACGTGCTTTGTACGTTTGATAATGTATAATAAGAATATTATCCAATTATAGTCAAATATTGTTTCTAGTTCATGTGGTTAATGTGGAATATTTTTCTCTTGTTTGGTTGAGTTTGATTCCCCATTTTGTATATATACAATAAATTTAAACTTTCTTTAACAATTTTTTACATAATTTTATTTTTTTGAAAAAAATGGTTGATGATATACACGGCTTAGACGGCTCAATCTTGAGCCATTTTGAAGCCCCTTTATATACATATATATATACATTATTGGAGGTAATTTACGTGAATACCCCTAATATAAACATTATTATACTATTAAAGGGGTATTTTGGTAAACTGGAAATTGCTGAGATACCCACTTTCGGGGTGGGTGTTTATGAAAAACCCACCCGCAGGGCGGGTTTTATGAAATACCCAACATTATGTATTTTTACGTTAAATATTTCAAGATTCCCTTTAGATGCTCTATATTTATAAAATTGCCATTTTGATAATACCATAGCTAGCCCTTCGCGCAAATTTAGTCATATATATGTATTTGAATTCACAAACTCAGACTTTGATTACGATTTTTGTCTTCTTCTTCTTCACGAGAAATCTGAATTCCATTGCTCTCATCTTCAATAGAGATCGTAAAGATTGTTCGTAGTTCACTGTGCTTTTCTTCAGTCGAACTCTAATCATCGCTCATTATCTTCATCATCATCATCGTGGAGAGATTTAAAGTTTTTCAGTGATTAGGTCCTTTTTAATGGCTTCATTCTGCAACGATTCAACTTATTTCTGAAGCTTACTTTTCTCATTCCTGAGCCTTTTATTTGTCTCTTTGAGCTTCTCGGCTTTTTGCACTGATATAAAACAAACAAGAATGAAAAGTATGATATCAATCAATTTTTTTAAGAAGAAAAAAAAGATCATTCTCCGTGATCTTAATACGGGAAATAGTTATTCTCCGTAATTTTAACACGGGGAATAGCCATTCTCCTGCATTCTAACACGGAAAATGGCCATTATACGTAATTTTACAACGAAGAACGACCATTTTTCGTGATTTTAACACGGAGAATGATTATTCTCCTGTATGTTAACACGGGAATAGCCATTCTCTATGAGCTTATCATGGAAAATGGTCATTCTCCGTAATTTTAACACGAGAAATGGCCATTCTCCTGCATTCTAACACAAGGAATTTCTACGTGATTTTACAACGGAGAATGGCCATTCTTCGTGATTTTAATACGGAGAATGGCCATTCTCCGTAATTTTACAACGGGGAACGGCCATTTCCCATGATTTTAATACGGAGAATGGTTACTCTTCGTGATTTTACAACGGAAAATGGCCATTCTCCGTGATTTTAACACGGAGAATGGTCATTCTTCTGTATTCTAACACTTTGAAGGGGTCTTGTAGAAGATACAACAGAAACATATAACAGAAAAGATTTTAACAGAACATACAATACAGATTCTTTGTGATTATATGGAAAGAACTCCTAAAGATCTACAATAGGGTTAGTCTTCACAGTATGATCGTAGGACTCTTTTGTGAGAACTAAGCAATTGTTGCTCTACACTGAATAGCTCTACAACTTCTACCCTTCCGGCAAGAGACTGCGGATAGAAGATGTGAATACAGTCGCCATCAAGGTCTGCGCCTACAGAACCCCCCAGATGTGCAGTGAGCCATTTCCTCGTCAGAGCAGACCACTTCCTGAAGCAGCTATTGGCTCGCTGCAGCTCCTGAGGCTCTTCCAGCCTAACAAAGGCGCACAACCGCTATTGAGCAAGGCAGAGCACAACCTGTGGCTCTTCGGGTTGGCAATCAACCCAAACCCTATCGTTAGGACCTCCAAGACGTCGCTCAGGTTCTAACTCCTCATGGTGGGCATTCCGGTACATATCGACACTCATCAGCAGCTCTTGTATAAAGACAGCTTTTTTGAACGAAGGGATCCACAACCAACAGCCAACTTGTGCAAGGCTAACGACGGTCATTCGAAGCTAAGTCTGGGTCAAGCATGGTGTTAGAAATGCTAAGAGAGGAAGATGCGACTCTTCATAAAAACTCTCCCTTATATAGGGTGAGTGTGGTCCAAACCACAGGCCACGTGGCCGTCGGTTAAAGACTCCCAAATTAATGGAATGAACCTAGGGCTCAGCACAATGAATCTCATTTAATAGGTTCATTTTACTAAGTCCTAAGCCCAAATTAATGGGATGAACCTAGGGCTCAGTATAATGAATCTCATTTAATAGGTTTATTTTACCAAGTCCAAAGCCCAAATTAATAGGATTAACTTAGGGCTCAGTATAATGACTATTCTCCTGCAAGCTATTCTCCGTCATTTTAACACAGAGAATGAAAATTCTTCGTGATTTTAACACGAAGAATGGCCATTCTCCGTAATTTTAGCATGAAGAATGATAATTCTTCGTTATTTTAACACGGAGAATGACCATTCTCTTGCATTTTAACACGGAGAATGGTCATTCTCCGTTATTTTAACACGGAGAATGGCAATTCTCTGTCAATTTAACAGAAAAGGCCATTCTCCGTGTTTTTAACACGGAGAATGTTAATTCTCCGTTATTTTAACACGGAGAATGACAAAAAGCTCTTAATTCTCTTCACATCAGCTCTCTCTTCTCTAACTGGGGTTCTAGTTCATACTGATGATGATGATGAAGTGGTGTTCCAGTTGATGCTGATGATGATGATGAAGTGGGGTTCCAGTTGATGCTGCTGATGATGATGAAGTAGGAACTGATGATGACGACATGGTGTGAAGATTGCGAATGGAGAGTCACTGACGAATTTTTGAAGTAAGGTTTGAAGATTTTGGAGGAGAAAACCTAGATTCGAAAGTGAGCAGCGTATGAAAGAAGAGGAAGAATCGAAATATTTTTTTAAAGAGTAGGTTTAGTGGGTGTTTTCAATAAATTAGAAGGAAAAAAAGGTCATTCCGCATCCTTTTATATATTTTTCGCTAATTCTGGGCACGCGATAAAATGTTATTTTGCGGTGGATTTTTCATAAAACTTTTGCGATTTTTGGGCATTTGATAAATTTTCCCTTTGGTAAATTACCCCCTCCAACATCCATACTAGCCTAAGGGATGGTATTTTTATCAAAATACCCCCAGTATTATAATTATTTTTTTTACAGTTTTAAGGCTATTTTGTTCATTTTGCTGAAAATGACCAAAATATTATAACAACTATATTTCAAGGATATTGAAAATAATTTGACATCCGAATTTATTATAAATATGACATAATTCTTCCAAATCTATCACAATAAAAAATTTCCTTTCTTCCAAAGCTTACAAGAAAACAAATTTTCTTCCCTCTTTTCCAATACATCAAGCTAGCGAAGTGTAACTTTCAGGAGACAACTTTCTGGAGACTGAAGTGCAACTTCCATGAGGCTTCAACTTGATCGACCACTACAAAGATGCAACAATTCTACATCTGACTTTATAGGAAATCAAGTTGAGGTTTAATTATTTTTAATATTAAAAATTATTTTTCAATATTAGAAATTTTTTAGTTAATTTTATTCCCTCTTTTTTTAGTTAGAATTTTTTCCCTCTTTTTTAAATATAGAATTTTTTTTTGAATATGGATCATAATGATGCTACTCTTTCTAACCACCCCTATTTTTTTAGTCAGAATGGTGCTACAATTATTATAACAGTTTTGATTAGAGAAAATTTGATGGCAACCCACTTTGTTTACGCTTATTTAAGGTGCACCCCACCACTTTACACTATTGTAATTCACCCCTCACTTTTGACAAATTTTGTCCAATACGGATGGTCAACTTGGTTGACCCAATTTTTTTGACAAAAATACCCCCGATCTGTTGTCTTCTTCCCCGTGTCTCTTGTCGCTGCCACCCCCTCCCCGACCTCGCCACTGCCACCCCCTCGCTGCTGCTCCGCCCCTTCCCCGATCTCGCCGCTGCTTCCCACCCCCTCGACCTCGCCGCTGCCACCCCCTCCCCGACCTCGCCGCTGCTCCCCTCCACCTCTCCGACCTCGTCGCTGCTCCGTCCCCTTCCCGACCTCGCCGCTGCTCTCCATCCCCCTCCCCGACCTCACCACTGCTACCCCCTCCCTGACCTCGCCGCTGCTCCCCCTTTCCAACCTCGTCGCTACTTCGCCCCCCTCTCCGACCTCGCTGCTGCTCCCTACCCCAGCTCTCCGACCTCGCCACTGCTCTCCCCTCCCCGACCTTGCCGCTGCTTCGCCCCCTCCTCGACCTCGCCGCTGCTCCCCACCCCAGCTCCCCGACCTCGCTACTGTTCCCCCCTCCTCGACCTCGTCGCTGCTCTGTCCCCCTCCTCGACCTCACCGCGGTGAGGTCGGGAAGGGGGTAACGACGAGGTCGGGGAGGGGGGGTGGGGAGCAGCGGCGAGGTCGGGGAGGGGGAAGAAGCGGTGGTGGTGGTGAAGATGATGGTGGTGGAGGTGATGATGAAGGTGGTGTTGGTGACGACAGCGGGGGGCGTGGCAGCGGAGAGGGGGGACGGAGCTAGGACACGACGGAGGGGGGCGGCGGTGGTGGTGATGGTGGTGTTGGTGAAGATGATGGTGGTGGAGGTGATGGTGAAGGTGATGGTGATGGTGAAGGTGACTGTGGTGGTGATGGTGATGATGAAGGTGGTGGTAGTGGTGGTGGTGGTGATGAGCGCGGTAGCGGCGGGGCGGGGATACGGCAGCGGAGCGGGAGGGGGCATGATTTGGGCTTTGGTTTCGGAGGGTATTTTTGTCCAAAATTATCGATCAAACGCGTTGACCGTTGGTTTTGGACGAAATCCGTCAAAAGTGGAGGGTGAATTACAATAGTATAAAGTGGTGGGGTGCACCTTAAATAAGCGTAAACAAAGTAGGGTGCCACTCAAATTTTCTCTTTTGATTATGATAATAATTTTGTATAACCTGATTTTGTACCACCGACCCAAATGTCACCTTCAGAAGTTAGAAGTATTAACACTAATGTTTCAATTAGGAAAAAAATAGTTTTATGGGAATTTTTTGATAAATTATTTGTCATCGATAGTGAAGGAAAATAAATTTTAGATCTGAAAGACCAAAAACCAATACCTAGAGGTGCACATTACATGAAATGTAAAAATAATTTAAATAAAAAATAACGGCATGGGAAGTTTGAAAATGCACTATAAAAGTTGTTATGACAATGGCATATTACTTGCTAGACAAATGCAGTTAAGCAACGGTCCTCAAGAACCTTCAATAGGAAACTTTACTTATTCTGTTGCCCATAATAAAACCAATCCAACGAAATATGTTATTTGTGATGAAACCATTTTACATTTGGTGAGAGTAAATCATATTATGACTATGCAAGTACTACTCTAAATCCTTATTTTACCAAAGTTTCTAGATCTACTATTAAAGCATAAGCTGTTAATTTTTTTGAAAACAAAACAGCTTCGAAAGATAGTTTTGTAATATTAGTAAATTTTCTTTAACTTCTGATATATGGACTAGTAAAAATAATTATCCTTTTATTCATATAACAACGCAGTATTTATATGTAAAATGGATTTTACAAAAATAAATTATTTGTCTAAGATCATTGGAATTTTGCATATTGGATCTGCAATCGATGACATCATACTGCAAGTTTACGTGATTGTGATATTCATAATAAAGTTTTTTCATTTTTTTATAATGCTAGTAAAAATACTTCTTGTATTAATATTTTAAGAACTCAATTTATGTTCCTAATAGGACAACTTTTCATATAAGATGTATTTGTCATATTGTTAATTTAATTGTACAAGAATGCCTTCATCTTTTCAAGAAAATTTAGAAAATATTAGATCATGTCAAACTGGTTAGTTTGGATACTTCTCTAAGTAGACAACAAGAGTTTAAAACGTTAGGTGAACAATATAATTTGACATTCATGAGAATTTTTAAGCATGCACCACGTAGATGAAATTCTACCTATTTGGTGTTGAAATCTTGTGTTAAATGTAAAGATGTTACTGTTGTCACGCCAGTCCTAAAATACGTAGGACTATGATACGTAAACATGTCAGCTACGTATTTTCATCAGACTCTACGCCGACTCAAATACGTATAAGCTGTGAATTTTAGAACAAGTGTCATGTAAGCATAATAACATCCACAACATTAACTATACTATGAATTATGAAAAGATATGACCAAGGAAGAATATAATAGAAGGCATCACTAACGATACCTGAAGATCCCGAAGATGTAGCTCCACTATGCCTTTGTCAGATCTCATCAATAACCTAGAAAGATCATCAGGTCATTAGAGGACATAGCAAGATACATAATATACATACCGAATGTAACAACAAATAAACATGCGTAAAGGAAATGACAGAAATAGGGCACTCTACTTCTAAACAAACTACATGAAACCACAACATTAAGGACAATATTCAACACTTGGACTAATAGATACTGGTCCATCACAACTGTAACTCATCCGAAACTAAAGGCCAACCGAATAAACACAATCACATCTCCTCCGAGATTAACGACCAACGGAGTATCACAACCGTAGCACGAAACTAATGGCCAATATAATCATCAACACAATTGAAGCTCATCCGAACTATCGGCCAATATAATACTATCATATAGCACACGTGCCTAGTGATTGTCCTCTCCGTCTCAATGAACTAAACATGTGTCCAATCAAGTCAACTCAAGTCATGTCAATTAGTCATTCCAGGTCAAGTCAATCAATCCAGGCCAGGTCAACTCAATGGAAGAGTCGAAGGACTAGCAATACCGTCATAATACTCACAAGAAATAAATAGTGACATATGAAGAATAAGTACGTAAAACAAGAAAAATAACAATATATGACATGAACATAAGCAACATGTAATCAAGTATGACTGAAAGGAAACAACAATATAGAAAATGTATGAAAATATTGTATAATGGGCAAGGTATACTTGCATGTCGTTTAAGTCCCACTGAATCTGCAAAACAAAAGCCTATCAAGAGTTCACATATAGTAAAAAAAACTATTACTAATATTCTAATTACACGTAGGACACATGGGTTTCCTACACAATAAGTCTACATGCTTCTAAGATTTATAGACCAAGTTTTATAGTTTTTGATTGTTAGGGATTTGTTGTGCCCTGTCGATTTATAAGATGAAAAACATATATTAAATTGATTGCGGAAGCATACCTGAATCCATTGTCTTTGCTTGACAGATCTTGAAGCAGACGCTTTTCTTTGTGGGATTTGATCTTCCAACCCGCTACGGCCCTTAATAATAAAGATTAAATCTTTATTCCTCTCTTTGTTGATGGGGATACAGAAGAGAATAGAGAAACCCTCTCTTTGGTGGCCGTATGAGTTGGGGACCATAACCCTAATGAATACACATATATATAGATATGTGTGTTGTGATATTTCTAATTTGGCCCCTCATCAAATTAGAATTATCTCCGGTATCTACACATTAATTCCATGACAATTATACCCTTAAGCCAATTTCCATATAGACCACTTTAATTTGGCTTAATTATTTAGATAGCCCAAACACAATTAATTTTACATGTGTGGCCCCATAATTATTGAATAAGTCCAACAATCTCCTACTGGGTCACATATGTAACCTTATAATTGTGTTAACCTTAGTGAGCTCATAAATCGCTATCTTAATCCTTAGGGTATATTCGGACAATCTCGTCCATTAACCATATCAACATAGGATCAAAGCGGCCTTCGTCACATATAGCATAACTAAACCATCAATGGTCACATATACCAATATAGCTAAACGACATAGATCAATCATGGATGCGTAGCATGGAAATTACACGCAATGTGTGTTGACACAAAGTCACAGTCAACCAAATATTGATAACATTGACTAAATAATACTTGTAATATTTCAATACGACACACGACGACTACATCCAGCTCAAGCTAGACGACAGCTCAGTTTTGCAAATGCAGTCATTTTTGAGTCTGTACTTTTATATTTATTGAGTCTAGAATGATTGTAAGCTGAGTTGTGCTGAGCTCTTGAGACTAAACCCATAACCTATCCAAAATCCATAAAGCTCCACATCCAAAATAAGCCCATTGGACCCTTAGACCTATTTTGTGCTCTGGAGACATAGTTCGGGCCGAACTCTGCCTCCACACAGAGTTCGGGCCGAACTCTGTCCCCTAAAAATCAGCATCCTAATTTTTAGGGTTGGCTGGTTGCTAGTTGTCTAACGGCCAAATTTTTGAAAATTCCTACCAGAATTCTGGCCGAATTCTGCCTGCTAAAAACCTATAAATAGGCCAAGAATTCTCTCATTTTTATTCATCCAATCTTCTTTTCTCTTCTCTCTTAAGCTCAATATAAGCCATACCCTTCTTCATCTACTAGTCACAAGCTTCCTAAGTCTCGAGTGCTCAGCATCTCTCAGTTAGGAGTCTTGTGCAAGAGTTCAAGAAGTCGCTTGAAAAATTCCAAGCATCGCCACTGCGATCCTTTGTAAGAAGTTGACGTGCTCTTCTGAAGAAAAGGCACGGGGTGTAACTACTATTTCACAAATAGTGGATTTAATCCTGAGCTAGAGTTCTCAGGCCTGGACTAGTCCTTCACGAGGGAAACCAGGTTAAAATCGGCTGTGTTTGCGTATGCTTTCTTGTTCCTTATTTATTTCTGCACTTACTCTGATTATTCTTAGATTGTGAAAGAATTTAATTTTTTAATTGGCTATTATCGCTATAAACTATATTCACCCCCCTCTAGAGTTGCCATCTGTTCTTCAACTGGTATCAGAGCTCGGTTCTCTTTACAAGGACTTACATCCTAGAGCTGATCCATGGCAACCACACAATCCTTGATTTCCAATCACGGTGAAGGACAATCCACTCATAGGCCTCCCCTATTTGATGGAACTAACTATACGTATTGGAAAACAAGGATGAACTTTTATCTCAAGTCGCTAGACTTTGACCTGTGGACTATCGTCACTGACGGTTACAAAAAGTCCGCCAGGATAGTTGTCAATGGTGATCTTGTTGAAAAATCACATGACAAATATTCTGACGAGGAGAAGAAACAGGCAAGTCTAGACGCGAGAGCTATTAATGCTTTATTCTGTACTATAGATAGGAATGAGTTCAACAGGGTATCTACATGCACCACATCTCACGAAGTATGGAGACTTCTAGAAGTGACGCATGAAGGAACCACCCAAGTCAAGGAATCAAAGATAAGCCGTCTCACTCAAGAATATGAGGCTTTCAAGATGAAGCCAAATGAGATGATCACGCAAATGTTCACAAGATTCCTCGACATCATCAACCCCCTGTCTTCACTCGGCAAACAATATTCAAATCACGAGAAGATTCGTAAGCTACTTAGGGGACTCCCAAAGATTTGAAACCCTAAGGTGACAGCCATCATAGAAGGAAATGATCTCACAACCATGTCCATGGAGACCTTGATGGGAAAGCTGATGACTCATGAGCTTGACCTCAAGGACTTCGAAGAGCCTGCTCCTAAGGCTAAGGAGATCGCACTCAAAGCTCACCGACGGAGGGCTGAACCCGAAGAGACGGATGATGACAACTCAGAAGATGATGATCAAGCTCTTATGGTCCGCAACTTTAAGAAATTCCTTCACTTCAATCGAAGAAAGAAAGAACCACAAGAAGATGGCGAAGAAGAGCCAACCTGCTACGGTTGCAAAAAGACTGGACACGTCCGAAAAGATTGTCCATTCTTGAAGAAGAGCAACCTCTATGAGAAGTCATACAAGAAGACTTCCTCAAAGAAATATGCCAACACAAGCATTTGGCATGAAAGCGAAGCTAGTGACTCCGAGGAAGAAAAGGACTCTCCTCAAGATACGGCTAATGTGTGCCTAATGGCGACGTCCGACAAGGTATCAAACGAAACTCTTAACGACTTCACTTTTGATGAACTTGGCGATGCTTTCACCGATTTACTTAGTGATCACAAAAAGGTCATTGGTAAATACAAACATGCCAAGGACAAAATCAAAAGTCATGAAGTCGAAATACAAAGACTTTCTCGATTACTTGATAACATTAGAGACACTTCACCCACGGATGTCACTGATGAGGTATCTAAGCTTAAAATAAGCTTACATGATGCCGAAGCACGCATAGAACAACAAACACAAGAAATCACAACACTCAATACAGAGCTTACAGAAGAAAAGAGTAGACACAAGATTTCTATTACTAAGATGCATGGTTTGAATGCTAAGATTACCGAACTGCAAGCTGTCTCTAAGAAACTAGAGACTAAATTGGGAAAACAGGTTGCTCAACCTCAAACCCAAGAGACACCCACAAAGTATGATACTTCTCATACTAGTCACCCACGTCATCCACCTGCAACACGTAATCATGCTTACATATACACACACTTTCACAAAGCACACAAACCACATGCACGTAGAAATAACTATCATATGTCACAAAATCATCATGCTACACATAGATACAATCATCACCATGTTGCACAAAAATAGCATTACCATCACTCTACATATAGACATCATCACCATGCTACTCCATATAGACAATATCACCATGCCACTCCACATCACTCTACAAACAGTCATCATCACCATGCTAATTCTACATATCATCATACTTTTCCTCATCACTCTGCTTATAGACATTATCAGCATGCTCCTAATATAAATAGGAATGCTACATGTACTTATTGTGGTTTACATGGACACATTTCACCACAATGTAGAATTAGAAGATTAGTAGATAGAAAGATATATGCATGGTTTCCAAAAACTAACTCTTCAGGACCCTCAAGAACTTGGGTACCAAAGGTCACATCTACTCTTGATGTAGGTAGACCTTCCCTCCTCAACTAAGAGTAAGTGGATTCTCGATAGTGGATGCTCGCGGCATATGACGGGAGACGTAAATCTTTTTGCATCACTATCGATGAAGAGAGAAGGATATGTATCCTTCGGCAACAACCTAAAAGGTTATATTATAGGTAATGGTAATATTGGTTATCCTCCCTCTCCCGTAATAAAAGATGTCTGCCTAGTGACCGAGTTAAAGCATAACCTGATCAGCATCAGTCATCTTGCTGACCATGGATATGACATTAACTTTGGACAAAACAAATACCTTATTTATGATAGGTCAACAGGAGACATTATTTTTGAAGGGGTAAGAGAGGATAATATTTATATTTTCTATTTGTACATAGATACTAAGAATGCAGGTAGATGCCTATATGCTCATAAAGATGAACGATTACTATGGCACCAGCGTCTTGGTCATGCCAATATGGATACTATATCCAGGCTATCGACCAAAAAGCTAGTTAGAGGCTTGCCCGATATCACATTCAAAAAGGACACCGTATGTGCCGAATGTGAGTTGAATAAGGCAACCAAGTCCTCTTTCCATTCCATAAACTCTGTAAGCACTACTAGACCCTTGCAACTACTCCATATGGATTTATTTGGCCCTAGTAGAGTAGCCAGTCTTGGTGGAAAACTCTATGCCTTTGTTATTGTTGATAACTTTTCAAGATTTACTTGGGTTTTCTTTCTTGCAAATAAAAGTAATGCTATTTCGATTTTCAAGATTTTTGTTAAGAAAGTTCAAAATAAAAAAGGCTACATGATTACTCGTATCCGAAGTGATCATGGAGACGAGTTCGAAAATTCTGATTTTGAAAAGTTTTGTGATTCCAATAGTTTTGATCATGGGTTTTCTTGTCCAAGAACTCCTCAACAAAATGGTGTTGTGGAGCGGAAGAATAGGACTCTTGGCGATATGGCTAGAGTCATGTTGAACAAGTTTTCACTTCCGAAATACTTTTGGGCTGAAGCTGTCAGTACAGCATGCCACATTTTAAATAGGGTGCTTATTCGTCTTATTACGAAGAAAACACCCTATGAGCTTTGGTTTGGGAGAACCCCAAATGTTTCTTATTTTAGAGTGTTTGGCTGTAGATGTTTTATCCTTAACACCAAAGATAACTTAGGCAAATTTGATGCCAAAGCTGACGATGGTATTTTCCTTGGCTATGCTGCCAAGAGTAAGGGATATAGAGTTTTTAACAAACGCTTATTAATTGTGGAAGAGTCTACAAATGTGACTTTTGATGAAGATAACAGTACAACAGCTACTCTTGATGATGATGTTGAGCCATCAACTTCTACTCCAATGAATACCACAACCGAAACCAATTCTCTGGAGGGCTTGCCAAAGAAATTCTCTTTCAAGCTATCACACCCAAAAAATTTGGTGATCGGTGAGGTATCACGTGGAGTAACTACTAGATCATCATTAAGAGACTCTATTGCTAGCACTGCCTTTATTTCATAAATTGAGCCGAAAAACATTTTAGAAGCTTTCAATGATGAATTTTGGATTTCTGCTATGCAAGAGGAACTCAACCAATTCGAGAGGAGCAAAGTATGGAAACTCGTTCTAAGACCCGCTAATCACTCGATTATTGGTACTAAATGGATTTTTAGAAACAAAGTAAATAAAGATGGTTCAGTCACACACAACAAAGCTCGTCTAGTAGCCCAAGGATACAACCAAGAGGAAGGTATCGACTACGATGAGACGTATACTCCTGTTGCTAGATTGGAATCCATTCGGATGCTTTGTGCATTTGCAAATTTTCAAAATTTCAAATTATTTCAAATGGATGTTAAAAGTGCTTTCTTGAATGGATTTATTAAGGAGGAAGTTTATGTGAAACAACCTCCTAGTTTTGAAAATCACAAATTTTCCGACCACGTGTTCAAGCTAAAGAAAGCGCTGTATGGCCTCAAACAAGCCCCTAGAGCTTGGTATGAACGGCTAAGCAACTTCTTGCTTGAGAAAGGTTTTTCAAAAGGGAAAATTGACACTACACTTTTCATAAAATCTTTCAAAGACACTATTCTTCTAGTACAAATATATGTAGATGATATTATATTTGGTTCTACTGATGAAACCCTTTGTCAAGATTTTGCCAAGTGTATACAGACCGAGTTTGAGATGAGCATGATGGGGGAGCTCAACTACTTTCTTGGGCTACAAGTCAAACAAATGTCAAATGGAACCTTCATCTGTCAGTCGAAGTATACAAAGGACATGCTGAAGAAATTCGACCTTGACAACGTCAAACCAATCAGCACTCCAATGGCTACTTCAACCAAACTTGAACCAGATGATAGCGGCAAACCCGTAGATCAACGTAAGTATCGAGGTATGATAGGCAGTCTACTTTACCTTACTGCTAGTCGCCCTGATATTATGTTTAGTGTTTGCCTATGTGCTAGATATCAAGCAAATCCTAAGGAATCACACATGACCGCGGTTAAGCGTATCTTTCGATACCTTAAGGGTACAGTTATAGTGGGCCTATGGTATCCCAAGTCAACATCATTTGAACTCATTGGTTACTCTGATGCTGACTTCGCCGGATGCAAGGTCGACCGTAAAAGTACGAGCGGCACGTGTCATTTATTAGGAAAGGCTTTAGTCTCTTGGTTTAGCAAGAAGCAGAATTCTGTCGCACTATCCACAACAGAAGCTGAATACATCGCAGCTGGGCGTTGTTGTGCACAAATTCTGTGGATAAAGCAAACCCTTGAAGACTACAACTTATCTTTCATGCACATTCTCATATTTTGTGACAACACTAGTGCTATAAATCTTACTAAAAATTCCATTTGTCACTCATACACGAAGCACATTGAAATACGTCACCACTTTTTGCGTGATCATCAGCAAAATGGCACGATTAACTTAGAATTTATTGACACTGATCATCAGTTAGCAGATTTTTTCACAAAACCATTATCCGAAGAGCGCTTCAAATTTCTTTGTCGTGAACTTGGAATTTTAGATGAAGCAGTTGTAAATTAAAATAAACCTGCATAAATATCGAATATATCTTGATTCTCTTATGATGAACTTGCTATGGGTACAAGCTGAAAGGGTCCTTCTGATAATAAGGCGTAAAAGCCTAAGCGACACGGTGCACTAGTCCTTTGGACTACCGCTAGCTGGGATTCGGCCCCTGCAGCTAACCCATGGCAACTTCAAAATATTGAATTACGATATAATTCCTTGTTTATTATACGGTTCATTTTCATTTATCACATGCTGAAATACTAATTTTTTCAAACTTCATATTGCTGCTTTGAACTCACTATCTGCTATTCTTCTGGATCTTTTCTGTATTTATACTCATTGGTTTCTCTTTTACTTAACCAAATTTCTCACTTTTTTGCCTGATTCCTGTTCTGTGACCAGGACCCGGAATTCGGGCCGAACTCTGCCCCTACCAGAGTTCGGGCCGAATTCGGCCTGACTGTTCCAGAACCGGGAACAGTCCAAGCCGTTGATCAAAAGTAAGAGCCAATGGTCATGATTTGATCCGACCAAGAGAAACCCTTCCCATATTTTCGGTCTCTCTTCCCTCTCCTTCCTTCTTACCACCTTTTCCACTTCTCTAACACAATTCTCTCAAAACTCTAACTCTAATTTCTCCTTTCTAGAGCTTCATTCTTCCCCAAACTCAAGGAGAAGGCTTATTTCTCAATTCTCTTTCATAGTTCTTCACTAGTTTGAGGTATAATTCCATACTTTTCTATATCTCAATTTTTTTCATTATCCATTGTGTTATGGCTCCACATTTGCTTAACCGCGGGAAGTGACTTCGGACCGAGGGCGCATCCTCGTCGAATGCTCCTCCTCCCGTTGCTCCGCCCGTTGCACCACCCGTTGCACCGGCCATTGAACAACAACCACCAATCCATCCGTTGTTCAATCCTCCACGTCCACATGATCCAAACACTTTTGACGACCGAATTTTTGTATCACTAGACGCATCAAATGATTGGTTTAGTATTTTTCGGACACGTCCGGTGCTTGCGAGACACCCCATCAACTTTACTATATTCTCACAATATGATGCACTCTTTAATGACATTTGCCTTGATGAACTTGTTACCACAAATTCGGTCAATTATCGTAGTGCCATTCAAATATTTTACTGCAACTTAACCCATGATGATACTCATATTTATTCACGAGTTGCGAAAATTGATATCTCATTTGATGATTTTGAATTGGCCGAATATCTTGAACTTCAAGAGCCAAATTCTTGGGAAAAGCTTATTGAAGCTAGATCATTTCAATTTTCCGAAGGAATTTCACTTGAAAGCTTCAAGGACGACTTGTGTAGCCCTAACACTCGTCCTCGTAAGCTTTTGGCTAAATTCCTCAATCCCTATTTCTATGAACTTCATCGGATCATTTTCAACACCATTCTACCCAAAGCGGGTTCTACCGATGAAGTCACTTATTTTAAAATCTCGGCCTTATACCATCTCCACTTCCATGTTCCCTTTAATCTTCCATGCACGATGATGGATTGGATGATCAACAGTAGGAAGAAACTAAGATCCTTGGTTTATGCATTATACCTTCCTATGATCTTTCGTGCGTTTCATGTACCCCTTGATGAGTGTCCATTCTTACCTGCCCCTGTCTTCCTCTCTAAGGCAAGGAGGCTTCAGGCGGCCATTGGCTCACCAGTAGTGTCTGAGCATTCTGATGATGAGCCAGATGCCCCTCCTCTTGGACAAGATCCTCCTTCTCATCCTGCCACTCTCGAGTCTCTTCAGACCATGCTCCGGGATCGCTTCATTTTGGAGGACGATCGATGGACTCAGCTGGATTACCGGACTACTTTGCAGATGAGTGCTATCAGCAACTCGCTGCATGACATTCGATATTCCATGTCTCGCCATCCTTCCATGCGCATTCCTATGGAGCGAGACCCCGATCGTGAGGGATTTCGTATTAATGACCCTTGGGTTCGTCGCTACATGGATCCGGATGCGGCATTTGTGGACCCACGTCGCTCCTTTACTGATCCATCGGACGGTGCCGGGCCCTCTCATGCTCGATGATGGATATGGACTACTCTTGATGCTGCTACTGAGGATCTTAGATTATGGTTTATGCATTTTGCTTTAGTTGCTTTTATGTACTTGGTTTGTAGTAGACTTATTATGAGTTGTGACCTTTGAGACTTTGGTAGTTCTATTATCAGTTTATATGACTCTTGAGACATTTGGTCATTATCTTAGTTTATATGCAGTTTCTTCTCCTTTGGGTGTGTTTGCCAGTTATTATTTGTTATCTCATATTGCTAAATGCCAAAAGGGGGAGATATGTGTATATTCTGTTTTTATATATGCTTTTGGTTTATATGTGCTTTTGGAAGAATATTCTTAACAGGCCAACAAGATTCACAGCATTGTTTACGGGGGAGCTATTCTTAAGCTCGGCACTAATTATAGAGGAGCTATATTTTTGTCGCCTCATGTGTCCAGGTATGAATATTGAATATACAATTATTATTTTTGTCAATTATCAATATGGGGGAGATTGTTGACACAAAGTCACAGTCAACCAAATATTGATAACATTGACTAAATAATACGTGTAATATTTCAATACGATACACGACGACTATATCCAGCTCAAGCCAGACGACAGCTCAGTTTTGCAAATGCAGTCATTTTTGAGTCTGTACTTTTATATTTATTGAGTCTAGAATGATTGTAAGCTGAGTTGTGCTGAGCTCTTGAGACTAAACCCATAACCTATCCAAAATCCATAAAGCTCCACATCCAAAATAAGCCCATTGGACCCTTAGACCTATTCTGTGCTCTGGAGACAGAGTTCGGGCCGAACTCTGCCTCCACACAGAGTTCGGGCCGAACTCTGTTCCCTAAAAAATTAGCACCCTAATTTTTAGGGTTGGCTGGTTGCTAGTTGTCCAACGGCCAAATTTTTGAAAATTTCTACCAGAATTCTGGCCGAATTCTGCCTGCTAAAAACCTATAAATAGGCCAAGAATTCTCTCATTTTCATTCATCCAATCTTCTCTTCTCTTCTCTCTTAAGCTCAATATAAGCCATACCCTTCTTCATCTACTAGCCACAAGCTTCCTAAGTCTCGAGTGCTCAGCATCTCTCAGTTAGGAGTCTTGTGCAAGAGTTCAAGAAGTCGCTTGGAAAATTTCAAGCATCGCCACTGCGATCCTTTGTAAGAAGTTGACGTGCTCTTCTGAAAAAAAGGCACGGGGTGTAACTACTATTTCACAAATAGTAGATTTAATCCTGAGCTAGAGTTCTCAGGCCTGGACTAGTCCTCCACGAGGGAAACCAGGTTAAAATCGGCTGTGTTTGCGTATGCTTTCTTCCTCCTTATTTATTTCCGCACTTACTCTGATTATTCTTAGATTGTGAAAGAATTTAATTTTTTAATTGGCTATTATCGCTATAAACTCTATTCATCCTCCTCTAGAGTTGCCATATGTTCTTCAATGTGATCAATACATGTCTATTTCCAACTGGTCCTCCTTAACTTTAATGAGATCAATACTTTAACATAATGAAAACAGAATGAACTGAATTTCCATATATCTGATCAGATAAATATCCAAAATACTTTAATACATAAATGTGTCCAAAACCAAATAGCACCCAAATACATAAAATACAAACTCCCACTATATTGCCATATTCTTAATTAACACCCATATGAGCAGTATGCTCATGAAAGACCCTGGGTGATAATGCTTTTGTGAGCAGATCCACTAACATGGAGTTTGTCCTAATGTGCTATATGGACACTGTAACCATTCAGATTTCTTTCCTTCACAACTAGAAACTTTATGTCAATATCCTTTACTTATACAAGTTTCTGTTGTTTTTGGAATACATTACTGCTGATTTATTGTCACACCATAATTTAAGTGGTCTTTCAACACCGTACTATAGGCGCAGCCTTGTGACAATTTTGCAACCATATTCCCTGAATAGATACCCTACAGCATGTTATAAACCTTGCTTTCATGGTGGAAGAAATTATGAGTGCATGTTTGAAACTCACCCAAATATACCTCCATTAGTCAGCATAACCTGATGTGGATCTCCTGCTGTGTTGGCATCCAACAAAATCGGAGTCAGAATACCTTATGATCTCCAGAATTATCCGATCTCCTACAAAGAGCATATAATTTCATGTTCTATATTAATTACTTAAGTAGTTTGGCTGCTATCCAATGATCCATCCATATTTACTTAAATATCTGCTTAACATCCTAATATATACGCAATATCCTGATGCGTACATACTTGAGTATACATTAGACTCCCTACAACTCATTATGAAGGAAAAATCTATTGTATTTTCTTAATTTTAAGGCTAACCTTAGGGCACTTGTTTGAGACTGAATTTGTCTCCTTTAACGAGAGGTGTCACCTGGTTTGCATTAAATACTTCAATCAATATATAAAACTAGAAAATTATTTCTACTCCCACTGAACTTGTAATACACACAATCTTCAACAGTGTTCATCTCAAAACCAAACGAGATAGTCACTTGTTAAAACTCAAAGTGTCTTTAACGAAAAGCCTGCTTGAGTCCATAAATAGATTCTGTCAGTTTGCAAACCATATTCTTTGGATCTTCTGACACTGTCACGACCCAGTCCCAATTTCTTGGGTCGAATCGGATCATGCCCAGCCTGCACCGTTGTTGAGACGGCGGCAGTAAGCTGTATCACTCATGCAGGTAATATCAACAACACAATAATTGCCACAAATTTATTATTCCGAATTTAAAAAAAAACTTTTTACAATAAAATGAAAGATACATCTGAAATACACTGTTTTCCACAAACATCATGATTTATAAAAGAAGAAGAAAATCTAGGCAACCAGCTCATCAGTCTCGAGATCATCGTCCTCTAGTTGGGACCTCGGAAAATATCGCAGAACAAAGCCTCATCAGTGATACCTAAAATGTTGGGTCTCCAGTCAGGAGGGAGCAAAGTACAATTACGAATATCCAATAATTCAAATAATAATTTGAAATTTGCATTGTTAAACAATTTGAAATACTTTAACAATATTTTCACAATTCTACAATTGAAAACAATGTGATTTGAGTAGGTAACGAACTATGACCGGCTTGGGATGATTCAATTATATCCTAATGATACGGTCCGGCATATCCTCGTGTATAGGAGGAATCAGCTCGCACAATCAATGATGCAATATAGGGGTATTGGTCATAGACGCTACACTACTCCCCCAATATCCCGAGTCAATCAGATTCAATCAATGAGTCAATATTCGAACTCTAGGAGAGAGTTCCGTGTAGCAATGTGGTTTAAAATTGTAATAAAACAATTACTAGATAAATTACCAAATAGACATAACTGCACTTGCCTTTGTTATTGTGACTGGATAGACGAGTCGGTACCGAGGAGGAACGTCAGTTGTAACTTCGAGTTCCTATAGTTGAGAACTCGACTTAGATCCTTTGTATAACCAGGCTAAGTGTGCTAGTTGCAATCTCTAGTAGTAAGTCCTAGTCAGGTTTTAGTTGTTATTAAGCTACAGCTATCGTTTACGTCGCCAACTATGTGCGTTGATTAAACCGATTAATTGATTATTTGGAAATAACAACGAGAACCGATTATCTTTGGAAAACTTTGTATTTTGTAATATCTATAAAAATATAATTTCTTACAGTGATAAATCATGAACTAGTTATCTTACTATTATTTTATTCATTTATTTAAGTTCTTAATTAATCATATGATTACGTTCTAACTACGATTATACGTCTAATCAAAATACCACCCAAGATCAACATCCACCCAGAAAAATAAAGTAAAACCTACGCTAAACAATACATGGGCACAGCTAAACATCCTAGAGTGGGCTTATGCCCTGTACAATTATTTTTACATCAAATAAGAGGAAAAGATCTAATTACTAAATAAAGTGCAGTAAATAAATGACTATAATAAATAGCCTAAATATTAAATAAAATAATTTAAAATAAATGTTTAAGAGTCTCAGACTCGGTCCATCATCAAAATTCAGCTAATACCACAACGCCCGGTCGGACCGGTGCGTTTGCATTTCGCTAGGGCCCACAGACCGGTACGGTCGTCGCCCGAAAATCAGTTTTAAAATTCATTTTCCGAAAACCGATTTGAAATCAAAATAAATAAAGTTTTGTAAAAATTTGGGCAGCATTTCCTCTATTTCGGGACAACCCAAAACTGGGAAATGCGCCACGAAACCTGCAATTGTTCCAACCAGAATAATAATCCCGAAAATATAACCACCGAATAATTTTCAACCACCAGAACCTTTCCGAAATATCCGGGATGTCCGCAATCAAACCAGCAGCACACAAATCTCAGCAGACAAAATCACAGAATATGCTAACGTAGCTAACCGAATCTACTATGTAGCTAACCGAATTTCCCAAAGGGAAACCGGGGACCGATTATCATCATAGACTCGACACGGGAGGGACGAACTACTCTGATTATCAAGAAATTTACCGAGAGGCTCGATGACGAAGTCCGAAGGGTGGCTTCGGACTCGGGACGCGCCGTCATGGACTCGAGAGTCTCCGGACAGCGTTACGATGCGCTGCGAACATACGGGGAAACTCAGACAGGAGGATCAACGCACGGGCAACATGCGGACAGCGGGTCAGGGAGCCGACGAGCCGCGGGAAGCGGGTCTACGACCAGGAACGGCCGGACAACAGAACATCGGGCCGGAGAGGGTCCGCGAGGAGAGGGGCGCACAGCCGGGGGTGATGGCCGGAGCGCTGTCACCGGAGGGGGCCGCACGGAGTTCGCCGGGGGTGGGCGAGCTCGGGGTCGGCGGCCAGAGGGAAGCTCGGCCGCGATCGGGGATCGGGACAGCACGGGAAGGAGCCGCGCGCTGGGCTCGGCTGGCGGGGAGGATCGCGCGCGGGGACGCCGGTCGGAGAACGGCGGGGGCGCGGGCTAGATCTCGCCGGAGAGGGCTCGGGAAAGAGGGTGGAGGAGGAAGAGAGGGTTTGAGTAGTGAGTTAGGTGAGGGGAAGTTGTTACTGTGAGAGAGGGAGAGATGCTTTCTCTGATGAATGAAAATAGGAAGTAGTGGGTTCTCGTGAGGGGAAGAAGTGGGAAGAGTGGAGTTTAATAAGGGAAGTGGGGCCTGCACGTTGGAGGAAGGTGGGGTGAGTAAATAGAGGGAGATGGAGAGGTGGGAGGTTATGAGATTTAAGTGGGGAGTTAGAATAGGAAGGGTTTACCAATTCTGTGTGATGGAGTGCTGGTCCTACGGGACCAGCCAACATTTAAATTTTTTTTTTTATTAAAATCAAGATTTAACCAAGTCCAAAGAATAATCAGATTTAAGAAATAGGAAGAATTGGGCTCAGGCCTGGGTCTGGGCTCGAAAACCAAAAATCCATGTTTATTATAATTTTGAAATTATTTCCCACTCAAAAATATCTAATAATAATAATATTAATAATAATACTTAATTTTAGAAAACGCTAATAATAATAATAATAATAAACTCTATTAAATAAATAAAAATGAAAATGATGGGTTTCACAATCTTCCCTCCTTAGAAAATTTCGTCATCAAAATTTAAAGTAAGGTAGGAAAGACAAACATGTACGGGTACTGCGCCCGTAACTCAGGTTCAACCATAAGGATTTCCAAGGCAGTCGTGGATGAGACGGTTTAGGGACAAGTTTTATGATATTATCCACACGGAAAAATACAAAGGCGAACCAAAGTACACGAGGTTGATCAGACCATCATGCACCGGTCCTGATTAGACAATATATTAGTGGGTGCACCCAATAAAATACCGTCATGATCAAGCTTGAAAAAAAAGACAGCTTGTAAAACTAGGCTAACATAGCAGCATCAGTCAAGTTTAGAACGAAAAGATAAGAAGTAGGAGTTTATGTGATGGCTCAAATTCTGATTTCTTCTCATCTCTGACTAGACTTGCAACTGGTTTCTCTGGCACTGAAAGGTTGATTCCAATCTTCAGTTCTGAATTATCCAAAATGTGACTCGGATCCGAAATGTAATGTCTGAGCTGTGACGTAGAAGACGTTGCACATTCTCAATATTAGCTGGTAGAGCTAACTGGTACGCTACTTCCAACGCGTCTTAAACTTCAAATGACCTGATGTACCTGGCCTCAATTTCCAGCTCCATCGAAACTGATTGTTCCTCTGGTAGAAAAACTTCACCAAATGCAATTTGGTCTTCCCAAGACCTACCAAATTCCAAGACGTAAAATCCCAATACATCTTCAAGCATCTGGATTGACCTCTCTGCTTGCTCGTCCCGCAGTACTCCATGAATCCGGTAGATGTGCTTCCCGTACAATGCTGCTCACTTCTTAGTGGATAAACCAACTTTGAAGGAAAATAAAGTGTACCGACTTAGTCAGTCGGTCCACTATAATCCAATTGGTGCCCTTCCCTCCTTGGAAACAAGGTAATCCTTTACCCAAAGGTCATTGTTATATGCTTCTACTTCCACTCCGAATTGCCCAGCGGCTGCATCAAACTTGTTGTTCTCTTGCTAAATTCCTCATGTTGACAAATTCATATCTATTCCTACACCTGGAATTGTCCTTCTTTATTCCATAGCACCAATCAATAGAGGCATATTCTGATACATCTTATTAGCTCCTGAATGTATGGAATACTGTAACTGGTGTATTTCTTTCATCAACTCGTTCCTCCGTTTGTCAGCCGATACGCAAAGCCTCGTACCATTTTTCAGAGTTCCACTGCTGATCAATTTAGAAACCCTCAAGTGTTCCTGCCAACACTTGATCTCTAAGCCTGCAAAGTGCCTCGTTTTGAAACTACGTTCTCTTGATTTTTGTCCCTCAGCCTCGAACTTCATCAATACTGAATTAGCATCCAGCTCTGTCCTTCTATCTCCAGATAGTATAACCTCCAGTCCAAACTTCTCGATGCAGGTCGATGTCGAAAACCTTCATTTGCTTCAACCATCTTCTTAGTCTAATATTCAGCCCTTCCTGAGTGAAGACATATTTCAGACTTTGGTAGTCCGTACATATTTTCACTCCCTTTCCATAAAATCATGCTTCCATAGCTTCAAAGTAAAGATAATTGCAGCAATTCAAATTAGGTGTGGGATGATTCTTCTCATGAGTCTGTAGTTGCCTACATGTGTAAGCAATTACTTTCCCAAGTTGTTGAAGAACGCAGCCCAGTCCTTTTCCAGAGACATTACTATAAATTGAGAAACCACCGGTTCCTGCGGGTAGCGCAAGGATTGGTGTAGTGGTAAGTCTCTTCTTTAGCTCCTCAATGCCGCCTGGCAATCTTTCGTCCAGATGAACTCTTCATTCTTCCAAGTGAGCTTCGTCATCGGCTCAGCAATCTTGGCGAATTCCTTCACGAACTTCTGATAGTAGCTAGCCAAGTTCAAGAAACTTCCGAATTGAACTTGGGGTATACCACTTTTCAACAGCAGCTATCTTCCATTGAAATTTCTTCTCTTGCCAACATGGCCAAAAGTCCACCTTGTCAAAGAAAATCTACGTTCAGGTAACTTACCATAAAACTTCTTTTTCCTCAAAGTTTCCAAAACTTCCTCAGATGTTCTTCATGCTCTTCTTCAGTCTTCAAATATATCAGAAGGTTATCTATGGGGAAGATAAACTGATTCAAATACTCATGAAAATCTCTGTTCATGAGATTCATGAACACAGCAGAAGCATTTGTCAGTCTAACGTCCTGACCAAAGAAAACTACCCATACTTGGTGTTTGAACGCCGTCTTGGAAATGTCCTCTTTCCTGACTTTGATTTGATGGAAGTCAAATCTTAAGTCAAACTTTGAAACACCCTAATTCCACACAACCAGATCGAACAGATCCTCGATCCGGGCAGAAGGTACTTGTTCTTTAGTGTCTGGTAATTGATGCACATCCGTTTGTTCCATCCTTCTGGGGCACAAACAAGATAGATACTCCCTAAGGTAAAGTTCCACTCTGATAAATCCTAGAGCCTTCATTGATCTGGTCCTTCATCTTCTTGGCCACCTTCGGGTTGACTCCGTAACATCCTTTAGAAATAGGGAAAGAGCCAGGGACTAAGTCAAGGGTGAATCCTATGTCTAGATCTGGGATAATCTGGGAAGACTATCAGGGAAAACATCTGCCATAAGGGTGTAACTAAAAACTTCTATTCATGTGGAAAATTACAGCAAAAACTCTTATGTTTGATCTAAGGACATCCTGTTACAACTTCCAAAAAGATGATGCTATTCAGTGGTTCTAGGTCCTATTCTTCATGGTTCTGCATGAGCAGCCTCCAACTGCTTCCCTTTCTAAGAACCTCGAGTATACATCATGCCTTATTGTAAGGGGTAGGGTCTACTGGATAGAAAGAGGGTCCCTAGGTTGTGGCCTAACAGGTGTTGCTGGGATAGGTATTCTGGTATGATGGAAAGATAAGGGGCAATCCTTTACCCGATGTTCAGCAGATCCACATGCCAAACATTGTCCCAATCTCTTGCGGCAACTAACGGTCTGATGACCAGGCCTCTTGCAATAGTTATAAGCCCATAGCTTCTTATGACAAGGCTGCCGAAAGTAGAGTACTTGATGGGACCCAAATATCTTCAGGGGTATCCTTCCTAGGATAAAAGTTCTGCTCTAACTTGGTTGGAGATAACTAATGCTATATCATTAACGTTCTTCATGTCTTCTCTCGTGATATTCATCTGTTCCTGCTGGGCTTCATCTTGAGCTTTCTGGAACTCCAGGATTTTTTGAAATAGGGCAACCATTTGGAAGATGATTGCTGGTACTAGTGGAGCAACAAAAATGAATACTCCACCAAGGAAATGCAATTCAGTTTGAGATGAGGTAGGAATCGCCAGTGTAGGAAAAACTTCACTGGATGCACTATGAGGACGGTCAAACAGCCGCGAGGGAAAAGACCCTGGGCTTGGTTGAGGAGATGGGGTATGATCCGGAGATGACACCTCATCGCCAGCAGGATTTGGTCAACGGTCATTCTCTGGATGGTTTAGGATGCAAACATAAGCAAGGTATCCTACCAGTCTATAATCAAACAAAAATATTTATTTATAATATATTTCGGTCCTATGTTGTGACAAATTGATGTTCTAGTGTTCTAATTATTTCTAGGTATATTTTCCTAAGTTGTTGTTCAGACCTGCATGGGCCACCACTAAAACATGTCACGACCCGGTCCCAATTTCTTGGGTCGAATCGGATCATGCCCAGCCTGCACCGTTGTTGAGACGGCGGCAGTAAGCTGTATCACTCATGCAGGTAATATCAACAACACAATAATTGCCACAAATTTATTATTCCGAATTTAAAAAAAAACTTTTTACAATAAAATGAAAGATACATCTGAAATACACTGTTTTCCACAAACATCATGATTTATAAAAGAAGAAGAAAATCTAGGCAACCAGCTCATCAGTCTCGAGATCATCGTCCTCTAGTTGGGACCTCGAAAAATATCGCGGAACAAAGCCTCATCAGTGATACCTAAAATGTTGGGTCTCCAGTCAGGAGGGAGCAAAGTACAATTACGAATATCCAATAATTCAAATAATAATTTGAAATTTGCAATGTTAAACAATTTGAAATACTTTAACAATATTTTTCACAATTCTACAATTGAAAATAATGTGATTTGAGTAGGTAACGAACTATGACCGGCTTGGGATGATTCAATTATATCCTAATGATACGGTCCGGCATATCCTCGTGTATAGGAGGAATCAGCTCGCACAATCAATGATGCAATATAGGGGTATTGGTCATAGACGCTACACTACTCCCCCAATATCCTGAGTCAATCAGATTCAATCAATGAGTCAATATTCGAACTCTAGGAGAGAGTTCCGTATAGCAATATGGTTTAAAATTGCAATAAAACAATTACTAGATAAATTACCAAATAGACATAACTGCACTTGCCTTTATTTTTGTGACTGGATAGACGAGTCGGTACCGAGAAGGAACGTCAGTTGTAACTTCGAGTTCCTACAGTTGAGAACTCGACTTAGATCCTTTGTATAACCAGGCTAAGTGTGCTAGTTGCAATCTCTAGTAGTAAGTCCTAGTCAGGTTTTAGTTGTTATTAAGCTACAGCTATCGTTTACGTCGCCAACTATGTGCGTTGATTAAACCGATTAATTGATTATTTGGAAATAACAACGAGAACCGATTATCTTTGGAAAACTTTGTATTTTGTAATATCTATAAAAATATAATTTCTTACAGTGATAAATCATGAACTAGTTATCTTACTATTATTTTATTCATTTATTTAAGTTCTTAATTAATCATATGATTACGTTCTAACTACGATTATACGTCTAATCAAAATACCACCCAAGATCAACATCCACCCAGAAAAATAAAGTAAAACCTACGCTAAACAATACATGGGCACAGCTAAACATCCTAGAGTGGGCTTATGCCCTGTACAATTATTTTTACATCAAATAAGAGGAAAAGATCTAATTACTAAATAAAGTGCAGTAAATAAATGACTATAATAAATAGTCTAAATATTAAATAAAATAATTTAAAATAAATGTTTAAGAGTCTCAGACTCGGTCCATCATCAAAATCCAGCTAATACCACAACGCCCGATCGGACCGATGCGTTTGCATTTCGCTAGGGCCCACAGACCGGTACGGTCGTCGCCCGAAAATCAGTTTTAAAATTCATTTTCCGAAAACCGATTTGAAATCAAAATAAATAAAGTTTTGTAAAAATTTGGGCAGCATTTCCTCTATTTCGGGACAACCCAAAACTGGGAAATGCGCCACGAAACCTGCAATTGTTCCAACCAGAATAATAATCCCGAAAATATAACCACCGAATAATTTTCAACCACCAGAACCTTCCCGAAATATCCGGGATGTCCGCAATCAAACCAGCAGCACACAAATCTCAGCAGACAAAATCACAGAATATGCTAACGTAGCTAACCGAATCTACTACGTAGCTAACCGGATTTTCCAAAGGGAAACCGGGGACCGATTATCATCATAGACTCGACACGGAAGGGACAAACTACTCTGATTATCAAGAAATTTACCGAGAGGCTCGATGACGGAGTCCAAAGGGTGGCCTCGGACTCGGGACGCGCCGTCATGGACTCGAGAGTCTCCGGACAGCGTTACGATGCGCTGCGAATGTACGAGAAAACTCAGACAGGAGGATCAACGCACGGGCAACATGCGGACAGCGGGTCAGGGAGCCGACGAGCCGCGAGAAACGGGTCTACGACCAGGAACGGCCGTACAACAGAACATCGGGCCGGAGAGGGTCCGCGAGGAGAGGGGCGCACAGCCGGGGGTGATGGCCGGAGCGCTGTCACCGGAGGGGGCCGCGCGGAGTTCGCCGGGGGTGGGCGAGCTCGGGGTCGGCGGCCAGAGGGAAGCTCGGCCGCGGTCGGGGATCGGGACAGCGCGGGGAGGAGCCGCGCGCTGGGCTCGGCTGGCGGGGAGGGTCGCGCGCGGGGACGCCGGTCGGAGAACGGCGGGGGCGCGGGCTGGATCTCGCCGGAGAGGGCTCGGGAAAGAGGGTGGAGGAGGAAGAGAGGGTTTGAGTAGTGAGTTAGGTGAGGGGAAGTTGTTACTGTGAGAGAGGGAGAGATGCTTTCTCTGATGAATGAAAATAGGAAGTAGTGGGTTCTCGTGAGGGGGAGAAGTGGAAAGAGTGGAGTTTAATAAGGGAAGTGGGGTCTGCACGTTGGAGGAAGGTGGGGTGAGTAAATAGAGGGAGATGGAGAGGTGGGAGGTTATGAGATTTAAGTGGGGAGTTAGAATAGGAAGGGTTTACCAATTCTGTGTGATGGAGTGCTGGTCCTACGGGACCAGCCAACATTTAAATTTTTTTATTTTTATTAAAATCAAGATTTAACCAAGTCCAAAGAATAATCAGATTTAAGAAATAGGAAGAATTGGGCTCAGGCCTGGGTCTGGGCTCGGAAACCAAAAATCCATGTTTATTATAATTTTGAAATTATTTCCCACTCAAAAATATTTAATAATAATAATATTAATAATAATACTTAATTTTAGAAAACGCTAATAATAATAATAATAATAATAATAATAATAATAAACTCTATTAAATAAATAAAAACGAAAATGATGGGTTTCACAGACACAAAGTTTTCTGGTTGCACCATATAAATTATTTCGTCAATGTTACCATTGAGAAATACATTTTTGACATCCATTTGATATAACTCAATATTAAAATGTACAACAAGTACTATGATTGATTTAAAAGAGTCTTTCAAAGAAATCGAAGAGAAAGTCTCTTTAAAAAATAATCCCTTCCTCTTCTCTTAAGGTTGTTGAGTTTGTTCCTCAGAAATAATTACCTTATCTTGAATGGGGGGTACCTTTATGTTGTCTTGTTGAGGTAGCTCAACATCGACTTATAGAGGTAATTCGATATTGTATTATTGAGGCTCCGAATTCACTTCTTGATCAATGACAGGTACAAAATCTTGCACATCGTCAAAAGTGATAGTAGGAATCGCAATCGATTCCTCCTCAAAGACAATGTCATTAACTTTATTTCTCCCCCAAACTCAACATCCTCAAAAAAAAAAAATATTACACTTCTCGTCTAAAAAAAATTCTTTATTTTTGTGTTTAGTACCACGTGGTTCCATATGCAAGGTTTCTTTATAGGACGCAATAGTTTCAAGTGATAATAGCATGTCACGAACATTTAAAATAAAAATAATACCAACATTATTTGAATTTAAAGATAGATCAAACTTTATTGTTCCCAAATGAACAATGATAAATAAGATTGTCAAACAAGAAAACTAAAACTAAATTTCGTCTAAAAGACGGTACAATAAAAGCTTTAGATAAAATTGTCTATCAAATCCAATAATAACTAATATCCAAAATTTGTCCTATTGCATCCACTTCTACCGACTTGCCGTCTCCCACATAGATGTGTCTTTCACCATCAATTGGCTTTCGGTAGATCTGGCAACCCTGTATGGAAACACTGATGTGAGTAGTTGTACCAAAATCTAATCACCATGTGTTTCTTAATACTGAAGCTAAATTATACCAAATTAAGAAATGTACCTTTCTTTACACGCCATGCGTGGTACTTTGTGCATTCCTTCTTTACGTGTCCCGGCTTGCCACAAAAGAAACAACCATTAGCCTCAGTTTGTTGTTTCTTTTGCACTGGACCCTTAGTAGCTTCTGTATTCTTTCGCTTAGTGCCCTTATTCTTGTCTTTAGGGGTGGTAGCCAAATTAGCACTTTCAGTTTTATCTTGCTTCAATCTCTCTTCTTCTTGTACACAGTATAAAATCAGCTCATTTAGAGTCCCTTTTTCCTTTTGACAGTTGTAACTGACCTTGAACTGATTGTACTGTATAGGAAGTGAAAGCAATACCAAATAAACGAGCAAGTCATCCGACAAGTCGAGCTTAAGTGCCTTAAGTTTTGAAGCAATATGAGACATCTCCATGATGTACTCCCTTATGTTACCTTTGCCTTTATACTTCATGGTAATCAAGCGCAACAAAAGTGTGCTTGTTTTCGCCTTATCATTCTTTGCAAATCGCTTCTCGATTTCAGCAAGGAATTGTTTGGCATTAGTAACCTCATCAGATACTGTACCCCTGAATGCCTCTGGAATACCGTGCTTTATGATCATTAGACTCATGCGGTTTGAGCGTTTCCACTTCTCGAAGTTCGTTCTGTCACCAGATGAACTGTCATCCTTAGGAGTAGTGGGACGCTCAATCCTAAGTGCAAGGTCTAGATCCATGCAGCCGAGAACAATATATGTTCTCTTTCCAGTCCTTGAAGTTTGTCCCGTTAAGCATTGGAATTGAGTTCAGATTAGCAGATATTGTAGCAACACTAGCTGAAAAGAGAACAAAAAATAAATAAATAAATATGCTCTAATTAATAACCAAAGAATAAAAGATAGTCAAACAAATTCAAATAATGGTGAACCCCATCTCAAGATACCTAGTGCATCATTAATATCAAGTCTTTGGACAGTGATATTAACTGCAAGTGGTACTCTTGGTGTAGTGATCAAATATTGACAATAAGTCATGTCAAATAGTAAGCCTATCTTTGGATCGGGTTATTATTCACATGTAAACCGTATAATTGTAACACATTTATCACCACAAGTATGTGTGCAATTCGGCCAAGTATTAACCTTTCTTTGGGCCGGCTAATACCCGCATGAATGTACACACACAAACATCCGACATCCCTCATAGACTATCTACGCAAGAGAGGTCACTTTGGCGACATCTTGTTTCAATGAGTCTACTTAGAATATTGGACAACTATTGCTAGTCATAAAAGGCACCAAAAAAAATTGAATGTTGACTAAATTTTACAAAACTAAATTATGTCCAAAACTTTATACACATGCATATTCATAAGATTATTACTCAAATAAAGTAATCAAAAGCAAAATCATGAATTTTAATTTGACAAAATTGGATATTATCAATGTAACAAAATTCATGAAATAATCTACGGAGGATATGCATCTAAAAATAATATCAAATAATTCATAAGGATTACTTTAAATAGAATAATCTATAGAAGACCAAATATATATGCATCAACAGATTACATCAGATAATCTTTAAAGATTATACCAAAATTGGTCTACTGTATCAAAAGTATATGAATCTTGTGCATGATTTAAATCACAAATTAAATCACTTTAAATAAAAGAACATTCAAATATTCTTTTAATATAAAAAAACATGCATCATAAAAAATTATATCAAAAGAACTAGAACCAAATCCTAGTTGTAGAGCCAAACAAGGCAAGGGACTCCTGATTTTCTTTTATAATCCTCACTTTTTCTTAAACCGAAAATCCCTCGATCCAAGGAGGAGGGAAATAATCTACTAAGTCTAAACACAAGAAGAAATAGGAATATGACACCATATAAAGTTCTCGACTACAGCAAATACAGAGAAGTCCAAAGCAATGCAACTTCGATACCTATATTCCCACACTCACGTCCAAAATAATTCCATAAATAAGTCAAATATATATATATATATATATATATATATATATATATATAACAACAAATAAGGTAAGAGGTCTCCTACTTCTTGATTACAGCAGCCAAATAAAGCAAGCTGATACAGACTCAAACACAAGAACATCTAAAACAAGTTAAATATGATGTAGCTAACTCAAAAGATCAAAGCAACGGAACTAAAAATTGAAGCTAGTGAGTACCTCAATAAAGAACAATATTAAAAAAAAAACTATAAGAAGAGCAACTTCAACACGCCCATACCAATTTAAGAAACTCATCAAGAAGAAATAGCTTCTCTAACCAAATCCTTTTAATGGAATCAAACAATTTTTGCTAAACCGAAATCTTAGTATGATTTAAATTAGGGAACCGAAACCTTAGTACATGCAAATTATCTGATTCCAACAAAAAAAATAAATAAATAAATAAATAAATAAATAAATAAAACTCAATCGACGGATCATAAAACTTTGATCGAGCAATGGAAATCCCTAAATTAAATTAGATCAAACGATCTAGGGTTTCTGAACACCAATAAAAATTGAATCTGAAACTTCAAACTCATCAATCAAACAGGAAGGCTCTGATACCACTTGTTAGGAATTTGTTGTGCCATGTCGATTCATAAGATGAAGAACATAAATTAAATTAATTGCGGAAGCATACCTGAATCTATTGTCTTTGCTTGACGGATCTTGAAGCAGACGCTTTTCTTTGTGGAATTTGATCTTCCAACCCGCTACGGCCCTTAATAATAAAGATTAAGTCTTTATTCCTCTCTTTGTTGATGGGGATACAGAAGAGAATAGAAAAACCCTCTCTTTGGTGGCCGTATGAGTTTGGGACCATAACCCTAGTGAATACACATATATATAGATATGTGTGTTGTGATATTTCTAATTTGGTCCCTCATCAAATTAGAATTATCTCCGGTATCTACACATTAATTCCATGACAATTATACCCTTAAGCCAATTTCCATATAGACCACTTTAATTTGGCTTAATTATTTAGATAGCCCAAACACAATTAATTTTACATGTGTGGCCCCATAATTATTGAATAATTCCAACATTGATCTCCGAAAATCAAGGTCAAGTCCATAACTCAAGGACATGCATATAAATCATATAAAAATTATAAAAATATAATTTAAACATGATTTGTATGAATTTAAACCTCTGAATTCCAGATTTGAAAATTTGGGTACAATTTATTGTTGTCTAAATTATACCTACTAGTCTTTTCTGAAACTTATCTGAATTACTACCAAACCATGGATATGACCTATAACTATCAAATATCACATAAAAATAGATGAAAACCTGACTAAAACTTAGAAAATAGTATTCATTTTATATACCAAGATCAGTCCCTATTTATGAGCCAATATATGTCAACAATTTAGCCAAAAACCTAGTCTAATTGTCCATATTTATAGGGTTCAATTTTTATATTAAAATACCATAAATTAATTTCAAAATAATTTATTTATAGTAATAAAACTCATAGAAATTTAGTTTTATGAATTAGTAACAAACTCTCAAGTAATAACACGGAAGAAGTCTCAAACTAGTCATACCGTAAGCCAATCTATCAACCACCTAGCATGCAATCTATATGGATGGTAATATAGCAAAAATGATGCAATATATGGGTTTTAGAACAATAATTTTTTAGAATTCTAAAAGAATTAGGCCATGGAGGTTTGAGAATTAAAGTTAGAATCTTTACCGAAAATCATCGAAAGATTGGATGTCGGTACTTCCTCTTGTCCAAAAAAAACAACTTTTTGCTTGTGCTTGGCTTTCTTCTCCTTGCTTGATGAGTTGAAGGTGATGGCAATGGAGTTTGGATGGGTCTGGTGGCAAATGTGAAGTTTTTATGAAGTTTTGGTGGATATTGGGTGAAAGGATGATGGAAATGATGATTTTGGGTTGGAGGAGCAGCTTTTTTGTGATGGAGATGATGGTGGATAGGTTGATAGGGCTTGAGGGCTGCTAAATTTTCATGGGAGAGAGAGAGGAGGGTCAGTTAAGAGAGGTGGTGGTGGTTTGTTAGGGTTTTGTGACAGGTGATATATATGGGCCTTTTTAATGGATTTACACATATAGAAGGATTTCCCATACATGTAAGAGTCGACCACAAGGTGGGGGCTGATGTGGGAAGTAGTCGGCCATGTATGGATGCTCTCTATTGGTCGGGTTAGGTAGTTTTGGGTTTTTTTTAGATTTTGGGTCGGCCATGTATGGATGCTCTCTAGGGTCGGGTTAGGTAGGTTTTTGGTTTTGTTTAGGTTGGATTTTGGGTAGTTAGGTATTTGCCAACCAGGATGACCCATATATGCACTTTCCATATATATATATATATATATATATATATATATATATATATTTATGCACTTTCCATATATATATATATATATATATATATATATATATATTATATAAAATATATATATATATATATATATATATATATATATATATATATATATATATATATATATATATATATAAGCAATGGGTAATTGTGGCGAACTCGCCTCCACTGGGAATTGAACTCCGACCACTTGGACCACATGCATCTCTCTTAACCACTAGACTAGAGGTCATTTGCAATATATATATATATATATATATATATATATATATATATATATATATATATATATATATATATATATATATATACACACGCATCCTCGATTTTATGCATCCCCAAACATCCCCATGTTATCTATCGTTGGATGTTGTTTAAGTCATCTAATCATAAACATTGATTTGAATGGTTCAAATCAACGATTAAGATTAGATTACTTAAATAACATCCAACGGTTGTTAACATATATATATATATATATATATATATATATATATATATGAAAGAATAATATATATATATATATATGAAAGAATATATATATATATATATATTCTTTCATATATATATATATATATATATATATATATATATATATATATATGAAAGAATATATATATATATATATATATATATATATATATATATATATATCAAGAGAGAGAGAGAAAGAGAGAGAGGAGAGAGAGAGAGAGAAAGATATATATATATATATATATATATATATATATATATATATATATATATATATATATATATAGATAAAATATATATATATCAAGAGAGAGAGAGAGAGAGAAAGAATGAATGAATATATATATATATATATATATATATATATATATATATATATATATATATATATATATATATATATATATATAGAGAGAGAGAGAGAGAGAGAGAGAGAGAGAGAAAGAGAGATTTAGATGCACTACATGGGTTTTGGTTTGGTTCGGGTCAAATTGGAGCTAGTTTGGTACAACCATGTCTCCTAAAAAGTTAAAAACCTCTAAAATAATTAATTAAGCCAAATATATGGTTTAAGACATAACTTGATTTATTTTCATACAAGGGACATAAATATGGCTAGGCCATCCCTACCATGGCTAATATGCTAGTCACGGCATGCGACTTCATTAGCCATGTCATAATTTTTAGTCAACATGCATCTCAGAACTCAATTATGACTAAGGCTATATATATAAATATATAAATATGATTTTAAAATATATAAAAAATACAAAAATCATGATTTAGGCCAATAAATAATAATAAAAAATTAAAAATCTGGGGGCGTTACATTATACCAACCTTAAAAGAATTTTGTACTCGAAATTAAAAATAAGATAGGAAGAAAAGGGATGAAAGTGTTTACTGCAAAAAAAATCAAATACGACTAGTTGTACCGAATTTCTCGAAGGATGTGGGCACGGTTACCAATGGGATCCTAGTTTGACGTCACATTCTAAGGCTAGAGTGTACTAGTTCAAGACACTACCCAACTTATAGGATCAAGTTGGCAGCGAAAAGTGTAGTCATGATATATTTACAAGATTCATAGAAAGGTATGTTTCCAAGAATATATAAAGAAGGTTAGGTATTTCTGACCGTAGTCATAGATTCTGTAAGAAATCTACATACTACCATGGTGTTATTGGGTCAACAATTCTATAAGAGAAATCATTACTAAATATGTATTTCTCATATATAGGTTATCTTCTACAAGACAGAAGAGAATGACTTGGTTGAGTATATTTGGGTGAGAAGTGGTACTGAGGATCGACTGTCAAGCATACATAATCTAGACCCAAAAACTATACCCTTAGTTCTCAAACATTAAGCCATACAGTTGCCTTTACCTACTGGATTTGTTTTCGGATATCTATTGTAAAAAGCATGTAATAACCACAATAGTGGATGTTGTGGTGATTGTATTGATAGGACATGTGATATAGATGCGTGATGTGCGATTGATATGATGTACTTTCGATGACTTCTACGGTTTAGACGGCTGACTACCGTTGTCCACAACAACATAGGTCGGGCGTGGTCAGAGTCGTACCCGATTATTCGGGAGCGGTTCGTGACACCATAACTAGTCAATAGATTCGAAAAAAAAGATATGTCGGGTCTAGTGTATTTTGCTAAATAAAGAAGTGCATCTATTGTATTTAAATATGGTACTTCAGGATCTAAGAGATCTTTATTTATTTCTTTCAGTCGAAATGAGTCTTGGTCAATTTTCAATGACCTAACCACCATAGGTGTGCTGTGTAAGTGACAATTACTCATGTTAAACCTCTTTAGATGATTTTTAGTATATTTGGCTTGATGGAGCAAAATTCTATTTTTACTATGCTCGATTTTCAGGCCGAGACAAAATGTTGTTTTACCAAGTCTTTCATTTCAAATTCTCTTTTAAGATAGCTAGCGGCATTTTCTATCTTTTTTGGAGAATCCTATCAAGTTTATGTCATCAACAAAATGGCTACTATGACGAATCCATTCAAGAATTTCTTAATGAATATGCACAGACATATATACTCATTATTATATCCTTTCCTAGACAGGTACTCACTGCGCCTATTGTGCCACATTCTTCTGGGTTGTTTTAGTTCATATAGGGCTTATTTTAATTTAATATTGTGTGTATTGGTGTCACGACCCGATACCCAAATTGTTGGGTCGGGCCGAGCCATGTCCTGCCTACGCTTGGTTAAAGCGTAGTAAGCTGTTCTAAGAATAGACAATAAAGGATCTAAGCGGCTAACAGTTCTAATATCACATTTAAAGGTTCATCACAACACAACATCTATAAGCGAAAGTAAACAAGCACAGACTTAATAATACACTTCCAAGTATCTAACTGGAGACAAAGTCCAGTATCCAAATATAAGTATAGACCAAAGTCTAAATCTCAAAACACATAAAATATCTAAGCAAGGTTCCCTGCTGGGGCTTCTTCTGGAGCTAAGGCAAGGTCCTCAAAATCAGTGCCATAGTATCAATCACATAGCATTTCCTTCTCGAAAAGTGAACCTACAACGTTATCCTGTCAGGACGGGAGCAAGTACAACCTCTACAACTAAAGTACTGAATATATAATGAACGAGATGTACAACAAGAAACATGGTGTGATAAGTCTATAAAATAGGAAATACTGGAAACATGGCCTCATGGTACAACTGGGATCACAGTATCATAGTAACATAGAGAACATGGCATATCTGGAATCATGGTATGACTGGAATCACAGTATCATAGTAACATAGGGAACATGGCATATCGTAATCTATCATGGCTAGGACACATATGTCATATAGACAGATGTATATGTAATGTTTAAAACTGTAGCAGGTACGCGATCGTCAATAGGTGTACAATGTACTGTGGTACATGTAAATAAAATATACATACGTACAAGTCTACAAGCATAGGTGTACATCCGTACAAAAATGCGGGGTAATGGCCTACGGTAAGGTATGCATATAAAATGCGACCTTGCTCGCTACGATAGAGGGGGCATGATCACGTACTCAACTGTCAGTTTCCCCATAACCCATAATCTAACATGTGAGAGATACGAGAACAGTAAAACATGTGAGAGATACGAGAATGATATAAAACATGTGAGAGATACTGGGATCGGTATAAAGCATGGCAGGTACTGGAAGCAGTATGAAACATGTGAATACTCCGAGTAGTATAAAGCATAGTAAAACATGTACTGAGAACCAGTAAGAAGGATGTGAAGATATAAGAACTGTCCTAAGCATGGTAGGTACTGAAAGTAATACAACATGTGAAGATTTAACTTGCTACCTCAAGGATCAGTATTTTAACAGGGTTAATACATGTTCTAGCATTAAAAGACAGTAAATGAGTTTGCAGATATACTTGCCTCGAGCAAAGCAAGAATACTAGTACAAAGATATAGATATCCAGTGTCCTGTCAATAATAATATACAAATTTAGTTCTAAGCTATGTTCAATATTACACTAGTGGTGTGACACGACTCCTAACTGGATACTAGCCAAGTGGGGACCTAGCATAAAAGTCTAATGTAGAGTGCCACTATATCCAAACTAATTTTCTAGAGTCTTTACACTAGAGTAGGGTGAGGTCCAATACTACAATAACTCAAATCAACACAAAACTTGCAAGTCGTAACTACTAAATAAATAAATCAAACTGTACACTAAGTTCCAACAATTTTTGAGATAGACAAAAAGCTCAATTATATATAAAATAAAGTACTAAAATGATCCTTGTTAATTATAGAAATTTATACTAATTTTTCTGGAATTTATAAACCTTCATAAATATTTATTAAAAATCAACAAACACATATATCCTGAAAATGAGTTCTGTTTTCCCATTTTTATAATATACCAAAAGTATTATTAAATACTGGAAAAATTATAATAAATTTGCTAAATTAACATAGTATTTAAATACAATTTTCCTAAATTTTTACAGAAATTAAAATATATATAAAAATTCAAAAACAGAAAGTAACAATTTCTGGAAAAATAATTAATTACAAATTAAGTACAATTCATAAGCAAAATCTACAGATGTTGTCGGATGATAAAATAAATATCACCAACGTGTCCAAAATGGTCAAATTAGCTAGGATAGCCTATCCATAAGTCCAATTTAGACACAAGGGCAAAACGATAATTTCGGGTTAAAATGATGTCCGCCGTTGGACACACTTTGCACCGAAAAACGTGTCAGAATAGAAGTATACAAAATCTAGCAAATTATATGTCCATGAATCCAGAATGATGATACGAACCCAACGGTATATCCGAAATAGGATTCCGATGTGCCGATCTCAAAATAACACGTTGACGCGGACACTTAGAATCCGGTTTGCACGAAAATGCGTGTCGGAGCAAATGTCTTCAAAACTCAGCAAATTATATGTCAATGAGTCCAGAATGACGATACGAACTCAACGGTATATCCGGAATTGGATTCCGATGAGCCGATCTCAAAGTGACCCATTGACTCGGAATGTGGGACCCGCTTTGCATCGAAATGCGTGTCAGGGTCCACGTTCTCCAAATCAAGCAAACTTTATATGAAAACAAGCCAAAATGACGCCATGAGTCTACTGGTGGTGTCAAAAATTGAATCCGGAGTCCCGGCTTCAAAAATAAAATTTTATAAGTGTAAATTAAAGAATTCGGACGGCCAACTTTGGCATCGAATTCGACCAACCAAACGTGCTTATAATGAAACAAAACTTAAAAGAGGCAGGAAGAGGGTCATACCAGTTGCGAACAGGAACTGGTAGCACGCCTACTGGAGCTACGACGACGGAGTTACGAGCTAACGAAGTCGGCTCTACAAAACTGTCCAAAAATAGTTCAATTTAAAGTGTCAACTTGGTGGCCAGTTTTGAGGTATCAAACGACGAAATTAACGGACGAAAATTGAGGGGAGTGAAGTGCTATATACTGAGATTGAGACGGAGCAAGGTGTTCGCCGATCCAACGGTCGGATTGACCAGAAAATCCGTACGAAGTCGCTGCGACGGGACACGAATTTTGAGTTCCAAACTCGCGCGTGCCGACGGGATTCCGTTCAAAACACACGAATAGGCTATTCGGCGCATCGAGGAAGTGGGCGGTGGCCTTTGGGTTGCCGCCAGAGTACGCGTACGGCCGGGAGGGCTCGCCGGTGGCTGCGGCTGGCCGCGTGCCATGCGCCTACGCACGCACGGGAGTGGCACGGCACCCACTGCTGCTACTCACAGCTGCTATGCTGCTGCTGCAGCGCTGCTCGACAGCGCTGGGGTGCTCGCCGGCCTGGCATGGCAGTTACGGCGGTGGCCGGAGCGGGGCCAGGCGGCGGGGTGGTGGAGACGAAGTTGTGGTGGTAGAAATGATAATGGTGAAGGTGGTGGTACATGGTGACTGAGATGGTGGTGATGATATTAGTGGTGATGGTGGTAATGATAGTAGGAGTGAAGGTGATGGTGCATGGTGGCTGAGATGGTGGTGGAGGTCGGTTGTGGAGGGAGGGAGGTTCGGCTGAGTGAGAGGGAGAGAGTGGAGATGTGTGTGGTGTGTGTGTGTTTTACATAAAGAGAGAGAGAGAGTGTATATAGGTGTGTGTATAATAATATAAAGAGAGAGAGAGAGATATTTGAGAAAAAGAGAGAGAGAGAGAGGTCGGTTTAGAATGGGGGGTTGTGTGCTGTAAAGGAAGGGTGAGGGGGGGTGATGTGTGTAATAGGAGAGAGAGAGAGTGTTATTTACATATATATATATATATATATATATATATATATATATATATATATATATATATATATATATATATAAAGTAGAGAGAGGAAGTGATATTTTCAAATAGGAAAAAGAGAAATATTGTGTGGGGTATTTGGGCAGTCATGGGAACAATATAGAGCTTGGGTTCGGGTTCGGTCGAACCGGGTCGGGTTAAAATCGGACAGGGTAAAATAATTGAATTAAAATGGGTATTTATAATCAGGGGTAAATAAGTAACATGCGGGGACTCAAATAAATGGGACTCAAGTTTTATGTGGGTAGTAGGCTTCATGTGGGCCATGTCCATACTTTGGGTCGACTAGGTTGGATCGATGTCGGGTCACAAAATTAAATTGGAAATTAAATCAGGTTTTACGGTAGATAATTAATCGGCCTAAATTGACCCGAAAATTGTGCGAAGAAAATAAAGCACAAAATGGAGTGTCTGAGTGGGACACGAAGGTCATAGGTAAAGAGCGTCTCGAGTAGATCATTTATGAGAAGTTGGTTCTAAAAAAATGACTGGTCTGGTGCTCCTAAATTAAAAGTCACGGTAACGTGCAAACGATGATCAAAGATAAAAGTGGGAATAATTATTCAACGATTAATTGGTCTAAGTTGACCCGAAGTTGTGCGATACAAAAAGGGCACAAGGAAACGAGTTCAAGTGGGACATGATATATCAAAACGAAGATAATCTTGTCTACTTCAAAACCCATGAAGAGAGTTTACAGAGATTGGCATCCCTGACGCTTCAGAAGTCAAAGTCACGGAAAGGTACATTAATGATCACAAATAATTAAATAATAAAACATTTATCGAAAATAATTCATTCAGAAAATTTAAAATAAACCCTAAAATTCAGGAGGCTTACAATTGGTAGATTAGATTTCTGGAATTTTAAATCCTTTATGGATTTTTTATGTATGTATCACTATCTAGGTTACCATACAGGCATACTATCATCACATCCATGAGTCTTATATCCAGTTTTTCGAAAATAGTGACACTTATCATATATCTAAATGTAATAATATCTATGTTCGGGGAATATGTTTCTTCAAAATATATTCCTCATCTTTGTGAGAATCCTTGAGCAACTAATCATGCTTTATATCTTTGGATCTCATTTTTTCATTTATTTTTCTTATATACCCCCATTTAAAACCTACAGGGTTTATTCCTTTTGGTGTTTATACAATAGGACCAATCACTCTACGTTTTACGAAGGAATCTAATTTTGCTTAAATCACATCTTTCCGTTTTTGCCTAATCTTGTCTTTTTTGACATTCAAAAATTGTTCGTGGTTCACTGTTATCCTTATTTACATGACCTTTTTTAATTATACCGGCTACTGTACGGAAAAATGTCATCCATGACAACAACAGAAAATTATTCCAAATTTTTCATGAGTATGTATAAACCACAAATTTCTCAATATTGTTGGGTACTGATACCTCTTTCTTAGTCTCTTCTAGAATTCGAGGCATATCCTCGACCAGAACGATATACTTTATTTTGAATAAATTGAATCTTTGGTTTATGACATCTTCTAGACCGTCATGAACTTCCTCTACGGGGAATGCTACTTCAAGAGCTGCTTCTTTATGAGCATTAGGGTACATTATATTATTTAGTATCTTCTTTCAATGAGCTGGATCTTTAGAACCTTTAGGTTTTCTACGTTTTTGATGTAGGATTGACTCATTTTCTGCTTTTTATTGATCTTTTGGTACTTCTATTCTAGCAGGTACATTCATAGATAGTATGTATGACCTAGTAACTTTTTTAGCATCATTAAATGCATCGAATAATTCAATTATTATAATATCATAAGTGAATAATTTTTCTAATTTCTTGTTCATATTGGAGAGTTGTGAGGTCAAGATGAGATAAAGTTGGAATATACCATGATAATTTATGACGTTCTTTTGGAATGAGACATATATTTCCCCCTAACATCTGAAATGTTATCACATCAAAATGGCAGTCAGTAAACCTTACGGTAATGATATCTTATATCAAGAGTTCTAAAAATTTAATAATCAAATGAGATTCAAAACCAACATAAATTTCCAATCGTTGTTGAAGACTCATTTTGGTTCTCTTATATGAGGGGATAGAGACATAAACTGCACAACCAAAATTTTGAAGATGAGAAAGATTTGGTTGATGTCCAGAGACTAATTGTGAATGACATAACTCATGGTAAGATGTTGGACATAACTTGATTAAGGATGCAGCATAGAGGATTTCATGACCACAAGCACTGATGGGCAATCTAGACTGCATAAGTAAAGGTCTAGCTATCAATTGGAGTCTTTTGATTATGGATTCTACCAAACTATTCTACGTATGCACGCGAGGAACATGATGCTCAACCTCTATTCCTTAGGATAAACAAAAATTATTAAAGGTTTGAGAGGTGAATTCAGTTGCATTATCTAGTCTTAGTGAATGAAAGTTTGATCAAGAAAATGGGTTGATTTATGATTTGGGCCAATAGACTAAAAAAGGCTAAGTTTCGTGATGATAAAAGGCAAACATGAGACCATCTAGATGAAGCATCAATTAATACAATAAAATATCTAAAAGGCCCATTGGAGGTATGGATTCCTCTACAAATATCTCATTGAACCCTACAGAGAAAAGAGGTGATTCTGAGTTAATCTTCAGGACTGAAGGTCTTGTAATAAGTTTTTCCCGGAAACATGGAACACAAAATGACCATTAGATATATTGCGAGTTGTTAAAGAATGGCTACTGGAATTGTTTATAAAAATTTTTATCATTGTGGTCCCAAGATGACCCAGACGATCATGTCAAAGTTTAAATTGAGGCTATTTTTTGGTGTCTGGCTAGTGATATGTCTTGGACTAGAGATGAACTGCTGACTCATAGAGGTATAGGACTTGTCTATCCCAATATGACTGAAGTAGATCCCTAATGATAAGCCGTAGAAACTTCTGGTTCCTTATTTTAGAGGTTCCACAAAGTTTTTTTTTCCCTCGCTATGGTTTCAATATGATACTCGTTTTCCCTTGTGTCCTTAAAACTCAATAAATTTCTTCTGTAATTCTGAGAGTATAAGGTATTGTATAGCAATATAACACTCATTTTCCCTTATGTCCTTAAAACTTAATAAATTTCTTATGTAATTATGAGAGTGTAAGGCATTTTGTATAAGTAGGTGGGTTTTGTTGGATAAAATCAATTGTGCTCTTCGGGATTCAATAATATGAGCATGACCGGCTATCATGGATACTGGGTTTGCACAAAAGGTAATGTTGGAGAAAAATATCATATTTTTAAGAATAGTGTGAGTGGTAGCACTATCAATCAGACAAAAGTTGTCTTTATCTACATTTTTCATTAATTTCATTTCCTAGATATGATAATATCATTATCAATACTTGTAAATAAGATGGTATTAATCAATACCAATTAATTCTAAACATAGAACTCCAAGTCTATGATAGTTTGTAATATCAATATTAGGATTATGGCCTTTCTGGAGCCAACAACCCGATGCGACCTGGAAAAATTAATTTGTGGACGACTTGGTTCCCCGGGCATACAGTGAACACCTGTCACGTATGCACCCATATGAGTTCTCCAAAATATATGCAAGCAAAATTATTTGTAGATAATCAAAATTTTAGAGATACAAACGATAATTTGTGTAAATATCACGTGTTATAAACAATACAAAAAATACCCCCTATTTTGCTACGGTTTTAGTGCAACGCTTTTATGAATGTTGCTGAAACTACAATTTGGAACAATTATGTAACGGTTGAAATAACCGTTTCTAAATTAAATATATTTGCAATGGTTAGAGATCAACCATACATTTTTTTACAACTGTTCATAAACGCTTGCTAAACGTTTTTCTTTTTTACAACGGTCAAGCAATAATTTTATGAAAGTGTTGTTAAAGCGATTTGAATGAACAATGGTTATACAAGGGTTTTAAGTATTTATTACAAATTTATTAATATTTTGCAACGATTACATAAAGCCTTATAAAAGGCTCATTGTTAGCAACAGTTGCGCAATAATTTTTGTAACCTATTGTGAGTGGGCTTATTATTTGTAATGATTTATGCCACCAGTTGCCATTTTTTTGGTTTAATAACAACATTATGATAACCATTATCAAAAGAATAAACAACTATTACAAAATATTGATCTCGCAATAATTTGTTTATAGACGTTGCAAATTCAATGTCCAATTTGAATTTGTTTATACACAATAGGGATTTAAGCATTATAATTACTCGTATTAATTGGTTTATTGTTTTCTAACAATAAAATAGATAATTAATATTTAACATCGATCCAAAAGCTTCAATTGATGAAAATGATATAACTACATATATATTTTATATATAAGTATATACATACAAATGAGCCTGTAACCTAGTGGTAGAGAGGAGGCATGCGATCCAGGAGATTGAGAGTTCGAGCCCTATTGGAGGTAAAAAAAAAAAAGTACTTGATATTGACCGTTACCTATTATCCGCAAGAATTTTTAAACCGTTGTATGAAATATTTTAGGCAACATTTATCAACCATCGTGCTTTACTCAATATTTCTAATGGTTTGTTAATCGTTGCCAAATATATTATTGACAACACTATGTAACCGTTATGCATTAACGTAAGATCTGTTGCATAATACGTTATTTGCAACTATTTATAGAAATATTGCAAAAACCTTCTATAACCGTTGCAAGAGGAATCTGCAATACTTGAGTTTACAATGGTTCCAATAACTGTTGCAGAATAATTTTGCAACGGGTTATATTATTTTTGCAATGATTTTCGACCGTTGTAAGACACCCTGGTTTCTTTAGTGAAAATATGTCTACTGATATCAATACATACTTTGGACATTATCCTCTTAGTATTGCATATATGTTGTTAATATTAGCAAGTTTCACATGCCATGTCATATGAGACAATCTATTATATTTTGTTTGACTATATTAGATATCTAAGATCTAGCGCATAACCTATTTTTAAATCTTACCATTTAACATCAAGTATTGAACACCAAAATTTTCAAAATTTTGAAAAAATATATATAGCTTTGGTTTTAGTTTTGTCTAGATCTATCTATATGTAAATGTAGGTGTCGATTCATTTGCAAGGAACGAAATTAATGTTTGAAAGGACATACATACAAAACTCTGACATGCCTTCATATGTGATGGGTCTGCCTAATATTATAACAAGTGATTAAAGTAGCAAAGCATGAGAGCAAGGTAAAGACTAAGCTATATAACAACATTATAGTGCTCAGACCTATTTATATAAAAATTAATAGCAAACAATACAACATTGTTTAAAGTTGATCCACTGATATTTGAAGCATAAAAGATGTATCTCTACCAACAGAAGGTGGACTATGCTATATATAAGACTGTACTGGTTTTCACCTACTCTTTTTTCTTCGATAGAAAATATCACTAAAATGATGGATTTTAAAAAAAAGTTGATTTAATCTTTATCTTGAATCAAGAGATGTATCTTCCTAATCTTAATAATAATTTAATTATATTGTAAACTAAAGCTAAAGCGGACAATAAATAGTTTAGGAGAAGAACTTCTTCTATAACTATTTGTGCTTAATGGACTTCATATCCAAAGATGATATCTAACTAGTGCAAAACAAGTGCGTATATAGGATTTGTGCATATAAGACTTTGTTAGGTTCATTTACACTGTTTGAAAAAACCATGAGGCACTTCGACGCATGACACATGACAGGAATGGAGAAATGTAATAAACAATGTCCACTCACCATTTAAAATACTGATAACGAAAGCAAATACTAATAACCATGAGAGGAGATTCGTTCAACATCATTTTTCTCGATTATTTTAATTTAAACCAAGCATAGAGTAGTTTAAATACAATACAATCCATTCTTTAAATAATAAATTTTAGTTACAATTTAATCAAATTTAAAAAGTTATTGAACTACTCGATAATTTATTGATTCGATCTATCAAATTTAAAATTTATTCTAGTACAATCTAATCAAGATCTAATCTATATTTTAGAACCTAACCAAAATGTTTAAATAATAAATTTTAGTTACAATTTAATCAAATTTAAAAAGTTATTGAACTACTCGATAATTTATTGATTCGATCTATCAAATTTAAAATTTATTCTAGTACAACCTAATCAAGATCTAATCTATATTTTAGAACCTAACCAAAATGTATGTGCATATCATACATCTTAATAACTCAAAAAAAAACTTGAGAGATCCACTTATAGCAATGATATTACTTCAGAATAGTCATCTTTCTTCTCTAAAAGGACACTAACCTTCTGTGGTGTGTTTTCTAATCAACTCACTTCTTTGTTCCTCTTCTCTTGTCTTTGGAGCGACGGTCGATGGCCTTGTCGTCTTTAAATCGACGGCCTTTTCCGACAACCTGTAGTTCCTCAGTTGGTTAGAGCGTGGTGCTGATAACATGTTATAAAATTAGAAGAGGAAGAAAAATATTGGTAATCGAATACGTACGTGACTTTTTTTATTGATAATATATATAAGAGGGAATCTGATACAGGTTGTTATGGATATGGATAAGGGTATCCATATTTGGAGTTATCCAAATCACAACCGTGGACATTTAGTTTATTATCTCATATCTTATCTTTTCTTCATGTCTAATGAAATTGTAAATGAGTTAGATAGTTGCCATTAATTTAGAATTTTCTTGATATAGCTTGTGTTGAAATTATTGATGTATGTAATGGAATTGTGTATATCATTGTCGGAGGTATAGACAATGTACTACCACCGACGCTATAATGTAGGCTGAAGTTGGCCACGCTCGTATCCAATTATTTGAAAGTGGGTAATGACACTTCTAGTCTTAGAGCGCCAACAAAACTGACTTAAATGTTAGACCAGCTAGCATAGTTGCACATTGTGCTACCTTTTGGTTATCTTCCTCAATGGCGTCCGCAAAAAGAGAGTAAGTATAATAAACACGTTTGAATGGCCTTTACAAAAGATGCAAACAACAATATATTTTCTTAATAAATTTGTGAAGTTTTCAAGCTAGCCATCTCCATTGAGTCCAAATATATTGGCTATGTTGCTTTCTTCACAATGGATGTTCTTTACTATCATATTACATAAGCATGCTTATTATTGTAATAATAAGCAATAGAATAATATATGATGCTAAATGCAGATGGATGTTGCTAATTTATGTACTTATCTCAAACAAAAATGGTAAATTTCAACTTGATACCCTAAACTATTCTACTTTTTTAACTTGTTACCATAAAATTTAATATTAGACAACCTAATACCTCAACTACAATTGCACAAGTTAATAGCCTAACAATGTTAACAAAATATCTAAAATGACAAAAATACCATCCCTAATTCGTGATCACTTCAAATGCCACTAAGGGAGAGGATAAGGGTAATTTGGTCAAAAATTAATATTTATTTTTGTTAAAACTAAGAAATTAACCCATGAATAACGGAGGGTATAGAATTAAAATATTCAATAGTTGAAGTGTAGTGATTGATATTAACGTTTAGGGTATCAGATTGAAAAACTTGAATAGTTGAGGATATCAAGTTAAAATTAAGCCAAAAAAATTCTCCATATTTCGAAAGACTTGTTTATATTGTATTTAGTTTACTTTGTACTCGAGTAAATAATTTATATTTCATACACTGTCAGTGTAGTCAAAAAATGTTATTTTTGAAACAAATCTAGATGGAAGAACGATCAGAAAATATAAACTTCCTACAAATAAATTTGCTCTCTATTCTGATCTAGCAACAGTCAGAAGCAAAGACTCAACACAAATAAATTTGCCCTCTGTTCTGAGTATCTAGGATTTCAGAGACTTCTTGCAAACAAGTTTGCTCTCATACATTACAAAGGTCACTCGGTGAAGAAGAAGAAGGAAGGAAGGAAGAAACAACTCTGCTTGAGAGATGAGAATCACCATCGTTCAAAGTAAGATTTGCCCTACCGCTCTTCTTCCAGAAACCAGCAAGTTCGGAGGGAACTTCTGGAACGCTTGCTGTCACCTCTTGTACGAGCTCGCCGAACTCCTCTGGACTCTAACAGCAGCGGGCAAACAACTCTCTTCGTCTCTCAATTTCGGAGTAAGTCCTCAAATGAGACACAAAGATAGTATTTATATAGTTGGGTGGAAGTCCTACCGCCAACTGACTGCTAAAATATAGGAGCGAATAATAGAAAGATTTAACTGAATTAAATTCAAATTCCATAAAAGATGGATCTGAATAATTGACTCAATCTTTCCATAATCGCTTAAATCTTCCGATCAGCCAGTTATGCGCCAACAGCGCCCATGCGCCCAACATCACATCAGCCCATGCGCTTGCGTACGCAGGCGTGCAGCCCCGCATGTGCATAGTAGTATAGCAACGAATGTGTGCAGCCCCGTAATGGCGCATACACGTATACGCATAAACGCACCTACGGGTATAGTCGCATATAGCCCGCGTATGCTCCCGCACATAGCCCATACGATTCGCGTATAAGATGAGCGCATCAACATCGCACAAAGCGCCGTACGTCGATGCTGATGTGCTAAGTACAAAGTGCGCTAACAAAGTGCCACTTTGCGCCCTTGAGCGCGAGCCCGAGTTTGAGTCCGAGTTCCAGTCGTTAAGCCCCTTCGAGGCTTAGCTCCTAAGGGAATAATCCCATGAGCATGACAAAGAGCATAAATGCTTCATTGAAGAGTTAATATTTTTTTCTACTAGAAAAATATCCCCATATGGCACTCATGTGCCCCACCACACCCCATGTGCACATCTCAACACAAGCAAAGCTATATATTGAGATACTCACTTGAGACTATCTTTCTAGTTCCAAAGGCAAAAAAACCAACAATCCTCCACATATCTCAATATATGGGTTGAGCATTTTCTACAGTGACTGTCTATCATAAATTAGAATAGATGTCGCTTTGACTTACATTTTCCTGTATGGGTTAAATAACAGCATGATACAAGAATGGACTAAGCCTTAAATTCTGTACCATAACTGCAATTTTTCTACTCACATAATGACATCAACTGTGATTATGGCTGTATATTAAAGGTCCTGTGCCCGCCTGGTTTTAGTGTATGTATATTGGGTGTCTACAAGCTTTCCCTTAAAGAATGGCCTATATCTCTTTCTAAACACTCTAGGTGTGTTCTTTTAAAGAGCCTTGGCATGAAGCCTTTCGTTTCCTTGCGGTGCTCCGCCGCTGTAACGACCATAGTTCGTATTACGTATATTGGTATATGTGTACGTATTTTAATTCATTGCATGTCTCATTGCATGATTTATTTTGGTTCGGTTTGATTTGTTTGGTTCGGCTTGGCTTGGTTTTTCATAAGGACCAACCCCACCTAACACCCCTCTCTTTCTTTATTAGCCGTCCACACACTCTCTCTCTCCTCATTTACTTCTTTATTAACTCTTTTTCTTCCTCACCATTACTCTCCACCTACCAGAGTGAGAGGCTTAGGCAAGTGCAGCTTGCTTCATGGAGGAACTCAGTTTTTATTGTTCCATTGTCTTCTCCACGAGATCTTATGACACTTCAATACTTAGCATTTTAATTTCCATGGTTCATTTCATGTAGATCTAAGCTTATAGTATTTTCGAATTTCTTGGGTTTTAATCTATCTAACCTTATTATTTTCAAGTTTGATGGTTCCATGTTGTAAGAAATTTTTTTCTGCCCTATTTTGACCTATGAAAGTCTGGATTCTGACCTTAAATGGAGGTTTGTGGAGCTTGGAAGCCATGGATTCCATGGTTCTTCTTCTAGAAAAAGTGAAGAAGAAGAACAGTTCTCCGACCGCATGGCAGTCTTAGCCGCATGGCTTTTCATGCGACAAGTCTTCCTGGCCGCATGGCCGGAGCCGCAGAAGCGCTACTGGCCGCATGGCTTGGATTGGCCTTGGCCGCATAGTTATCCTCGACTCATAGCCGCATGAACTCATTTATTCCCTGTCGCATATGCATGTAATGCTTCCTCGAGCCGCATAGCTTGACTTAGCCGCATGAGGCTACCTTCCCGAGTCGCATGCGCCTGATACCCCGCTGCCGCATATGACCCGTTCTCCCTCAGCCGTATGAAACCCCTGTTCCTCTTCGCCGCATAAGGCCCTGCTCCTTAGCCGCATGAGCTTGGGTCCCTTCAGCCGCATGAGCCGCATCCTTTTAACCGCATGAGACCCCAACTCCTCTCAGCCGCATAAGGCTCTGCTTTCCCGAGCCGCATAAGCCCCCTCCTTTCCACTGCCGCATATGACCCGTTCCCCTATTGCCGCATAAGACTCTTATTTACCTTGCCGCATGGGCCTGTGTACCCCGAGCCATATGAGACCCTCTCCCTTGCTGCATGGCCTTTTCCCCGTAGCCTTGCACCCTTTGTATTATATTGGAATGTCACAATCATGCTCATGTCTTATGACCCTCTGTATAACTTGGGTCCCTTGATAGAATGCTTGAATTATGTAAATTTTACACATGTTTCCTGAACACGATAGTGACCCGTAGTGGTGAACTCTTGACAAGTAATATGACATGATAGTGGCCCGCCGTGGCATACTCTTGACATGTAATCCTGACATGATATACCTTGATATGCTGTTGCGACAGCTAGCCTGACATGACAAGATTGATTGGCCTGGACATCGTGGGCGATTGTGTTTGTACAAATGAACCAGTATTGTCTTACATCATGTTTAGGACGGGGACCCCAGAGTACCACGGTCAGGGGTACCTACTGAAATTGACTAAGGCTAATAACTAGAGTAACTCAGTAGTCATAAAGAGATTCCCCAGCTACAGGCAATCACGTTATTTGGGCGCGCTTGTAGATTTGTAGCATGCCGACGAGTAGGGCACATTTCTAACACACTATCATGTGTTGCACCCTTCTTGAACAAATATTCGACCTGGATAACCTTGATGGTCTGCAAGACTTGTGGCTGTTGAGTGATCTCATTGCATCTTGCTAGTAACTAGGCCTGTGATAACCCGAGTTAGTTAAAGTATCAAGCCGTACTCATTGTTTGGCCGTGATTGATTGAATGAAGTTTAGTTCAATCTAGTCTTGTCCTGATCCTGTACAAGTTTGTAACCTGACCTGACTACTTGTGCTTTATTTCATCGATAATTGGTGAGAAACCAAGTTACGTTCAGATGAAGGGTTACAGCCCTGGTCCTTGTTTGGTTTAAGGGTTGTAACTTGGTTATCTGAATAGTTCCATGATTATCTTACCGTATATAATCATGATTTCCATATCTTCAGTTTTATTATACTTTTATGTTTTGTGCTAATTGTGGGTTTTAGTTCCTAAGTGAAGTCTCTTTTGTGCACTTGCTCTTTCTGGGATCTTATCCAGCTGGTTTTGTATGGCCAGATACTGGAGCAGCTCCCGAGGATCTTCCAATCTTTCAGCCAAATGGTGACCACCAGGCGTAACCAAGGCAACGAGTGGGTTCCTTTTTGTTTTTCTACTTTATTGTAAAAATATTTTTTGAGGCGTTTAGCCGACGAGCACGTGTTTAGCTCGATAGCACTTTACATACTGTCTGCCTACGGGCTGTAACATGATTGACAAATCCTAGGGTTGATCATGTATGATAGAAACTCTTGCTAGTCTTGACATTTTGTATGACTAGCTTCATGATCATCCAAATATGTAATGTATGGAACGCCTTACTATTGTATATTTGATGCTCTAACATCTTGTAACTATTACTACTTGTTTTATATTGACACAATAGGCTTATTCATGACCATAAGAGACTGATGGCTTGTAGTTAAACCCTCATATATCTAGACAGTCGTGACCGTATAGCGAGGTGGGTTGCACTTTAATATACGTAGCTGGCTATGTATGCCCCTGCTCTCCAGTATTCCAGTTCTGGGGCGTTACATGGTTTAATTGGTGGCCCATGCAGGTCTTATAAATCAAGATATGTGAGGGTTTACCGAATAGATGTCTCAATCAGTACTCGTCCTTGATCCTTGCTCGTATCCTCTAAATCCCCGAAATCTTGACCTGATCACATGCTTGTATCTTTGATCTGTCCTGGTCCTACCTTATTGATCCCTATGTCATCTTTTTCAGCGACATTGTTCCTGGTCCTACCGATCGGTAAGGCGGAGCACCTCCCGTGGACCAGCAGCAACCTAGAGATCAGGCCCAGCATTCAGGAGTAGCCTCCAGAGTCATACCTACTGAGGGTCAAGAGCCACCGGTTCAGTCCGTCTAGCCTGCAGAACCTGATGATGGCACCTTGGTGGGTCTCATCAGGACATTGCTAGCCTCTCAGGACCGTCGAGGAGATGCCTTGCACCAGGCAGTGACAGATGCTCTGACCAGAGGAGGTCATCAAGGTAACAGTACGGCCAACAGTTTCAAGCGCTTGAACCCTCCCTTCTTCGATGGCAGCGAAGATGCTATTGCTGCTGATGCATGGCTTCAGGACACTGAGATCATTCTAGAAGTAGCCAGGACTCCAAAAGACGAGAAGGTGGCCGTGGTGCGCCTACAGTTATTGGATCTGGCCCGCAACTGGTGGGCGGCGCAGGCTGTTAGATTAGTGGCACCTATTGCTTGGACAGTATTTCGTGAGAGATTCCAGACCAAGTACTTCGATGCTGTAGCTCGGTACGATCTACATACGAGGTTCACCAATCTGAAGTAGATGGACAGGACGGTCGACGGATATGCTGCCGAGTTTTTGAGACTTAGTTGGTTTGCTCCCACCTTGGTAGCGACCGAGTTTGATAGAGCCCAACGATTCCAGCAGAGGCTCCATCTAAAGATTTTATTGGCAGTGGAGCAGTTTGAGCATCAGACTTTTGATGCAGTATTGAGAGCAGCCAGGAGGCATGAGTATACCTTTCAGAGGATCGTGGATAGGACCGGGGGTCGGAAGCGATCCTATAGCCAGATGAATCAGTCTTCAGCACCAGCCCGACAGCTAGGACTTTGACCATTGGAGCTCCGAGACGGACGGCCTCAGTGACGTCGGTTCAACATTCGACCCCAATGTACCCTCAGCAGCAGAAGCAGAAGCACTCTTCCGCAGTGGGATGTTAACATTACGGGAAGCCAGGACATGTGGTGGCAGAATATCGCAGGGCACAGGGATTGTGCCTGGCCTGTGGAGCAGCAGATCACAAGATAGGATCCTGCCCGAATAGGGGTAGTTTATCATCGTCCAACCTTACTAGTCCTTCGGTGAGAGGACCAGCACCAGTTCAGCAGCAGTATCAGCCTCATAGGCCATTACCGCCTCAGGCCCAGGCCTTCCAGCAGCAACACCTCCAGCAATATGCATAAGCCCAAGCCCTGAGTCAGAGCAGGCAGCGAGGATTTCAGCAGAGGGGACCCGCACCCAGAGGATATGGTCAGGCAATAGTGATGACCGTAGAAGAAGGATTAGCACCAGGTGAGGTAGTGGCAGGTACTATTCTCATCAACTCCTTTCCAACATCAGCGTTATTTGATTCTGGTGCATCGTATTCATTTATGTCTGTACGATTTGCGACACGGATAGGACTGGAGCCCGATTCATTATCAGTAAGGCTCAAAATACTTACTGGTAATGGTCTTGTGGGAGTAGATAGAGTGTTTTTCTCGTGTCGGATCGTAGTTAGCGGTAGAGAGTTTCCCGCTAGATTGATAGAGTTTCCGATGGCCGATTATGATGTGGTCTTAGGGATAGATTGGTTGAGGAACCAGTATGCTAGGATAGACTGCCATATTGGCATGGTTGTTTTTAGCATTCCAAACGAGCCAGAGTTTTCCTTTTTTCGAGACGAAGTTGAACCTTCTCCTCCAGTATTGCGGATGGTCGTAGCATCAGTACAGTTACCCCGGATAATCGAGGATTTTTTAGAAGTTTTCCTAGAAGAGCTTTCAGGAATGCCGCCAGAGCGAGAGATCGAGTTTACTATCGACTTGATCCCAGGGATAGCCCCAGTATCAGAGAGAGTCTACAGGATGGCACCGTCAGAGTTAGAGATATTGTACAAGATGACTGAAGAACTTAGAACCAAGAGATTCATTCGTGCTAGTGGCTCGCCTTGGGGAGCCCCGATGCTTCTTGTGAAAAAGAAGGATGGTACATCCATGTTATGTGTAGATTATCGTACCTTGAACTCAGTGACAATCAAGAACAGATACCCTCTCCCGAGGATAGATGACTTATTTGATCAACTCAAAGGGGCAGCAGTATTCTCGAAGATTGACTTAAGGATACCATCAGATCAGAGTTAGAGAGCAGGACATCCCGAAGACAGCTTTCAGATCTAGGTATAGGCATTGGGAGTTCCTTGTTATGCCATTTGGAGCAACCAATACGCCGGTTATATTCATGGACCTCATGAATCGTATCTTCATACCATATTTGGATCAGTTCATGATTGTGTTCATAGACGACATCCTGGTCTACAGCAAGAGTGAAGCGGAGCATGAGCAGCATCTCAGAGTTGTCCTCCAGATTCTCAGAGAGCACCAGTTGTATACCAAGTTCAGTAAATGCGAGTTCTGGCTCGATCGCATTCGTACTTGGGTCATATTATCACCAGAGGAGGAGTAGAAGTGGATCCCCAGAAGATCGTGGCTATCGAGACGTGGCCAGTACCCAGCACAGTTGCAGAAGTTTACAGTTTTCTTGGCTTGGCCGGCTACTACCGGCGATTTATTTCAGATTTTGCTCAAATTTTATGCTATTGACCCAGTTGACCCGCAAGGATGTACAGTTTGCTTGGACAGCAGAGTGTCAGGATTCTTTTGAGAAGTTGAAGCGAGGCTTGATGATGGCACCCATTCTTACGCTTCCAAATGGGACCAGGGGATTCTCAGTGTATTGTGATGCTTCAGACAGAGGTTTAGGATGTATTTTGATGCAGCATGGGAAGGTAATAGCCTATGCGTCATGACAACTTCGTGATCATGAGAGGAATTACCCAACCCATGACTTGGAATTGGCAGTGGTAATGTTTGCACTTAAGCTCTGGAGACACTACTTGTATGGAGATAGGGTGAAGATTTCACCGACCACAAGAGTCTGAAGTATGTTTTCATCCAGAAGGATCTTAACATGCGTCAGAGGAGGTGGCTAGAGCTACTTGTGGATTATGATGTCAACCTGCAGTATCACCCAGGAAAGGCCAATGTAGTAGCAGACACGTTGAGCAGAAGAGCTGAAGTTTATTTCCTAACAGGATAACCAAAGTTATTAGCAGACCTTCAGAAGATGGTATTGAAGTTGTCCTTCCTACCAGTGTGGCATTGATGGCCAGTATGCAAGTTTATTCCACTATAGTCGAGAGGATCCGGATGGCGCAATCAGCAGATTCTGAACTTCAGCGGCTCAGAGCAGAGTGTGAGACAGAATGAAGACCAGAGTTATGCCTTCATAAAGATGATACACTTCGACATGGGAAGCGTCTTTGTGTATCCAGTGGTGATATCAGACAGGAGATCATGGCCGAGGCTCACAGTTCTCAGTATTCGATTCATCCGGGCGGTACGAAGATGTACCGTGATATCCGTCAGCAGTTTTGGTGGAATGGCATGAAGAGGGAGATAGTCCGGTTTGTTTCTCGGTGTTTGGTTTGCCAACAAGTTAAAGCTAAACATCAAAGGCTAGCTGGACTTCTTCAGCCCTTGCCAATTCCAGAATGGAAGTGAGAGCATATAACCATAGATTTTGTGACAGGATTACCTAGGTCCCCGGCCGGTAGAGATGCTATTTGGGTTATTATAGACAGGCTCACAAAGGTGGCTCACTTTCTTCCGTTCAGAGTTGGTCAGTCGACAGCTCAGCTGGCAGAGATGTACCTCAGGCAGATCGTCAGACTTCACGGTGTGCAGTCAGTATCACCTCGGACAGAGATTCAAGATTCATATCGCACTTTTGGTGCAGCCTGCAAGAGAGTTTGGGAACTCACCTCCAGTTCAGCTCAGCTTATTATCCGCAGACAGATGGTCAGTCAGAGCGTACCATACGAACCTTAGAAAATATGTTGAGATCTTGTACACTCGACTTCGGTGGTTCGTAGGAAGATCACCTGCACCTGGTGGAGTTCTCGTACAACAACAATTTCTAGGCCAGTATCCAGATGGCACCGTTCGAGGCACTATATGGTAGGAAGTGCAGATCCCTGCTAGCATGGAACGATATTGGAGAGAGACAGATGCTCGGTTCAGAAATGATTGTTAAGACAATTGAGGTGGTCAGAAGGGTCAGAGATCATCTTCGAGTTGCCCAAGATCGCCAGCGTCATTGGACCGATTCTCATCGGCGCCCTCTTGAATTCTGGGTCGGCGACCATGTATTCCTGAGGATTTTGCCTAACCATGGCGTCATTCATTTCGGTGTACAGGAAAAGCTTAGTCCTAGGTATATAGAGCCATTCGACATTTTGGAGCGAGTAGGTGATGTATCCTATCGTCTCGCTCTTCTGCCGTCGCTACGTGAGGTGCATGATGTGTTCCATGTATCCCAACTACGACGGTATATCTCGAACCCGAGCCACATCCTGGATCATTCGAAATTGGTAGTTGGTACCAACCTTTCGTATGAGGAGAGGCCTGTGTCTATATTGGACCGGAGAGAGAAGATACTCAAGAACAAGACTATCAAGTTAGTCCGTATTGCTTGGGGTCATCACTCTTTGGGTGAGTCAACGTGGGAGCGTGAGGATGATATCCGATCGCGATATCCTGACCTATTTGACTCGTAAGGTAAAATGTCTTCCTTATGCCTTATGCTCTCAGTTCCTTGCTTGAATGAATGATTGCTTGCCTTGTTATAGCTTGTCTGTGACTAGTATAGCTTGTCCTTGCCTCTCTAGCCTCTTAATTAAATTTTGAGGACGAAATTCTTTTAAGGTGGGTAGAGTTGTAACGACCATAGTTCGTATTACGTATATTGGTATACGTGTACATATTTTAATTCATTGCATGTCTCATTGCATGGTTTATCTTGGCATTTCATTTTGGTTCGGTTCGGTTTGCTTGGTTCGGCTTGGATTGTTTTTTCATGAGGACCAACCCCACCTACCACCCTCTCTTTCTTTATTAGCTGCCCACACACTCTCTCTCCTCATTTACATCTTCATTAACTCTTCTTCTTCCTCAACATTACTCTCCACCTACCAGAGTGAGAGGCTTAGGCAAGTGCAGCTTGCTTCATGGAGGAACTCAGTTTTTATTATTTCATTGTCTTCTCCACGAGATCTTATGACACTTCAGTACTTAGTATTTTAATTTCCATGGTTCATTTCATGTAGATCTAAGCTTGTAGCATTTTTGGATTTCTTGGGTTTTGATCTATCTAACCTTGTTATTTTCAAGTTTTGATGGTTCCATGTTGTAGAATTTTTTTTGCCCCATTTTGACCTATGGAAGTCTGGATTCTGACCTTGAATGGAGGCTTTATAGAGCTTGGAAGCCATGGTTTCCATGGTTCTTTTTCTCGGAAAAGTGGAGAAGAAGAACAGTTCTCCGGCCGCATGGCATTCTTAGCCGTATGGCTTTTCATGCGGTAAGTCTTCATGGCCGCATGGCCCGAGCCGCAGAAGCGCTCCTGGCCGCATAGCCCTCAGCCGCATGGCTTGGATTGGCCTTGGCCGCATAGTTATCCTCGACTCATAGCCGCATGAACTCATTTATTTCCTGTCGCATATGCATGTAATGCTTCTCCGAGCCGCATAGCTTGACTTAGCCGTATGAGGCTGCCTTTCCGAGCCACATGCGCCTGATACCCCGCTGCCGCATATGACCCGTTCCCCCTCAGCCGCATGAAACCCCTGTTCCTCTTCGCCGCATAAGGCCCTTCTCCTTAGCCGCATGAGCTTGGGTCCCTTCTGTCGTATGAGCCGCATCCTCTTAACTGCATGAGACCCCAACTCCTCTCAGCCGTATAAGGCTCTGCTTCCCCGAGCCGCATGAGCCCCCTCCTTTCCACTGCCGCATATGACCCGTTCCCCCATTGTTGCATAAGACTCTTATTCACCTTGCCGCATGGGCCTGTGTACCCCAAGCCGCATGAGACCCTCTCCCTTATTGCATGGCCTTTTCCCGTAGCCTTGTACCCTTTGTATTATACTGGAATGTCACAATCAAGCTCATGTCTTATAACCCTCTGTATAACTTGGGTCCCTTGATAGAATGCTTGAATCATGTAAATTTTGCACATGTTCCCTGAACACGATAGTGACCCGTAGTGGTGCACTCTTGACAAGTAACATGATATGATAGTGGCCCACCGTGGCGCACTCTTGACAAGTAATCCTGACATAATATACCTTGATATGCTGTTGCGACAGCTAGCCTGACATGACAAGATTGATTGGCCTGGACACCTTGGGCGATTGTGTTTGTACAAATAAACCAGTATTGTCTTACATCATGTTTAGGACGGGGACCCCTGAGTACCACGGTCAGGGGTACCTACTGAAATTGACTAAGACTAATAACTAGAGTAACTTAGTAGTCATGAAGAGATTCCTCAGCTACATGCAATCCCGTTATCTGGGCGCGCTTGTGGATTTGTAGCCTGCTGACGAGTAGGGCACATTTCCAGCACAATGTCATGTGTTGCACCCTTCTTGAACAAATATTCGACCTGGATAACCTGGATGGTCTGCAGGGCTTGTGGCTGTTGGAGTGATCTCATTGCATCTTACTAGTAACTAGGCCTGTGATAACCCTAGTTAGTTAAAGTATCAAGCCGTACTCATTGTTTGGCCCTGACTGATTGAATGGAGTTTAGCTAAATCTAGTATTGTCCTGATCCTGTACAAGATTGTAACCTGACCTGACTACTTGTGCTTTATTTCATCGATAATTGGTGAGAAACCAAGTTCCGTTCAGATGATGGATTACAATCCCGGTCCTTGTTTGGTTTAGGGGTTGTAACTTGGTTATCTGAATAGTTCCATGGTTATCTTATCGTATATCATCATGATTTCCACATCTTCAGTTTTATTATACTTTTATTGTCACTCCCTGTTCCCGGAATGCGTATTTTTATACATGTACAACTCATGAGTATTTATTTAGTATTTATCATATATTATTCTGTATTTAAATTCCTTTAGTTTCATGTTAATTAATTATCTGCTCTTTAAATTTTCATATTAATTTTATTTCTGCAATTATATTTCTGCAATTTTATTACCTGCATTTTATTTGCTGCTTTAGTGTTATTGGGTTTCGGTTTGCTGGACCCCCTTAAACCCGGCCCATTAACTCCCACCTACCACCACTTCTCCTATTTAAAGCCACCCTCTCCATTCTCTCTCCTCATAACTTCATTCTCACCATTACTTCTTCTTCTTCCTCTCATTACTCCCCACCACCTACCAGCAGCAGGAGAAGGCAAGTGCAAACTTGCTTCTCAATCACCCATTTTTTGGTTTATTTGCCTTCTTCTCGTGATTCCAAGAGAGATTAGTTCTTAGCATTTTTGATTTCTACGGCTGGTTTTCCCTATATCTAAGTTATAGTATTTCGGCTGTTCATGGGTTCTTGATCCACCAACTTAGCGTGTATTTTCTGGCACTGGAACAAGGCCCCATGGGACTTGGAGTTTGGGAGATGTTTCACGCACACGTTCTTACGTGCTCGCGTAAACATCAGCCCAGTCACGCACACGTCTATACGTGTTTGCGTGTATTTTAGTCACGCTAACGTTCTCATGAGCGTGCGTGTATTTCAGTCACGCTCATGTCTGTGCGTGTCTGCGTAACTTTTGAGTTACGTCCACTCTGTGCGTGCGTGTATTTTTAGTCACGCTCGTATTTGAGTGCGTGTATTTTCAGTCACGCTCGCGTTGTCTGCGTGTATTTGAGTCACGCTCCTGTCTTTGTACTGCGTGCGTGACTTTTCACGCTCATGTCCCTGAGCTTGCGTGCGTGACTTTTCACGATCACATTTTCCGTGACTTTTGGCGTGCGTGACTTTTCACCCTCACGCTGTGCGTGCGTGAATTATTTGTCACGCTCATACGCTCACATTGCCAGCACGTATCACTTGTCACGCATCACTTGTCACGCTTCACTTTTCACGCTCACGCTTTCCTGAGTGTACTACTTCTTTTACGCTTGCTCCTTCATATGCCAGACTTGGCGTACTTTTTACGCATACGATTCTTGCGTGACTTTTGGACTTAGCTTAGACTTGTTAGCATGACTTCCTGATTTGGGAGTTTTATTTGTTCTATATTTTATTCATTTAATGTTGGCATGATAATTTCCTATTATATCCTTACGCCTTTTGCATGAACCCGAAAATCTTAGCATGTTAATATTTTAATACCTATAGTTGTGTATTAGTGCCAAGTGTCTGGATTGGTATATGGATACCCAGTATGACTAGAACTTGACCTTGAGAGTTATAGACTCAACCCTATTTAAAGCTAATGACTTTCATGCCTTGTCACCATTAATGACGATGGTTATCTTGACTAATTTGATCATGCGTTCCTAGTTGGAACTAAGAGACTGGCTAGTCGTCTTATTGAAATAAATGAATGAGACACGTTCATGTTATGAACTATTGCAATCGACTGGCTGATCCCGAAATATTGACATACATGCACATGCAGGCTTCGATCTATTTATTTATTTATTTATTTATTTATTTATTTATTTATTTATTTTCTACAAAAGAAGCATGTGTACTTTATGGTCAAGGCATGATTACCGTGGTTAGATTTGATTGTTGCATTACGCTATGTAAGACCTGTAACCTAACCGCACTGGTATCGTTGTAGAGTTGTGCATATCGTACCCCGTACGAAAGTACTCATTTGAATGACCATGATCCACGGCATGGGATTTCACTCAACGTAGGGACTATTAAGTTAAATAAAATAATGATTGCATGGAGAGAATGGATTCCCGAGTTCTTACATGGCAGCCCCCTTGGGACGAGTAATACCCGACGGACCGGCTAGTTTCCACAGATACTGTAAATCTGCCACACGGGCAGGGAACAGTATCTACTTTTATTATTATGGTATATTGTATATTGACGGGCGTCCTGCTAGGACTCGTCTAATTCATGCATGGCGCACATGATTGACTGGATAGACTAGCCTTGCTCGCACATAGTAAGAACTGAGGAATCCCTAATTGCATCATTCCAGGATAACTTGGGACTCATAATAGCAAGCCGTAGGATTTGATTGGCCGTTCAAGATGATTTGTTTGTGTACTGTACTACTCTGTTACCTAACTGGGATGATCAGAATGTCAGGACATGATGGGCCAATTTCTGTCCTTGTTTGGTTGGGAGGTTGGTTCGAAGTGTCGTGATGTGATGTGAATCCTAGTGGGAAGTAGAGATCTATTATCATTATATTCTTTTACTTACTGGTTTAGTCCTTCATATCGTCCTTCCTTGTGGTACTTGCTATTAGAGGTCTGACCTCTCTGGTTTTGCATGGCCAGATTTAGAGCCGGTTCCCGAGGACTCAGCTTACTTCTACCTCCAGGATGGTCAACACTAGGAGAATGATTGCAGGAGGACTCGAGTGGGTTCCTTACTTCACCGCTCGTTTTGTTATTTACCTTTATACTTAGCCGTTTGGCACCGACATGTTAGTCGGATTGTCTTGTACTTAACTTTTACATGATTGTAATTAAGTCAGACTGCAGCTGATAACAATTGTGTATACTTGCTATACCATCTGGCTATGTTTTGTAAAGCCAGATCTCAAGAACATTTTGACTGAGCGTTTGGGACGCCTTACTGCTTTATCTTACATGTTCTCTATTTCTGTTTCCTTGCTTGAATGATTGAGACAATAGATGTGTAATGACCATAGTAAGACCTTTATGTAGTATGCACCCCCTCGTCTGGTTAGACAGCATTGATCGTATTATACGGTATTCATCTACCCGTAATACGTAGCTGGCTGAGTCATTCCCCCGCTCTCCAGTATTCTGGTTCTGGGGTGTGACAAGGTTTTAGTGGTGGCCCATGCAGGTCTCATTTCAGACTTGTGGGGTGTTTTGATAGGATGTCTCAATCACACATGTTTCCCCTTGATCTCCTGATTCGTTATTCTCAACTCTTGCTTGACATTCCGGTATCCTTTGACTTCATTGATCCTTCATGTCCGGTTGTTTGATTGTTCTTTTGTCCCTTTTCTTAGAGGCACTTCGTCCGCACCTGTCAGAGTTGGACAGCAACAACATGGACAACATGACCAGGTCGGTCAGCAACAAGGGCCAGTCTCACCTCAGAAGACTATTCAAGAAGAAGTGATAGTAGAACCAGCAGCTGAACCGCAGTATCCGGAGGTTCCACCACCACCAACAGTTCCACCTACCTTGGGAGTAGACACACCAGCCCTTCTGGAGATCATGAGAGGAATGATGGCTGCTCAGCAACATCAGATGTTGGCCCAGCAGCGCATGCACACTCAGCTACAAGAGCAGAATGTGTTTCTCAATCAAGGATTGCAGACGGCATTGGAAAGAGGAGTGAGGACTGATTCAGGAGCATCAACCAGGTTTTGCAAGTACAACCCCCGCCGTTTCGAGGGCACGGAGGATGCCATTTCAGCGGATGCATGGCTTAAGGATATGGAGGCTATTCTGACAGCAGCTAAGGTACCGGTAGAAGAACGTGTGGATCTAGTGAAGTTGTTACTTCAGGATCTCGCACGCGGTTGGTGGGAATCAGAGGAAGTGGGCATCAGGCGTCCTGTGGCTTGGGACGATTTTACAGCAAGATTCAAGACTAAGTACTATGGAGTTGTGGCACGGTTTGAGCTACAGCAGAAGTTTATCAGCCTCAGGCAGGCTGGCAAGACTGTAGATGCTTATGCATCGGAATTCTGCAGATTGAGTAGATTTGCCCCAGAGATGGTAGCAACAGAGAGCCAGAGGGCTATGAGGTTTCAGCAAGGGTTTCATCTTGAACTCTTGCAACTGATAGAGGGGCACAATTACCAGACTTTTGACGAAGTATTGACGGTGACTCGAAGGCATGAGATCACCATTCAGAGGCTTGCGGTGAGGACTGGGGGTCAGAAGAGGTCCCACAGTCAGATTGAAGGAGGGGAGAGCAGCGCCCCGAACAACGGTACCATCCACTGGCATTCGTATCCATGATGTGGCGATACGAGGGCTAGTACCACCCAGGCAGCAGCAGCAACAGCAACAGAGGAAGAATCAGCAACCCCCGGAGGGCTGCACTTATTGTGGGAAGATGGGACACACTAGAGATGTGTGTCGAACATTGAATGGACTGTGTCTGATATGTAGAAATCCAGACCATCGGGTTACCACATGTCCCATGAATTTAAGGTCAAGAGGACCAGGGCAACAGTTTCTTGCTCTGCCAGCACAGGGGCAGGCCAGTATCGAGGACCAGCAGTGGCAGTTAGGCCGTTGGCACAGCGTCCGTTAGTACCGCAGGCTCAGATGTTTCGGCAGCAGGGACCGCCGATGCAGCAACACCAGCATAGACCACCCCAGCATCATCAAGGCAGGGGCCAGCAGCAGCACCAGGCTAGGCCGCAACATGGGAATCAGCAAGGAGGTCGAGGGCAGGCATTCACTCTGTCCTTGGAGGAGGCATTGGCATCGGGAGATGTTGTGGCAGGTAACATTCTCGTCGCCTCATATCCCGCAGTAGCATTGTTTGATTCGGGAGCATCCCATTCATTTATATCTGCACGATTTGCGACACAGCTAGGAATGGAGTTCGAGGCATTGCCAGGGAGGTTGAATATACTCACTGGTAATGGGCTCGTAGGAGTTAGTAGAGTTATTCTAGCGTATAGTATTGTGGTTTGCGGGCATTCCTTACCCGTCCAGTTGATAGAATTTCCTGTAGGAAATTTCGACGTTATCTTCGGCACGGATTGGCTGAAAGACAGTCATGCGACAATAGATTGTCGTAGAGGGAGTGTATCTTTTGATATTCCAGGCATGAAGAGGTTTACCTTAGTCAGATCAGAGGCAACTCAGCAAGAGCAGGGAGTAGTGACGGCAATGGAAGAAGTTCAGGTTCCGAAGGTAGTTGAAGAATTTTTAGACGTGTTTTCCGAAGAACTTCCCAGTCTGCCACCGGTTAGAGATATTGAGTTCAGTATAGAATTGGCACCTGGAACTAAACCGATATCAGATCGGGTTTACAGAATGGCGGATTCGGAGCAGGCCAAGGTATATCAGCATATAGAGGAATTGAAGGAGAAGAAGTTTATCCAAGCTAGCGTATCGTCGTGGGCAGCACCAGTGGTACTTGTGGAAAAGAAGGATGGATCATCCAGATTGTGCATCGATTACAAGAAGCTTAACGCGGCAACAGTGAAGAACAAGTACCCATTACCCAGGATCGACGACTTATTTGACCAGTTGAGCAAAGCTAGAGTTTTCTCCAAGATAGATCTTCGTTCAGGGTACCATCAGGTGAGGGTTCGGAAGGAGGATATTCCCAAGACAGCATTCAGGTCGAAGTATGGGCATTACGAATTTTTAGTAATGCCGTTTGGTTTGACCAATGCTCCAGCAATATTCATGGATTTGATGAACCGCATATTTATGCCATATTTAGACCAGTTTGTCGTTGTGTTTCTTGACGACATTCTCGTATACTCTGCTAGTGAAGAGGAGCATGAAGACCACCTCAGGAAAGTGTTGCAGGTTCTGAGAGAGAACCAGTTGTATGCCAAGCTCAGTAAGTGTGAGTTTTGGTCGAACCACATTTCATTTTTGGGTCACATCATCTCAGGAGCTGGAGTAGCAGTAGATCCCAAGAAGGTAGAAGCAGTAGAGAGTTGGCCAGTACCCAAGACCGTAGCAGATGTGCGGAGTTTCTTAGGATTGGCAGGAAATTACAGAAGGTTTGTGTCAGATTTTGCAAGGCTTTCAGCGCCCATGACCCGCTTGACCCGGAAGGATGTGCCATTTGTTTGGTCGGCAGAATGTCAGGCATCATTTGAGACTTTGAAGCAGAAGTTGATATCAGCACCTATCCTTATATTGCCAGTTGGGCCCGGAGGTTTTACAGTATATTATGATGCGTCAGGTAAAGGACTTGGATGTGTCCTTATGTAACATGGAAAGATGATAGCATATGCATCTAGGCAGCTTCGGGACCACGAGAAGAATTACCCAACTCATGATTTAGAGTTAGCGGCAGTAGTGTTTGCTCTGAAGCTATGGAGGCATTACTTATATGGTGACCGAGTGGAAATGTACACAGACCATAAAAGTCTGAAGTACATCTTTACTCAGAAGGAATTAAACATGAGGCAGAGAAGATGGCTGGAGTTGATTAAGGATTATGACGTGGAGCTTCAGTATCATCCAGACAAGGCTAATGTAGTAGCAGACGCTCTCAGTCGGAGAGGCGACGCATTTATGTTAACAACGCAGAGGCATATCTTAGAAGACCTTCAGGAGATGGGCATCGAGGTTATACTTCCTAGTGATGTAGGAGTTCTAACTAGTCTGCAAGTTCAATCTGACTTGGTAGATAGGATCAAGGCAGCTCAGGCACAGGACCCAAGGATTCAGAAGCTTAGGGCAGAATGTGAGTCAGGGCTCAAGAAGGAGATGAGGATTCACGAAGATGGTACACTTAGGTTCGGATCGCGTCTATGTGTGCCTAGTGGAGATATCAGACAGGAGGTTATGGCAGAAGCTCACCGTTCTCAGTATTCTATTCATCCTGGAGGGACCAAGATGTACCAAGATATCAAGCAGCATTTCTGGTAGAACAGAATGAAGAGAGAGATAGCTAGATTTGTTTCCCGTTGCTTGGTATGTCAGCAGGTGAAGGCAGAACAGCAGAGGCCAGCTGGGTTATTGCAACCGCTTCCCATTCTGGAATGGAAATGGGAGCATATTACAATAGACTTTCTGACCGGTTTACCGAGATCACCAAGTGGTAAGGATGCTATTTGGGTGACAGTAGATCGGCTTACGAAGGTAGCACACTTTCTTCCTTTCAGAATAGGGCAATCTACAGAAAAGTTGGCAGAGTTGTATATGCAACAGATAGTCAGGCAGCATGGAGTCCCTGTTAGTATTGTGTCAGATCGAGATACCCGCTTTACATCATATTTCTGGAAGAGCTTACATCATAGTCTGGGTACCAAGTTAAGGTTTAGTACGGCCTACCATCCGCAGACAGATGGACAATCAGAAAGAACGATTCAGACTTTAGAAGACATGTTGCGAGCTTGCACTCTAGATTTTGGAGGGTCTTGGGAGAGTCACCTGCACTTGGTCGAGTTCTCATACAACAATAGTTATCAAGCCAGTATCCAGATGGTGCCATTTGAAGCATTATATGGTAAGAAGTGCAGGTTACCGCTTGCATGGGATGATATCGGGGAAAGGAAGATGTTAGGCCCAGAAATGATTGTTCAGACGGTTGAAGTAGTTAAAGGAATTAGAGAGCGACTTCGAATTGCGCAGGATCGGTATCGTCATTGGGCAGACCAGCATCGTAGGCCGTTAGAATTCTCTGTTGGGGACCACGTATTCTTGCGGATCTCACCTACTCGTGGGGTCATTAGATTTGGCGTTCGCAGAAAATTGAGTTCGCGGTACGTGGGCCCATTTGTTATCCTTGATCGGATAGGCGATGTTGCTTATCGTTTATCACTTCCACCTTCGTTACGAGAGGTGCATGACGTGTTTCATGTATCTCAATTATGTAGGTATGTATCAGACCCAAGCCATGTCCTCGATCATTCTGAGCTGGTTGTTGGTACCAACCTGTCTTACGAGGAACAGCCTGTGTCCATTTTGGACCGAAGAGAGAAGATACTCAAGAACCGAACAATTAGTCTTGTCCGTGTTGCTTGGGGTCATCACTCCTTGGGAGAGTCAACGTGGGAACGTGAGGATGATATCCGATCACGGTATCCACACCTGTTTGACTCACAAGGTATATCTCTTTCTGTATACCTTGATTGTCTTGATTTCTCATGCTTATCGCTTTATGGGTAGAGCTACTTGATATCGTAGATTGATGGATTTATATATATAGTACTTGCTTTTGATATGGTAAAAACAAATTGCTTGTTCCCTAGAATTGCTTGATCACTAGAATTGCTTGTATTAGTTTAGCCCCGATGTTTCTATCCTGCTTGGATTTGAAATTCCGAGGACAAAATTTTTCTAAGGTGGGTAGAGATGTCACTCCCCGTTCCCGAAATGCGTATTTTTATACATGTACAACTCATGAGTATTTATTTAGTATTTATCATGTATTATTCTGTATTTAAATTCCTTTAGTTTCATGTTAATTAATTATCTGCTCTTTAAATTTTCAAGTTAATTTTATTTCTGCAATCATATTTGTGCAATTTTATTACCTGCATTTTATTTGCTGCTTTAGTGTTATTGGGTTTCGGTTTGCTGGACCCCCTTAAACCCGGCCCATTAACTCCCACCTACCACCACTTCTCCTATTTAAAGCCACCCTCTCCATTCTCCCTCCTCATAACTTCATTCTCACCATTACTTCTTCTTCTTCCTCTCATTACTCCCCACCACCTACCAGCAGCAGGAGAAGGCAAGTGCAAACTTGCTTCTCAATTACCCATTTTTTGGATCATTTGCCTTCTTCTCGTGATTCCAAGAGAGATTAGTTCTTAGCATTTTTGATTTCTACGGCTGGTTTTCTCTAGATCTAAGTTATAGTATTTCGGCTGTTCATGGGTTCTTGATCCACCAACTTAGCGTGTATTTCTGGTACTGGAACAAGGCCCCATGGGACTTAGAGTTTGGGAGATGTTTCACGCACACGTTCTTACGTGCTCGCGTAAACATCAGCCCAGTCACGCACATGTCTATACGTGTTTGCGTGTATTTTAGTCACGCTAACGTTCTCATGAGCGTGCGTGTATTTCAGTCATGCTCATGTCTGTGCGTGTCTGCGTGACTTTTGAGTTACGTCCACTCTGTGTGTGCGTGTATTTTTAGTCACGCTCGCATTTGAGTGCGTGTATTTTCAGTCACGCTCGCGTTGTCTGCGTGTATTTGAGTCACGCTCCTATCTTTGTACTGCGTGCGTGACTTTTCACGCTCATGTCCCTGAGCTTGCGTGCGTGACTTTTCACGATCACATTTTGCGTGACTTTTGGCGTGCGTGACTTTTCACCCTCACGCTGCGCGTGCGTAAATTATTTGTCACGCTCATACGCTCACGTTGCCAGCACGTATCACTTGTCACGCATCACTTGTCACGCTTCACTTTTCACGCTCACGCTTTCCTGAGTGTACTACTTCTTTTACGCTTGCTCCTTCATGCCAGACTTGGCGTACTTTTCACGCATACGATTCTTGCGTGACTTTTGGACTTAGCTTAGACTTGTTAGCATGACTTCCTGATTTGGGAGTTTTATTTGTTCTATATTTTATTCATTTAATGTTGGCATGATAATTTCCTATTATATCCTTACGCCTTTTGCATGAACCCGAAAAATCTTAGCAAGTTAATATTTTAATACCTATAGTTGTGTATTAGTGCCAAGTGTCTGGATTGGTATATGGATACCCTGTATGACTAGAACTTGACCTTGAGAGTTATAGACTCAACCCTATTTAATGCTAATGACTTTCATGCCTTGTCACCATTAATGACGATGGTTATCTTGACTAATTTGATCATGCGTTCCTAGTTGGAACTAAGAGACTGGCTAGTCGTCTTATTGAAATAAATGAATGAGACACGTTCATGTTATGAACTATTGCAATCGACTGGCTGATCCCGAAATATTGACATACATGCACATGTGTACTTTATGGTCAAGGCATGATTACCGTGGTTAGATTTGATTGTTGCATTACGCTATGTAAGACCTGTAACCTAACCGCACTGGTATCGTTGTAGAGTTGTGCATATCGTACCCCGTACGAAAGTACTCATTTGAATGACCATGATCCACGGCATGGGATTTCACTCAACGTAGGGACTATTAAGTTAAATAAAATAATGATTGCATGGAGAGAATGGATTCCCGAGTTCTTACATGGCAGCCCCCTTGGGACGAGTAATACCCGACGGGCCGGCTAGTTCCCACAGATACTGTAAATCTGCCACACGGGCAGGGAACAGTATCTACTTTTATTATTATGGTATATTGTTTATTGACGGGCGTCCTGCCAGGACTCGTCTAATTCATGCATGGCGCACATGATTGACTGGATAGACTAGCCTTGCTCGTACATAGTAAGAACTGAGGAATCCCTAATTGCATCATTCCAGGATAACTTGGGACTCATAATAGCAAGCCGTAGGATTTGATTGGCCGTTCAAGATGATTTGTTTGTGTACTGTACTACTCTGTTACCTAACTGGGATGATCAGAATGTCAGGACATGACTGGGCCAATTTCTGTCCTTGTTTGGTTGGGAGGTTGGTTCGAAGTGTCGTGATGTGATGTGAATCCTAGTGGAAGTAGAGATCTATTATCATTATATTCTTTTACTTACTGGTTTAGTCCTTCATATCGTCCTTCCTTGTGGTACTTGCTATTAGAGGTCTGACCTCTCTGGTTTTGCATGGCCAGATTTAGAGCCGGTTCCCGAGGACTCAGCTTACTTCTACCTCCAGGATGGTCAACACTAGGAGAATGATTGCAGGAGGACTCGAGTGGGTTCCTTACTTCACCGTTCGTTTTGTTATTTACCTTTATACTTAGCCGTTTGGCACCGACATGTTAGTCGGATTGTCTTGTACTTACTTTTACATGATTGTAATTAAGTCAGACTGCAGCTGATAACAATTGTGTATACTTGCTATACCATCTGGCTATGTTTTGTAAAGCCAGATCTCAAGAACATTTTGACTGAGCGTTTGGGACGCCTTACTGCTTTATCTTACATGTTCTCTATTTCTGTTTCCTTGCTTGAATGATTGAGACAATAGATGTGTAATGACCATAGTAAGACCTTTATGTAGTATGCACCCCCTCGTCTGGTTAGACAGCATTGATCGTATTATACGGTATTCATCTACCCGTAATACGTAGCTGGCTGAGTCATTCCCCCGCTCTCCAGTATTCTGGTTCTGGGGTGTGACAAGGTTTTAGTGGTGGCCCATGCAGGTCTCATTTCAGACTTGTGGGGTGTTTTGATAGGATGTCTCAATCACACATGTTTCCCCTTGATCTCCTGATTCGTTATTCTCAACTCTTGCTTGACATTCCGGTATCCTTTGACTTCATTGATCCTTCATGTCCGGTTGTTTGATTGTTCTTTTGTCCCTTTTCTTAGAGGCACTTCGTCCGCACCTGTCAGAGTTAGACAGCAACAACATGGACAACATGACCAGGTCGGTCAGCAACAAGGGCCAGTCTCACCTCAGAAGACTATTCAAGAAGAAGTGATAGTAGAACCAGCAGCTGAACCGCAGTATCCGGAGGTTCCACCACCACCAACAGTTCCACCTACCTTGGGAGTAGACACACCAGCCCTTCTGGAGATCATGAGAGGAATGATGGCTGCTCAGCAACATCAGATGTTGGCCCAGCAGCGCATGCACACTCAGCTACAAGAGCAGAATGTGTTTCTCAATCAAGGATTGCAGACGGCATTGGAAAGAGGAGTGAGGACTGATTCAGGAGCATCAACCAGGTTTTGCAAGTACAACCCCCGCCGTTTCGAGGGCACGGAGGATGCCATTTCAGCGGATGCATGGCTTAAGGATATGGAGGCTATTCTGACAGCAGCTAAGGTACCGGTAGAAGAACGTGTGGATCTAGTGAAGTTGTTACTTCAGGATCTCGCACGCGATTGGTGGGAATCAGAGGAAGTGGGCATCAGGCGTCCTGTGGCTTGGGACAATTTTACAGCAAGATTCAAGACCTAAGTACTATGGAGTTGTGGCGCGGTTTGAGCTACAGCAGAAGTTTATCAGCCTCAGGCAGGCTGGCAAGACTGTAGATGCTTATGCAGCAGAATTCTGCAGATTGAGTAGATTTGCCCCAGAGATGGTAGCAACAGAGAGCCAGAGGGCTATGAGGTTTCAGCAAGGGTTTCATCTTGAACTCTTGCAACTGATAGAGGGGCACAATTACCAGACTTTTGACGAAGTATTGACGGTGCAACTCGAAGGCATGAGATCACCATTCAGAGGCTTAGCGGTGAGGACTGGGGGTCAGAAGAGGTCCCACAGTCAGATTGAAGGAGGAGAGAGCAGCGCCCCGAACAACGTACACCATCCACTGGCATTCGTATCCACGATGTGGCGATACGAGGGCCTAGTACCACCCAGGCAGCAGCAGCAACAGCAACAGAGGAAGAATCAGCAACCCCCGGAGGGCTGCACTTATTGTGGGAAGATGGGACACACTAGAGATGTGTGTCGAACATTGAATGGACTGTGTCTGATATGTAGAAATCCAGACCATCGGGTTACCACATGTCCCATGAATTTAAGGTCAAGAGGACCAGGGCAACAGTTTCTTGCTCTGCCAGCACAGGGGCAGGCCAGTATCGAGGACCAGCAGTGGCAGTTAGGCCGTTGGCACAGCGTCCGTTAGTACCGCAGGCTCAGATGTTTCGGCAGCAGGGACCGCCGATGCAGCAACACCAGCATAGACCACCCCAGCATCATCAAGGCAGGGGCCAGCAGCAGCACCAGGCTAGGCCGCAACATGGGAATCAGCAAGGAGGTCGAGGGCAGGCATTCACTCTGTCCTTGGAGGAGGCATTGGCATCGGGAGATGTTGTGGCAGGTAACATTCTCGTCGCCTCATATCCCGCAGTAGCATTGTTTGATTCGGGAGCATCCCATTCATTTATATCTGCACGATTTGCGACACAGCTAGGAATGGAGTTCGAGGCATTGCCAGGGAGGTTGAATATACTCACTGGTAATGGGCTCGTAGGAGTTAGTAGAGTTATTCTAGCGTATAGTATTGTGGTTTGCGGGCATTCCTTACCCGTCCAGTTGATAGAATTTCCTGTAGGAAATTTCGACGTTATCTTCGGCACGGATTGGCTGAAAGACAGTCATGCGACAATAGATTGTCGTAGAGGGAGTGTATCTTTTGATATTCCAGGCATGAAGAGGTTTACCTTAGTCAGATCAGAGGCAACTCAGCAAGAGCAGGGAGTAGTGACGGCAATGGAAGAAGTTCAGGTTCCGAAGGTAGTTGAAGAATTTTTAGACGTGTTTTCCGAAGAACTTCCCAGTCTGCCACCGGTTAGAGATATTGAGTTCAGTATAGAATTGGCACCTGGAACTAAACCGATATCAGATCGGGTTTACAGAATGGCGGATTCGGAGCAGGCCAAGGTATATCAGCATATAGAGGAATTGAAGGAGAAGAAGTTTATCCAAGCTAGCGTATCGTCGTGGGCAGCACCAGTGGTACTTGTGGAAAAGAAGGATGGATCATCCAGATTGTGCATCGATTACAAGAAGCTTAACGCGGCAACAGTGAAGAACAAGTACCCATTACCCAGGATCGACGACTTATTTGACCAGTTGAGCAAAGCTAGAGTTTTCTCCAAGATAGATCTTCGTTCAGGGTACCATCAGGTGAGGGTTCGGAAGGAGGATATTCCCAAGACAGCATTCAGGTCGAAGTATGGGCATTACGAATTTTTAGTAATGCCGTTTGGTTTGACCAATGCTCCAGCAATATTCATGGATTTGATGAACCGCATATTTATGCCATATTTAGACCAGTTTGTCGTTGTGTTTCTTGACGACATTCTCGTATACTCTGCTAGTGAAGAGGAGCATGAAGACCACCTCAGGAAAGTGTTGCAGGTTCTGAGAGAGAACCAGTTGTATGCCAAGCTCAGTAAGTGTGAGTTTTGGTCGAACCACATTTCATTTTTGGGTCACATCATCTCAGGAGCTGGAGTAGCAGTAGATCCCAAGAAGGTAGAAGCAGTAGAGAGTTGGCCAGTACCCAAGACCGTAGCAGATGTGCGGAGTTTCTTAGGATTGGCAGGAAATTACAGAAGGTTTGTGTCAGATTTTGCAAGGCTTTCAGCGCCCATGACCCGCTTGACCCGGAAGGATGTGCCATTTGTTTGGTCGGCAGAATGTCAGGCATCATTTGAGACTTTGAAGCAGAAGTTGATATCAGCACCTATCCTTATATTGCCAGTTGGGCCCGGAGGTTTTACAGTATATTATGATGCGTCAGGTAAAGGACTTGGATGTGTCCTTATGTAACATGGAAAGATGATAGCATATGCATCTAGGCAGCTTCGGGACCACGAGAAGAATTACCCAACTCATGATTTAGAGTTAGCGGCAGTAGTGTTTGCTCTGAAGCTATGGAGGCATTACTTATATGGTGACCGAGTGGAAATGTACACAGACCATAAAAGTCTGAAGTACATCTTTACTCAGAAGGAATTAAACATGAGGCAGAGAAGATGGCTGGAGTTGATTAAGGATTATGACGTGGAGCTTCAGTATCATCCAGACAAGGCTAATGTAGTAGCAGACGCTCTCAGTCGGAGAGGCGACGCATTTATGTTAACAACGCAGAGGCATATCTTAGAAGACCTTCAGGAGATGGGCATCGAGGTTATACTTCCTAGTGATGTAGGAGTTCTAACTAGTCTGCAAGTTCAATCTGACTTGGTAGATAGGATCAAGGCAGCTCAGGCACAGGACCCAAGGATTCAGAAGCTTAGGGCAGAATGTGAGTCAGGGCTCAAGAAGGAGATGAGGATTCACGAAGATGGTACACTTAGGTTCGGATCGCGTCTATGTGTGCCTAGTGGAGATATCAGACAGGAGGTTATGGCAGAAGCTCACCGTTCTCAGTATTCTATTCATCCTGGAGGGACCAAGATGTACCAAGATATCAAGCAGCATTTCTGGTAGAACAGAATGAAGAGAGAGATAGCTAGATTTGTTTCCCGTTGCTTGGTATGTCAGCAGGTGAAGGCAGAACAGCAGAGGCCAGCTGGGTTATTGCAACCGCTTCCCATTCTGGAATGGAAATGGGAGCATATTACAATAGACTTTCTGACCGGTTTACCGAGATCACCAAGTGGTAAGGATGCTATTTGGGTGACAGTAGATCGGCTTACGAAGGTAGCACACTTTCTTCCTTTCAGAATAGGGCAATCTACAGAAAAGTTGGCAGAGTTGTATATGCAACAGATAGTCAGGCAGCATGGAGTCCCTGTTAGTATTGTGTCAGATCGAGATACCCGCTTTACATCATATTTCTGGAAGAGCTTACATCATAGTCTGGGTACCAAGTTAAGGTTTAGTACGGCCTACCATCCGCAGACAGATGGACAATCAGAAAGAACGATTCAGACTTTAGAAGACATGTTGCGAGCTTGCACTCTAGATTTTGGAGGGTCTTGGGAGAGTCACCTGCACTTGGTCGAGTTCTCATACAACAATAGTTATCAAGCCAGTATCCAGATGGTGCCATTTGAAGCATTATATGGTAAGAAGTGCAGGTTACCGCTTGCATGGGATGATATCGGGGAAAGGAAGATGTTAGGCCCAGAAATGATTGTTCAGACGGTTGAAGTAGTTAAAGGAATTAGAGAGCGACTTCGAATTGCGCAGGATCGGTATCGTCATTGGGCAGACCAGCATCGTAGGCCGTTAGAATTCTCTGTTGGGGACCACGTATTCTTGCGGATCTCACCTACTCGTGGGGTCATTAGATTTGGCGTTCGCAGAAAATTGAGTTCGCGGTACGTGGGCCCATTTGTTATCCTTGATCGGATAGGCGATGTTGCTTATCGTTTATCACTTCCACCTTCGTTACGAGAGGTGCATGACGTGTTTCATGTATCTCAATTATGTAGGTATGTATCAGACCCAAGCCATGTCCTCGATCATTCTGAGCTGGTTGTTGGTACCAACCTGTCTTACGAGGAACAGCCTGTGTCCATTTTGGACCGAAGAGAGAAGATACTCAAGAACCGAACAATTAGTCTTGTCCGTGTTGCTTGGGGTCATCACTCCTTGGGAGAGTCAACGTGGGAACGTGAGGATGATATCCGATCACGGTATCCACACCTGTTTGACTCACAAGGTATATCTCTTTCTGTATACCTTGATTGTCTTGATTTCTCATGCTTATCGCTTTATGGGTAGAGCTACTTGATATCGTAGATTGATGGATTTATATATATAGTACTTGCTTTTGATATGGTAAAAACAAATTGCTTGTTCCCTAGAATTGCTTGATCACTAGAATTGCTTGTATTAGTTTAGCCCCGATGTTTCTATCCTGCTTGGATTTGAAATTCCGAGGACAAAATTTTTCTAAGGTGGGTAGAGATGTCACTCCCCGTTCCCGAAATGCGTATTTTTATACATGTACAACTCATGAGTATTTATTTAGTATTTATCATGTATTATTCTGTATTTAAATTCCTTTAGTTTCATGTTAATTAATTATCTGCTCTTTAAATTTTCAAGTTAATTTTATTTCTGCAATCATATTTGTGCAATTTTATTACCTGCATTTTATTTGCTGCTTTAGTGTTATTGGGTTTCGGTTTGCTGGACCCCCTTAAACCCGGCCCATTAACTCCCACCTACCACCACTTCTCCTATTTAAAGCCACCCTCTCCATTCTCCCTCCTCATAACTTCATTCTCACCATTACTTCTTCTTCTTCCTCTCATTACTCCCCACCACCTACCAGCAGCAGGAGAAGGCAAGTGCAAACTTGCTTCTCAATTACCCATTTTTTGGATCATTTGCCTTCTTCTCGTGATTCCAAGAGAGATTAGTTCTTAGCATTTTTGATTTCTACGGCTGGTTTTCTCTAGATCTAAGTTATAGTATTTCGGCTGTTCATGGGTTCTTGATCCACCAACTTAGCGTGTATTTCTGGTACTGGAACAAGGCCCCATGGGACTTAGAGTTTGGGAGATGTTTCACGCACACGTTCTTACGTGCTCGCGTAAACATCAGCCCAGTCACGCACATGTCTATACGTGTTTGCGTGTATTTTAGTCACGCTAACGTTCTCATGAGCGTGCGTGTATTTCAGTCATGCTCATGTCTGTGCGTGTCTGCGTGACTTTTGAGTTACGTCCACTCTGTGTGTGCGTGTATTTTTAGTCACGCTCGCATTTGAGTGCGTGTATTTTCAGTCACGCTCGCGTTGTCTGCGTGTATTTGAGTCACGCTCCTATCTTTGTACTGCGTGCGTGACTTTTCACGCTCATGTCCCTGAGCTTGCGTGCGTGACTTTTCACGATCACATTTTGCGTGACTTTTGGCGTGCGTGACTTTTCACCCTCACGCTGCGCGTGCGTAAATTATTTGTCACGCTCATACGCTCACGTTGCCAGCACGTATCACTTGTCACGCATCACTTGTCACGCTTCACTTTTCACGCTCACGCTTTCCTGAGTGTAATACTTCTTTTACGCTTGCTCCTTCATGCCAGACTTGGCGTACTTTTCACGCATACGATTCTTGCGTGACTTTTGGACTTAGCTTAGACTTGTTAGCATGACTTCCTGATTTGGGAGTTTTATTTGTTCTATATTTTATTCATTTAATGTTGGCATGATAATTTCCTATTATATCCTTACGCCTTTTGCATGAACCCAAAAATCTTAGCAAGTTAATATTTTAATACCTATAGTTGTGTATTAGTGCCAAGTGTCTGGATTGGTATATGGATACCCTGTATGACTAGAACTTGACCTTGAGAGTTATAGACTCAACCCTATTTAATGCTAATGACTTTCATGCCTTGTCACCATTAATGACGATGGTTATCTTGACTAATTTGATCATGCGTTCCTAGTTGGAACTAAGAGACTGGCTAGTCGTCTTATTGAAATAAATGAATGAGACACGTTCATGTTATGAACTATTGCAATCGACTGGCTGATCCCGAAATATTGACATACATGCACATGTGTACTTTATGGTCAAGGCATGATTACCGTGGTTAGATTTGATTGTTGCATTACGCTATGTAAGACCTGTAACCTAACCGCACTGGTATCGTTGTAGAGTTGTGCATATCGTACCCCGTACGAAAGTACTCATTTGAATGACCATGATCCACGGCATGGGATTTCACTCAACGTAGGGACTATTAAGTTAAATAAAATAATGATTGCATGGAGAGAATGGATTCCCGAGTTCTTACATGGCAGCCCCCTTGGGACGAGTAATACCCGACGGGCCGGCTAGTTCCCACAGATACTGTAAATCTGCCACACGGGCAGGGAACAGTATCTACTTTTATTATTATGGTATATTGTTTATTGACGGGCGTCCTGCCAGGACTCGTCTAATTCATGCATGGCGCACATGATTGACTGGATAGACTAGCCTTGCTCGTACATAGTAAGAACTGAGGAATCCCTAATTGCATCATTCCAGGATAACTTGGGACTCATAATAGCAAGCCGTAGGATTTGATTGGCCGTTCAAGATGATTTGTTTGTGTACTGTACTACTCTGTTACCTAACTGGGATGATCAGAATGTCAGGACATGACGGGCCAATTTCTGTCCTTGTTTGGTTGGGAGGTTGGTTCGAAGTGTCGTGATGTGATGTGAATCCTAGTGGAAAGTAGAGATCTATTATCATTATATTCTTTTACTTACTGGTTTAGTCCTTCATATCGTCCTTCCTTGTGGTACTTGCTATTAGAGGTCTGACCTCTCTGGTTTTGCATGGCCAGATTTAGAGCCGGTTCCCGAGGACTCAGCTTACTTCTACCTCCAGGATGGTCAACACTAGGAGAATGATTGCAGGAGGACTCGAGTGGGTTCCTTACTTCACCGTTCGTTTTGTTATTTACCTTTATACTTAGCCGTTTGGCACCGACATGTTAGTCGGATTGTCTTGTACTTACTTTTACATGATTGTAATTAAGTCAGACTACAGCTGATAACAATTGTGTATACTTGCTATACCATCTGGCTATGTTTTGTAAAGCCAGATCTCAAGAACATTTTGACTGAGCGTTTGGGACGCCTTACTGCTTTATCTTACATGTTCTCTATTTCTGTTTCCTTGCTTGAATGATTGAGACAATAGATGTGTAATGACCATAGTAAGACCTTTATGTAGTATGCACCCCCTCGTCTGGTTAGACAGCATTGATCGTATTATACGGTATTCATCTACCCGTAATACGTAGCTGGCTGAGTCATTCCCCCGCTCTCCAGTATTCTGGTTCTGGGGCGTGACAAGGTTTTAGTGGTGGCCCATGCAGGTCTGATTTCAGACTTGTGGGGTGTTTTGATAGGATGTCTCAATCACACATGTTTCCCCTTGATCTCCTGATTCGTTATTCTCAACTCTTGCTTGACATTCCGGTATCCTTTGACTTCATTGATCCTTCATGTCCGGTTGTTTGATTGTTCTTTTGTCCCTTTTCTTAGAGGCACTTCGTCCGCACCTGTCAGAGTTAGACAGCAACAACATGGACAACATGACCAGGTCGGTCAGCAACAAGGGCCAGTCTCACCTTAGAAGACTATTCAAGAAGAAGTGATAGTAGAACCAGCAGCTGAACCGCAGTATCCGGAGGTTCCACCACCACCAACAGTTCCACCTACCTTGGGAGTAGACACACCAGCCCTTCTGAAGATCATGAGAGGAATGATAGCTGCTCAGCAACATCAGATGTTGGCCCAGCAGCGTATGCACACTCAGCTACAAGAGCAGAATGTGTTGCTCAATCAAGGATTGCAGACGGCATTGGAAAGAGGAGTGAGGACTGATTCAGGAGCATCAGCCAGGTTTTGCAAGTACAACCCCCGCCGTTTCGAGGGCACCGAGGATGCCATTTCAGCGGATGCATGGCTTAAGGATATGGAGGCTATTCTGACAGCAGCTAAGGTACCGGCAGAAGAACGTGTGGATCTAGTGAAGTTGTTACTTCAGGATCTCGCACGCGATTGGTGGGAATCAGAGAAAGTGGGCATCAGGCGTCCTGTGGCTTGGGACAATTTTACAGCAAGATTCAAGACCAAGTACTATGGAGTTGTGGCGCGGTTTGAGCTACAGCAGAAGTTTATCAGCCTCAGGCAGGCTGGCAAGACTGTAGATGCTTATGCAGCAGAATTCTGCAGATTGAGTAGATTTGCCCCAGAGATGGTAGCAACAGAGAGCCAGAGGGCTATGAGGTTTCAGCAAGGGTTTCATCTTGAACTCTTGCAACTGATAGAGGGGCACAATTACCAGACTTTTGACGAAGTATTGACGGCAACTCGAAGGCATGAGATCACCATTCAGAGGCTAGCGGTGAGGACTGGGGGTCAAAAGAGGTCCCACAGTCAGATTGAAGGAGGAGAGAGCAGCGCCCCGAACAACGACACCATCCACTGGCATTCGTATCCACGATGTGGCGATACGAAGGCCAGCACCACCCAGGCAGCAGCAGCAACAGCAACAGAGGAAGAATCAGCAACCCCCGGCGGGCTGCACTTATTGTGGGAAGATGGGACACACTAGAGATGTGTGTCGGACATTGAATGGACTGTGTCTGATATGTGGAAATCCAGACCATCGGGTTACCACATGTCCCATGAATTTGAGGTCAGGAGGACCAGGGCAACAGTTTCTTGCTCTGCCAGCACCAGGGACAGGCCAGTATCGAGGACCAGCAGTGGCAGTAAGGCCGTTGGCACAGCGTCCGTTAGTACCGCAGGCTCAGATGTTTCGGCAGCAGGGACCGCCGATGCAGCAACACCAGCATAGACCACCCCAGCATCATAAAGGCAGGGGCCAGCAGCAGTACCAGGCTAGGCCGCAACATGGGAATCAGCAAGGAGGTCGAGGGCAGGCATTCACTCTGTCCTTGGAGGAGGCATTGGCATCGGGAGATGTTGTGGCAGGTAACATTCTCGTCGCCTCATATCCCGCAGTAGCATTGTTTGATTTGGGAGCATCCCATTCATTTATATCTGCACGATTTGCGACACGGCTAGGAATAGAGTTCGAGGCATTGCCAGGGAGGTTGAATATACTCACTGGTAATGGGCTCGTAGGAGTTAGTAGAGTTATTCTAGCGTGTAGTGTTGTGGTTTGCGGGCATTCCTTACCCGCCCAGTTGATAGAATTTCCTGTAGGAAATTTCGACGTTATCTTCGGCATGGATTGGCTGAAAGACAGTCATGCAACAATAGATTATCGTAGAGGGAGTGTATCTTTTGATATTCCAGGCATGAAGAGGTTTACCTTAGTCAGATCAGAGGCAACTCAGCAAGAGCAGGGAGTAGTGATGGCAATGGAAGAAGTTCAGGTTCCGAAGGTAGTTGAAGAATTTTTAGACGTGTTTCCCGAAGAACTTTCCAGTCTGCCACCGGTTAGAGATATTGAGTTCAGTATAGAATTGGCACCTGGAACTAAACCGATATCAGATCGGGTTTACAGAATGGCGGATTCGGAGCAGGCCAAGGTATATCAGCATATAGAGGAATTGAAGGAGAAGAAGTTTATCCAAGCTAGCGTATCATCGTGGGCAGCACCATTGGTACTTGTGGGGAAGAAGGATGGATCATCCAGATTGTGCATCGATTACAGGAAGCTTAACGCGGCAACAGTGAAGAACAAGTACCCATTACCCAGGATCGACGACTTATTTGACCAGTTGAGCAAAGCTAGAGTTTTCTCCAAGATAGATCTTCGTTCAGGGTACCATCAGGTGAGGGTTCGGAAGGAGGATATTCCCAAGACAGCATTCAGGTCGAAGTATGGGCATTACGAATTTTTAGTAATGCCGTTTGGTTTGACCAATGCTCCAGCAATATTCATGGATTTGATGAACCGCATATTTATGCCATATTTAGACCATTTTGTCGTTGTGTTTCTTGACGACATTCTCGTATACTCTGCTAGTGAAGAGGAGCATGAAGACCACCTCAGAAAAGTGTTACAGGTTCTGAGAGAGAACCAGTTGTATGCCAAGCTCAGTAAGTGTGAGTTTTGGTCGAACCACATTTTATTTTTGGGTCACATCATCTCAGGAGCTGGAGTAGCAGTAGATCCCAAGAAGGTAGAAGCAGTAGAGAGTTAGCCAGTACCCAAGACCGTAGCAGATGTGCAGAGTTTCTTAGGATTGGCAGGAAATTACAGAAGGTTTGTGTCAGATTTTGCAAGGCTTTCAGCGCCCATGACCCGCTTGACCCGGAAGGATGTGCCATTTGTTTGGTCGGCAGAATGTCAGGCATCATTTGAGACTTTGAAGCAGAAGTTGATATCAGCACCTATCCTTACATTGCCAGTTGGGCCCGGAGGTTTTACAGTATATTATGATGCGTCAGGTAAAGGACTTGGATGTGTCCTTATGCAACATGGGAAGATGATAGCATATGCATCTAGGCAGCTTCGGGACCACGAGAAGAATTACCCAACTCATGATTTAGAGTTAGCGGCAGTAGTGTTTGCTCTGAAGCTATGGAGGCATTACTTATATGGTGACCGAGTGGACATGTACACAGACCACAAAAGTCTGAAGTACATCTTTACTCAGAAGGAGCTGAACATGAGGCAAAAAAGATGGTTAGAGCTGATCAAGGATTATGACGTGGAGCTTCAGCATCATCCAGGCAAGGCTAATGTGGTAGCAGACGCTCTCAGCAGAAGAGGCGGCGCATTTATGTTGACAACGCAGAAGCACATCTTAGAAGACCTTCAGGAGATGGGCATCGAGGTTATACTTCCTAGTGATGTAGGAGTTCTAACTAGTTTGCAAGTTCAATCTGACTTGGTAGATAGGATCAAGGCAGCTCAGGCACGGGACCCAAGGATTCAGAAGCTTAGGGCAGAATGTGAGTCAGGGCTCAGGAAGGAGATGAGGATTCACGAAGATGGTACACTTAGGTTCGGATCGCGTCTATGTGTGCCTAGTGGAGATATCAGACAGGAGGTTATGGCAGAAGCTCACCGTTCTCAGTATTCTATTCACCCTGGAGGGACCAAGATGTACCAAGATATCAAGCAGCATTTCTGGTAGAACGGAATGAAGAGAGAGATAGCTAGATTTGTTTCCCGTTGCTTGGTATGTCAGCAGGTGAAGACAGAACAGCAGAGGCCAGTTGGGTTATTGCAACCGCTTCCCATTTCGGAATGGAAATGGGAGCATATTACAATGGACTTTGTGACCGGTTTACCGAGATCACCAAGTGGTAAGGATGTTATTTGGGTGATAGTAGATCGGCTTACGAAGGTAGCACACTTTCTTCCTTTCAGAGTAGGGCAATCTACAGAAAAGTTGGCAGAGTTGTATATGCAACAGATAGTCAGGCAGTATGGAGTCCCTGTTAGTATTGTGTCAGATCGAGATACCCGCTATACATCACATTTCTGGAAGAGCTTACATCATAGTCTGGGTACCAAGTTAAGGTTTAGCACGGCCTACCATCCGCAGACAGATGGACAATCAGAAAGAACGATTCAGACTTTAGAAGACATGTTGCGAGCTTGCACTCTAGATTTTGGAGGGTCTTGGGAGAGTCACCTGCACTTGGTCGAGTTCTCATACAACAATAGTTATCAAGCCAGTATCCAGATGGCGCTATTTGAAGTATTATATGGTAAGAAGTGCAGGTCACCGCTTGCATAGGATGATATCGGAGAGAGGAAGATGTTAGGCCCAGAAATGATTGTTCAGACGGTTGAAGTAGTTAAAGGAATTAGAGAGCGACTTCGAGTTGCGCAGGATCGCCATCGTCATTGGGCAGACCAGCATCGTAGGCCGTTAGAATTCTCTGTTGGGGACCACGTATTCTTGCGGATCTCACCTACTCGTGGGGTCATTAGATTTGGCGTTCGCGGGAAATTGAGTTCGCGGTACGTGGGCCCATTTGTTATCCTTGATCGGATAGGCGATGTTGCTTATCGTTTATCACTCCCACCTTCGTTACGAGAGGTACATGACGTGTTTCATGTATCTCAATTACGTAGGTATGTATCAGACCCAAGCCATGTCCTCGATCATTCTGAGCTGGTTGTTGGTACCAACCTGTCTTACGAGGAACAGCCTGTGTACATTTTGGACCGAAGAGAGAAGATACTCAAGAACCGAACAATTAGTCTTGTCCGTGTTGCTTGGGGTCATCACTCCTTGGGAGAGTCAACGTGGGAACGTGAGGATGATATCCGATCACGGTATCCACACCTGTTTGACTCACAAGGTATATCTCTTTCTGTATACCTTGATTGTCTTGATTTCTCATGCTTATCGCTTTATGGGTAGAGCTACTTGATATCGTAGATTGATGGATTTATATATATAGTACTTGCTTTTGATATGGTAAAAACAAATTGCTTGTTCCCTAGAATTGCTTGATCACTAGAATTGTTTGTATTAGTTTAGCCCCGATGTTTCTATCCTGCTTGGATTTGAAATTCCGAGGACGAAATTTTTCTAAGGTGGGTAGAGATGTCACTTCCCGTTCCCGAAATGCGTATTTTTATACATGTACAACTTATGAGTATTTATTTAGTATTTATTATGTATTATTCTGTATTTAAATTCCTTTAGTTTCATGTTAATTAATTATCTGCTCTTTAAATTTTCATGTTAATTTTATTTCTGCAATCATATTTGTGCAATTTTATTACCTGCATTTTATTTACTGCTTTAGTGTTATTGGGTTTCGGTTTGCTGGACCCCCTTAAACCCGGCCCATTAACTCCCACCTACCACCACTTCCCCTATTTAAAGCCACCCTCTCCATTCTCTCTCCTCATAACTTCATTCTCACCATTACTTCTTCTTCTTCCTCTCATTACTCCCCACCACCTACCAGCAGCAGGAGAAGGCAAGTGCAAACTTGCTTCTCAATCACCCATTTTTTGGTTCATTTGCCTTCTTCTCGTGATTCCAAGAGAGATTAGTTCTTAGCATTTTTGATTTCTACGGCTGGTTTTCTCTAGATCTAAGTTATAGTATTTCGGCTGTTCATGGGTTCTTGATCCACCAACTTAGCGTGTATTTCTGGCACTGGAACAAGGCCCCATGGGACTTGGAGTTTGGAAGATGTTTCACGCACACGTTCTTACGTGCTCGCGTAAACATCAGCCCAGTCACGCACACGTCTATACGTGTTTACGTGTATTTTAGTCACGCTAACGTTCTCATGAGCGTGCGTGTATTTCAGTCATGCTCATGTCTGTGCGTGTCTGCGTGACTTTTGAGTTACGTCCACTCTGTGTGTGCGTGTATTTTTAGTCACGCTCGCATTTGAGTGCGTGTATTTTCAGTCACGCTCGCGTTGTCTGCGTGTATTTGAGTCACGCTCCTATCTTTGTACTGCGTGCGTGACTTTTCACGCTAATGTCCCTGAGCTTGCGTGCGTGACTTTTCACGATCACATTTTGCGTGACTTTTGGCGTGCGTGACTTTTCACCCTCACGCTGCGCGTGCGTGAATTATTTGTCACGCTCATACGCTCACGTTGCCAGCACGTATCACTTGTCACGCATCACTTGTCACGCTTCACTTTTCACGCTCACGCTTTCCTGAGTGTAATACTTCTTTTACGCTTGCTCCTTCATGCCAGACTTGGCGTACTTTTCACGCATACGATTCTTGCGTGACTTTTGGACTTAGCTTAGACTTGTTAGCATGACTTCCTGATTTGGGAGTTTTATTTGTTCTATATTTTATTCATTTAATGTTGGCATGATAATTTTCTATTATATCCTTACGCCTTTTGCATGAACCCGAAAATCTTAGCATATTAATATTTTAATACCTATAGTTGTGTATTAGTGCCAAGTGTCTGGATTGGTATATGGATACCCAGTATGACTAGAACTTGACCTTGAGAGTTATAGACTCAACCCTATTTAATGCTAATGACTTTCATGCCTTGTCACCATTAATGACGATGGTTATCTTGACTAATTTGATCATGCGTTCCTAGTTGGAACTAAGAGACTGGCTAGTCGTCTTATTGAAATAAATGAATGAGACACGTTCATGTTATGAACTATTGCAATCGACTGGCTGATCCCGAAATATTGACATACATGCACATGCAGGCTTCAATCTATTTATTTATTTATTTATTTATTTTCTACAAAAAAAGCATGTGTACTTTATGGTCAAGGCATGATTACCGTGGTTAGATTTGATTATTGTATTACGCTATGTAAGACCTGTAACCTAACCATACTGGTATCGTTGTAGAGTTGTGCATATCGTATCCCGTACGAAAGTACTCATTTGAATGACCATGATCCACGACATGGGATTTCACTCAACGTAGGGACTATTAAGTTAAATAAAATAATGATTGCATGGAGAGAATGGATTTCCGAGTTCTTACATGGCAGCCCCCTTGGGACGAGTAATACCCGACGGGCCGGCTAGTTCCCACAGATACTGTAAATCTGCCACACGGGCAGGGAACAGTATCTACTTTTATTATTATGGTATATTGTATATTGACGGGCGTCCTGCTAGGACTCGTCTAATTCATGCATGGCGTACATGATTGACTGGATAGACTAGCCTTGCTCGCACATAGTAAGAACTGAGGAATCCCTAATTGCATCATTCCAGGATAACTTGGGACTCATAATAGCAAGCCGTAGGATTTGATTGGCCGTTCAAGATGATTTGTTTGTGTACTGTACTACTCTGTTACCTAACTGGGATGATCAGAATGTCAGGACATGACGGGCCAATTTCTGTCCTTGTTTGGTTGGGAGATTGGTTCGAAGTGTCGTGATGTGATATGAATCCTAGTGGGAAGTAGAGATCTATTATCATTATATTCTTTTACTTACTGGTTTAGTCCTTTATATCGTCCTTCCTTGTGGTACTTGCTATTAGAGGTCTGACCTCTCTGATTTTGTATGGCCAGATTTAGAGCCGGTTCCCGAGGACTCAGCTTACTTCTACCTCCAGGATGGTCAACACTAGGAGAATGATTGCAGGAGGACTCGAGTGGGTTCCTTACTTCACCGCTCGTTTTGTTATTTACCTTTATACTTAGCCGTTTGGCACCGACATGTTAGTCGGATTGTCTTGTACTTACTTTTACATGATTGTAATTAAGTCAGACTGCAGCTGATAACAATTGTGTATACTTGCTATACCATTTGGCTATGTTTTGTAAAGCCAGATCTCAAGAACATTTTGACTGAGCGTTTGGGACGCCTTACTGCTTTATCTTACATGTTCTCTATTTCTGTTTCCTTGCTTGAATGATTGAGATAATAGATGTGTAATGACCATAGTAAGACCTTTATGTAGTATGCACCCCCTCGTCTGGTTAGACAGCATTGATCGTATTATACGGTATTCATCTACCCGTAATACGTAGCTGGCTGAGTCATTCCCCCGCTCTCCAGTATTCTGGTTCTGGGGCGTGACATTTATGTTTTGTGCTAATTGTGGGTTTTAGTTCCTAAGTGAAGCCTCCTTTGTGGCACTTGCTCTTTCTGGGATCTGACCCAGCTGGTTTTGTATGGCCAGATACCGGAGCAGCTCCCGAGGATCTCCCAATCTTCCAGCCAGATGTGACCACCAGGCGTAACCAAGACAACGAGTGGGTTCCTTTTTGTTCTCCCACTTTATTGTAAAAATATTCTTTTGAGGCGTTTAGCCGACGAGCACGTGTTTAGCTCGATAGCACTTTACTTACTGTCTGCCTACGGGCTGTAACATGATTGACAAATCCTAGGGTTGATCATGTATGACTGAAACTCTTGCTAGTCTTGACATTTTGTATGACTAGCTTCATGATCATCCAAATATGTAATGTATGGGACGCCTTACTATTGTATATTTGGTGCTCTGACATCTTGTAACTGTTACTACTTGCTTGAGATTGAGACAATAGGCTTGTTCATGACCATAAGAGACTGATGGCTTGTATTTAAACCATCATATATCTAGACAGCCGTGACCGTATAGCGAGATGGGTTGCACTTCAATATACGTAGCTGGCTATGTATTCCTCCGATGTCCAGTATTCTGGTTCTGGGGCGTTACAGCCGCTATGACATGGCCCAAAGTCGAGGCTATACCTCATCATGGTGTCATACCACTATATAATGAGGCTCAACCTCTTTGTAGTGCCAACCTATCTAATATGAAACCTTTCGCTTCCTTGTAGTATTACGCCGTAGTGATATGACTCGCGAAGCCGATGCTTTACCCTTTCTAGGTACCTCTGTGGTGTCATACCATTATAACATGAGGCCCAGCCTCTTTAGTGCTATCTACCACTCTTTATTCTACAACATTAGGCCACTTGCCTATGTGTGATGCTACGTCGCTGTGATATGGCCTGAAGCCGAGGCTTTCCTCACTGGGTACCTCTTGGTGGTGTCACCCTATTGTAGCATAGAGTACTACACTCCTTTATAGTGCTGTGCTATACATACTTTCTGTAAAGCATGTCGGACATTCCAAATTTTTGAGAACTCATTAAGGCTTCCAAGTCATCCTCCCACTAACTTTTTTCTATACAAAGAACAAATAGTAGACAACAGTGGTTCTGTGTCTGTAACCCCTCAAAGTCTCAAAGGACTACCCACTGTTTCTGATATTCTCCCAGTCAATGGTCCTTCCTTGAACCAAAAGCTAGATGCCTAGTAGATTTCTATTTGATCTAATAACATAAAATTTTATGGTAGAATTACAAAGACATAATATCAGAATATTTTTAAGCCTTTTTTTGTATCTTCGATCAGTTGGTGCTTGAGACCTTTGGTGAACGGATTCGTCAGACTCTTCCGGCTTCGAACATCAACCACAGTAATGACTCCTCTTTTAATAAGATCATCACTATCATGTGCCTCAATCACACAGTACTCTTCTTGCCACTGAAGAGGTCATTTGATACCACCACTGCAATCGCCTAGTTGTTGCAATATATCGGTACCGCCGAAATCTACGCACCAACCAATGGAATATCATACATGAGCTCCAAAGCCATTCTGCTTCATCCGCTGCAACCGCCAGTGCATAGAACTTAGATTCCATAAAAGAGTGTGGGAACATAGTATGCTTCCTTTACTTCCACAATATAGCAGTTCTACCCATGGAAAAGATATATCCTCCTATGGACTTTTCACTATCTACTTTTGAGCATCATATTACATCACTGAAGCCTTCCACTATTGTTGGATATCCGCAATAGTATATTATATACTTTTGAGTCCTTTTGAGGTATCTTATTACTCTTTTCACAGCTTTCCAGCACTCTACACCTGGATTGCTCGTGAATCGACTCAGCATTCCTACGACAAAAGTTATGTCAGGCCTTGTGGCAGTAGTCGCATATATCAAACTTCCGATGACACTTGAATACTCCAGCTGTTTGACGCTTTCTCTTGGAATTGGCTTCAGCTTCATGTCACACCTATATGGCATATTGATCCTTGAAAGATCCTGATACCCATAGCATGTGAGCATATTCTCAATATAATGAGACTGTGACAATGCCACTCTAGTTTTTGTCCAGGTGATCTTTATCCCTAGGATAACATCAATTTCTCCTAAGTTCTTCATGCTAAACTTAGATGAGAAGAACTTCTTTGTCTCCATGATACATGCTAAATCTGTACCCAAGATCAACATATCATCCACGTACAGACAAAAGACAACTCCTCTCTTGTCAGCGAACTTTGTGTACACACACTTGCCCTTCTCGCTGATCCTGTAGTTGTTTGGTCTTATGACTTTGACAAACTTCTTATTTTACATCTTGGGAGCTTGCTTCAGACCATATAATGATTTTACCAACTTGTATACTTTATCTTCAAGGCCCTTGAAGATAAATCATTTTGGCTGTTGTATGTAAATCTCTTCGGTCAACTCACCATTCAGAAATGATGTTTTAATATCCATCTGATAAATAACTAGCTTGTGAATTGCACTCAGAGCAATCAACATCCCGATGGTCGTCATCCATGCTACTGGAGCAGATGGCTACCAGTCTTGCCTTGAACTTGTCAACAGCTCCATTGGCCTTAATCTTTTTCTTGAAGATCCATTTACATCCAATAGGTTTTGCTTCGTCTTCAGGTAGATCGACCAGTACCCACGTGTTGTTGGAGGTTATCGAGTTGTCATCATTAATAGCCTTCTTTCAGAAGACAACGTCTCTGTTTTTCATCGTCTCATCATAGGTAAGAGGATCTGCTTCCACATGATAGATGATAAAATTCTCTCTGAAATCCTTTTGTCTCCCCACTCGCGTAGATACATATTCTGGGAGTTCTGGTTCAACCGTTGTTTCTGCAACAACTTCTTCTTAGACTACATCTTCGTTATGAGCTTCAGCCTCCTGTGTATCTATACTATTCTCTGGAATATCCGTGAGAACAATGTTCTTGTACCTTGTAAATTTATCTTCAAAGAATTCTACATCACGAGATTCAATGTATGATTTGACTCAACATCAAGAAATCTCATAGCATCACTTTTTTCGGCATAACCCAGGAAGATTGTCTTCATAGTCATTGTTCCCTGCTTCTGAATATTCAAATCCAAAATCTTCATATACGCCAAACACCCCCACACTTGAATTAACATTCAATTTTGGTCTGACCTTGAACCAGAGTGCATGAGGAGTGACATCGGAAGTTGCATGCGAAACTCTATTCAGAACGAAAGTAGCCGTAAGCGCAGCTTCACCCCAGAAGTAATTTAGAAAACCTGCGGTTAACAATATTAAATTTATCATCTCTGTTAATGTTCTGTTCTTCCTTTCTGCAATACCATTTGATTGAGGGGAGTACAGAGCATTCGTCTCGTTGACAATTCCATGTTCTCTGAAGAACGATGCAAATTCATGAATCATATACTCTCTACCTCGATCACTTCTAAGTCTCTTGAGTTGTTGTCCGGTTTGACGCTTAGCTTCAGCCTTGAAGTCCTTAAATTTCTCGAACGCTTCATCTTTAGACTTGAGCAGATAAACGAATGTGTACTTTGAGAAATCGTCGATGAAGGTAATGAAGTACTTTATCCTGGCCTTTGTGGAGAACTGTTTGAAGTCACAGATATCTGAGTACAATAACTATAGAAGATCTGTACTTCGGTTTACCCGTTTGAACAATTTTTTAGTGATCTTTATCTGCATACATACCTCACACTTCTCCACCTCCTTACCTCCACATTTGGAGATAAATCCTAGACTAGACATTTTGTCAATTCTTTTACAATGGACATGTCCTAGACTATTATGCCACAACTTACGAGAAAGACCAAAAAAAGAGACTACATTTATTTTTTCCATTGGAGTTACAAGTTGAAGTTTGCACATCCCTTCGGTACAAAATGCTTTTCTGAAGTATATTCCTTTATAAGACATAATCACCTGACCAGCATTAATGTCCATCCTCAAGCCTACATTGTAGAGTAGACTTTTTGAGACTAGGTTCTTGGCTATCACCAGTACATACTTCACATCCTGAAGCATTAGTGCCTTCCCTGAAGTTAGTTTCAATACCACCGTTCCGATCCCCAGAACTTCAGCTTGTGTCTGGTTCGCTACTATAATCTTCTCAGAAATAGGTTTGTATATGGTGAACCATCTTAGTGCGAACATGGTATGATGTTCTAGTGTCTATCCACCAGTCCGTGTCAACACTAGTCGAGTCAACCTGCGCAATCATAGCAACAAAGTTAGCCTCATCTTGCTCTTTTTGTTTAGGTTTTTTCTTGCAGTCCTTCTTCTTGAAGTGGCCTTGCTTGCCACAGTTGAAACAAGCCCCATGGTCCTTAGACTTTGGCTTGAACTGAGCCGACTTCACCTTCAGATGGTGAACATTCTTCTGCTTATTGTAGGGAGCCTTCTGCTTCCCCTTAGAGTTTCATGTTTGCACTAAGTTGGCCTTGGCCATCTGTTTGGACAAGGTGTCCACTTTGAGTTGAGCCTTCAACTCATCTTCAACATGAATCTAGTACAAGAGGCGTTCAAGATCCACCTCCATCTTCTTGCGGTGCATGTCTGCGATAAAATTGCTCCACCCAGGTGCATAACCCGCCCATGCGTCCGTCCATGCGACTCGTGCATAAAACGAGTGCACGAGCGCATCAACAGCGCAGAAAGCGCCGAAGCTGACGTGCTAAGTGCGCCAACAAAGCGTCACTTTGCATCCTTGATCCCGAGCTCCTAATGGAATAATCCCATGAGCATGACAAAAAACATAAATGCTGCATTGAGAAGTTAATCTTGTTTCCACTAGAAAAACACCCCCATATGGCACCCATGTGCCCCACCACACCCCATGCACATCTCAACACAAGCATATAATGAGATACTTACTTTTTAGTTTGAGCAAGGTGGGACTATTTTTCTAGTTCCAAATGCAAAAATACCGACAAAAAACTTGCAGTATATATATGTATTATGATTTGTTGTCTATAATAAAATAGTATCAGATTCTTTTGGGTTACAAGTATGCAATAAATTTGATACATTTCTACATTATATGAGTGTGTTGTGTGTTAGTCCCGGGACGTAATTTTTGATGAAAAATTGAGAAATGAAATGATTGTAAGAACAATTTTTCGTAGCAACACTTCAAGGAAGGTGCAAAACAGAGATCCTTGGAGGATTCTGAAAGATGAAAACTAATGTGTTACTTTGCAGAAGACAAAATAATTCGTAGCAGCAGCAACAACGAACGTCCACTAACTTTTCTGATTAGATCAGAGAAGTTCTCGTTCAGAACGAGTTGCAAGTGGATAATGGAAGAACTGAAGGTTCTGATTAGATCAGAGAGGAAGAAAGCCTGTTGTGGTGAATTATCATCGGCGCTCAAAGCTTGCTTCGTCCCACATGAACAGCTTTCAGGAACCAGCAAGTTCGACGGAGAACTTTGGAACACTCCGCTTTTCTGACTCCTCGGATGGCATGGACTTCTGCGCTAAGTGGCACTGGTGCTGGCACACTTCTCCTCTCTTGAACTCTCTGGATTCGTAAGGAACTTGTGTTCTAAACACTTGTATCTTCTGTACCCTGAGAGAGAGAGAGAGAGCAGAGAAGCTTTTATAGTCCCGCTCTGTAACCGTCCAGTTAGCAACAAGTTCAGGATGTAGGAAAAAACTATCCCGAACATGCTGTAACTGCTCAATCGTGTACAGACACGATCTGAGCTAAATGGCGCACAACGCACGCAAGCTGCACACCAGCGCTAATAGCGCCCAACCGCTCCCGTGTGCACTAGCGCAATACGCGTACCGTACGCACCTTGCGCAAACTACGCGCAAACCGTGCGCCAACTGCAGCGCCAACAGGCCGTGCCAACTGGCAGCTGACGTGCTAAGTGCAAAGTGCGCTAACAAAATGCCATATTATGCCTCATGAGCCCATGAGCCCGAGTCCGAGTCCGAGTCACTAAGCTTCTATGGGGCTTAGTTCCAAAGGAATAAATTCCAAGAGTAAAAAGCTAATACTTTACCATGGAGTCTTAACCTTACCTCCTAGTAAAATCACCCACATGGTTCCCTCCTTAGGGTCACCACCCCATATGCATATCTCAACAACACATACCAAGTATATATATTGAGATACCTCATGATCCTTTTCCAATGTAGGACTAAACTTTACTAGGCATGTGTTAAGAGCAAGCTCTCTTCACATGTTACAAAGAAAAAGCTCCAACAATCCTCCACATATCTCGATATATGGAGTTGAGTGTTCCCCACAGTAACTGTCCATCATGTATTAGGAGAGATGTCGCTTACGACTTAAATCTTTTCGCATGGGTCAAATAACAGACTATAATGCAAGAATGGACTAAGCCTTGAATTTTGCATCATAGCTGAAATTCTTTCCACTCACATAATGTAGTTACATGTGCTTCTGGCTGCACATTAAAGGCCCTTTGCCAACCTAGTTTCAGTGTATAATTTTGGACGTCTATAAGTTTACCCTAATGAGACGGCCTGCTGTCTCTGTCCATACACTATAGGTGAGTTCTTTATTAAAGAGACATGGCATGAAGCCTTGTGCGTCCCTTGCGGTGCTACACCGCTATGACATGACCTAAAGCTGAGGCATTACCCCTGCCGGTGAAATAATGTGTAGGCAACTCTAGAGGGGGGGTGAATGGACTTTGTGTCGATAATCACCAAATAAAAAATTAACTCTATATCACCTCCACAAAACAACTATCAAGATAGTAAATAAATCAGAGAAAAATGCGAAAGTAAATAAAGATCATAAGAGCATTCGCAGACACAACAGTTTTAACCTGGTTTCCCTCGTGGAGGACTAGTCCAGGCCTGAGAGCTCTAGCTCAGGATTGAAATCCACTATTTGTGAAATAGTGTACAACTACGTGCCTTTACTCCGAAGAGCACGCCAACTTCTTACAGATTTGCAGGTGGCAAAACTTAGAATTGTCCAAGTGACTTTTCTTTCACTCTTGTACACAACTTCTAGCTGATATCGCACTGAGCACCTTGGGCTAAGGAGAGTTGTAGCTTAGGAGATATGGAAGAATAAGGCTTTGAGTAGTAGAGCTTAGAAAGCTTGAATATTTGAAGGTGAGAGATGATTTGAAATGAGAGAATTCAAGCTCTATTTATACTACTCTAGGGAGGCAGAGTTCGGCCCGAATTCTGCCTCCCTAAAGTAGTATAAAAAGAGATTTTTGAACGTTGGACAGCTTGTACCAAGCATGCCCTAAAAATCAGGGTGCTGAAAATCAGGAGACAGAGTTCGGGCCCGAACTCTGTGTGGGGGCAGAGTTCGGGCCGAACTCTGCCTCCTAGGTGGCAGAATGGCCTTTGGACCTTTGGGCTTTGTTTGGCTTGGTGGAGCTTGGGCTTGGTTCAGGAATTGGCCTGTTTGTATGGTAGAGCTTGGAGAGATATGTCACGACTCTCTTCCGAATAATCGGACACGAGTCGGACACGCCCAACCTTCGTCGTTAGACACGACGAAGAAACCTGTACCAATCTAGGGAAAATCTAATCAGATAAACATGAACAAGTACAAATCACAGCATCTATAAACGAATCCCAAAATTCAGTACAAGTCTAAGAATTATTACATTTCCAGCAAAATGAAAGTAAAGTCTGATAGTCTTAATACAAGGAAATATAGACTACTAAAAGGGTAAAGTGTTAGGCTTTCCCAGCCTCTAAGTCCAGAGCGACTCCAGCTGGCTCTACTGCATCTATAGGCTCTCGGCCATAGTAAGTGTCACATAGGGCCTCCATCTCACCTGTAACATATCCTAGTCAGGAGCGGGACAAAGTATAGTTCTAGGTAATGAACAAGAACATGATATGGAAATGAGTACATAGGAATATGAATATGAAATACAGGAAATAAACATGAAAGTACAGGAAATAAAGTACAGGAATGTAACTATGAACCTGAAGTACAAGACATGACAAGTGCATAATGTTTGAAATACAACTAGCCTATATGACCGGCTAAGGGGAGTACAGGAGCATGTACAGGAGTACATGAATATCGGTACAGCTTAGGACTCACGTGCACGATGCAAGCTACATGAATATGGTAATCGAGGTTTGGTCACATAGCTAGTGTATTTCCACCACCCGACACAAGTAAGTACAAGAACAGGAAATACAGGGGTACAAGATATCGTGCCATGACGTGTCACAAGAAAGAGTACAAGATATGTAAATGTACAAAAACCATAGAACAATACTTGCCTTGCTCCGGGACGGTACAGGTAATGAACAGAGCTGGATATCCTCCTAAGTAATATTTGATACAAGTTGATTAATTTAACAGTCTACTAATTATTCTAACTAACAACAAGGTATAGGTCACTAAAACTATCTAGGATAATTCTATGGTTTTAAGTATCAAAATGGATAAATACTTAAAGTCTTCTAATTACAGTTCTACTAAATTAAAAATATTTACTGGATAAAATAAAACTGGAATACTTGCTATTCCACAACAAAATTAATTAGGAACTTAAAACATAATACCTCTATTGACTTCTTACCTCTAATCACTTATTTAAAGTCCAATTTAATCACCTCCCACACTTATACTTAAGCTTTAACAATTTTAAATCTTATTCAAAAATGCAGCTAACATTTTTAGAGAAAATCATTCCAATATTACTTATTAGGCTTCATCCAACCTTGCTTAAAAATAAGAGAAAATACATAGTAACCATAATTATATAACTTGCTATAAAATTCAACCATCAACAACCTTATCGAATTTCAAAATCTCAAGCAACAAACAGCCTATCCTTCAGTCGACATAACCCTTACTATTCAGTAGTCAAATATAAAAAACCTACACTTGGAAATACTCTCTCCACTACTCTTGAACACAATTTGAAAATAACCCTCAAAACAGCCCGACACCAACTGCAAACAGCCCGGGCACGCTTCGGGTGGGACACGGTCTGCAATTCGATTACTGCAATGTAACAGAGGTTCCAAATACTGCTTCCTTTCCAAACAACAACACCTAGTCCTCTTGCAATCCGCAATGGCAGCTACCCCCAACGTCCAATACCCAACACTCTTCTGCAACAAGACTCAGCTACTGATACAACCTCCTGAATCGCAAGCTAGACACGGACACACGATCATTCCTACACCCGACCATAAACTCTGTTCATCCTTCCAAACTTCTAACAAAAAAGATAATCAATAGATTCTGGGAAAGAACAGAGTCATACCTGAATGTAGGGAACGTATCCTGGAGTACAGTACGTCTTTAGAAAATCGGACACAGTTCTTGCTTGTGTCCAATTAGATCTCGGGTTCCACTGTGACAATTCATAAAACATTTCCAATGCAACCAGAACAAGGAAAATCGTAAGACAACTCTCGAAAATCTCTCAGAAAAATTTGTAAAAAGAAAGGATCGAAAATCAAAAGAATAACAAAATCCTTACCAATTCAAATTGGATCCAAAACCCACTCAATCAAGAACACAAATAATCTCTTACTCTGATAAAATAATTCCAACCAGAGATCGATTATTACAAAAATTCATCAGTTCTTCATCATTACAGAGTAGGCAGAGATGAAACTTACTGAGAATTCGAGATCAATTCAATCCGAGGATGTCCTGGTCTCTCGCCCCGAGCGATCAATCGAACGAAGTTCCTGTACGAATTCACTCAATCGGAAGGAAATGAATCTAAGGAATTGAATTGAAGAGTTCGTCCTTCAATCAAGAAATGATTCTAATTGAAAATCAAGTTTACATACTGAGATTGGGAGTGAGTCTCAAGGACAAATCGATCCGCTCACCTGAGATGAGATGCGCAGCACCGATCGTCGTCGCTGGAAGAAGATCACCGGAGAGTTTGTTGTGTGCAGTCAATCTCCGTTAAGAAAAGAAATGTGCCACCGCCTAGACTGGCCTCGAGTGGCCTCCGTTCTTCGCAATTGCCGATCCGAAAGATACTTAGTTGTCGGAGTGGACAACCACTACCATCGCCATCGCCATTGCCATAACCGACCCTCTGGGAAGAAGAAGGAGTGAAGAATGAAATTGGCTCTGGAGGAAAGAAGAATGAAATTGAAATAATTTCCAACAGAGGATTATTGGGTTTATATAATCAGATGGAGTTTGCAATTGGCGGAAGAATTGGTAGTGGATGCTACAGTGCTAAACGGTTAGGAATTAATTCAAATTTCTAGCAATCAGCCACAAGGGAATGAGAAGAGTGCTTCTCTTCCTCACAGCTCAAATAGGCTGTTGAGGAAATTTGAAATGGCAGAATAGTTTGGAGGGAAAAAAATGAGAAGAAATGGTTATCATTTCGAAATTGGAATGTTCTCCAATTCAGAAATGTTCAAATAGATGCAACTGAATGGGATAGGTTGTAACAGACCAATCACTAGGTCCAAAGACTGGCCCAACAAGTTGACTTGAAATAAAATTGAAATAATTTCCAAGGAGAAATATACCAAATATTTCTAAGTAAATCTAGAATATAAAATATATTTACATAATCAACTATTTTTTTTATAAAATAGATTTAAAATTCTAAAATATGAGAAGTGAGGTTACAAATATCCCCTCCTCAAAAAAATTTCATCCTCGAAATTCCAAAGAAAACAATCATATTTATTAAATTCAAAACTCAAAACAATTCTCACCAATATAAAATTTTATTGCCTGGAAAATTCTCCAAAGCACCAAAGTACAATCAAACAAATAAACTGGGGTGTCGCTCCCGCATCTCGTCCTCGCGCTCCCACGTTGACTCTCCCGGAGAGTGGTATTTCCACATGACTTGGACAAGCGGTATAATCTGATTCCGCAGTTGTTTCTCCCTCCGATTTAGGATCTCCACTGGCTGCTCCTCGTAGGTCAAGCTCGGACCCACCTCTAACTCTGAGTAGTCCACCACATGTCTCGGACCTAGAATGTAGCATCGAAGCTGGGATACGTGGAAAACATCATGTACTCCCTCCAAGCTGGTTGGAAGTGCTAGTCGATAAGCCACTTTGCCAATCCGTGCCGTCACATCAAAAGGCTCGATGAATCTCGGACTGAGCTTCCCGCCTCTACCAAAGCGAATGACGTCTCTAGTCGGCGAGATCTTCAGGAACACTTTATCCCCAACTATGAACTCTAGTGGCCGTCTGCTGCTGTCCGTCTAGTGCTTCTGCCGATCCTCTGCAACTCTAAGGAGCTCTCTGATCAGTCTGACATTCTTAGCTGAATCTACCACCATCTCTGGCCCAAGCAAGCCCTCTCGCCAATGTCGTCCCATGATAAAGGTATCCGGCATCTCCGTCCATATAGCGTCTCGAATGGTGTCATCTCGATGCTAGCCTGATAACTGTTGTTATAGACAAACTCTACTAGATGCAAGTGATCCTCCCATGAACCACCGAAGTCGAGTGCGCAAACTCGCAGCATGTCCTCTAATGTCTGAATGGTCCTCTCGGACTACCCGTCTGTCTGTGGATGATAGGCGGTGCTGAACTTCAACTATGAATCCAAGCTCAGCTGTAGACTCCTCCAGAAGTATGATGTTAAGCGGCTGTCCCTGTCTAAAATGATACTCATCGTACCCCGTGAATCCGCATAATCTGCCGCATGTAGAGGTCTGCAAGCTTCTCGGTCGACAGTCCTACCTTGAACGGAATGAAATAAGCAAACTTCGTCAGTCTGTCCACGATAACCCAAATATCATCCTTACCACTGGGCGTATGCGGTAAACCAGAGACGAAGTCTATGGTGATGTGATCCTATTTCCATTCCGGAATAGATAAAGGCTGGAGTAATCCTGCTAGTCTCTGGCGCTCTGCCTTGACTTGCTGGCACATAAGGCATCTGGAAACAAATCTGGCAACATCTCGTTTCATCCCATACCACCAAACATACTCCCGCAGATCCTTATACATCTTGGTAGATCCAGGATGAATAGAATACTGCGACTGGTGGGCCTCTTGCATAACCTTCTCCTATAAATCCTTGGGCACACACAACTGGTTCCCGTGCCTCAGGGATCCATCCGCTGTAATGGTGAAATCATCGAGCAATCCTGCCTCTGTCTGGCCTCTGAGACATCGGAGTCCCTCATCTAGAAACTGGGCCTCCTTGATCTTCTCTAACAGTCCTGACTGTATCTGTATGTGCATCAGCTGCTCTCCAACTCCTGAAAGAACAATCTCGATCCCCAGACTCTCAAGATCCACTAGAAGATGCCGGTCCATAGTAGGAAATATAGCCACATGATATCGACTGAGAGCATCTGCTACCACATTCGCCTTTCCAGGGTGGTACTGCAGATTTATGTCAAAATCCTTCATGAGTTCCAGCAACCTGTGCTGCCTCATATTCAGCTCCTTCTGAGTAAAAACATACTTTAGGCTTTTATGGTCCGTGAAGATGTCCACTCTCTCTCCATACAATTAGTGCTTCCACAGTTTCAAGGCAAAAATGACTGCTGTAAGCTCCAAGTCATGTGTAGGGTAATTCTTCTCTTGAGGCCTCAACTGTCTAGAAGCATAAGAAATAACCCTCTTGTTCTGCTCAAGCACACATCCCAAGCCTTTCCCTGATGCATCACTGTAGATGACGAATCCTTCCAATCCAGATGGCAAAGCTAGAACTGGCGCTGTAGTGAGTCTTCTTTTCAATTCTTCAAATGCTGACTGGCAGGCGTCGCTCTAGAGGAACTCCTCGTCCTTTCGCGTAAGCTTCATCATCGGCTCTGCTATCTTGGCAAAATCTTTCACGAACTTCCTGTAGTAACCTGCTAGCCCCAGGAAACTACGAATCTCAGCTACTAACTTGGGAGGTGTCCATGCTTCCACAACTTCAATCTTCTTGGGATCCACAGAAATCCCCTCTCCAGTCACCACATGCCCCAAGAACTCCACTCTGTCCAAAAAAAACTCATACTTCAAGAGTTTTTCATACAACTTCTCCTTCTGTAAAATCTCCAACACAATCCACAGGTGCTCTACATGCTCCTCCCCACTCTTCGAATATATCAGAATGTCGTCAATGAAGACTACGACAAACTTGTCTAAAGACTTGTGAAAACTTTATTCATCAAGTTCATAAATACTGCTGGGACATTGGTGAGTCCGAACGGCATCACCAAGAATTCATACTGGCCATAACGGGTTTGAAAGCTGTCTTCGGAATATCCTGTTCCCGAACCTTCATCTGATGATACCCCGACCGAAGATCAATCTTGGAAATGACCTTCGCCCCACTGAGATGATCAAACAGCTCATCAATCCACGGCAAAGGGTATTTATTCTTGATGGTGATGTTATTGAGTGTACGGTAATCGATACACATTCTCACAGTTCTATCCTTCTTGGGCACAAAGAGTATCGGTGCTCCCCAGGGTGAAGTACTGGACCGAATAAAACCCTTACCCTCCAACTCATCAATCTGGGCCTTCAACTCTGCAGCTTCCTTCGGGTTGATCTTGTAACAATACTGGGACTTCGGCGCTGATCCGGGCACTAGGTCGATGCTGAACTTCACATCTCGATCTGGCGACAATCCTGGCAACTCTTCGAAAAAGACGTCGAAAAACTCTACAATCAGCGGGTACGGCAACTCCTCATCTTCTGCAACTGCTCTGAAGTAGACTACCTCTGGCCTCTCTATAATCCGTCTGCTAATCTCGAACGGTAGAACTCCAGGCGGGCTAAAAATCACCTTTTCTTTATGGCAGTCTATTACAGCAAACTGCTCACTCATCCAGTCGATGCCGAGGACTATATCAAATCCGGGCAATGGCATCACTAGAAGTCGAGCTCTAAGCTCCCTCCTAGCTATAGTGATATGGCAATCAATCATCTCACTAACTGGCACTACCCTTCCTCCTGTCATAATCCGACATTTTCTCCTAGTGGGCTTAGGTGTGAAGCCGTGTCTATACAGAAACTCATATGATACAAAGCTATGTGTGGCTCCAGAATCAAACAATGCAACGACAGAAAATGAATGTAAAAGGATAGAACCTATGATCATATCTGAAACTGCCTCATCCTCCTCAACTGCGGCTATGACATAAGCACGTCCCTCCTGTGGTAGTCCCCTCTGCTGCTGATGCTGTGCAAAACGCTACTGCTGAGTAGGTAAAGCCTGAACCCTCTGTGGTGCAGCTGGTAGAGCTCTGGGTGGTGCAGGTAGTGGTCCTCCAGCTCCTCGAGGTCCTCCTGTCAGTCGGGCTACAGCATGTGGCAATCCCTCATCTTGTGAGCGTCTGATACGCAAAATAAGCAGAGCTCGAGCCTCTTACGGCACTCGTCGAAATGGTGTCCTGGCCGGTAACAGAAAGTGCAAGTGACTGCCTGCTGCTGTCTCTGTGGCTGATGTGAATAGACTCTGGCTGGACGGTGATGCTGCTGTACCGGCTACTGTGGCCTCGCCTGAATCTGAGTTTGGGTCCTCTTCGCCGGCGTCTGGAAGCTGCTGCTGCCGATGTCCCGGTCCCTCTTCAGCTTCGGATCTGCCTCATTCTCCATAACCCGAGCAATCTTAAGGATGCTCGCATACGTCATCGCCTGACTAATAGCCACTGCATGTCGCAGCTCTCTGGTGAGGCCCTTCTTGAATCTCTAAGCTCTGTCCTCCGGTGCTCTGACTAGGTTCTCTGCGAACCTGCTGAGTCGAGTAAACTCTGAAGTATACTCCGCCACTGTCATGGTCCCCTACTGCAACGCCTCGAACTGCATCCGAAGCTCATCTCTCTCCACATCGGGGAAAAACTTTTCCTTGAACAGAGTTTTGAAATCTGCCCAAGAAACCTGGGGCTCAGCTAACTGGGGCTCCTCCCGGTACCAAGCCCTGGTAAGGTCAAAGAGTCGCATGCTTGCCACTTCCACCATCAGGTCATCCGGGATCCGTGCCATCTTCAGTATCCTCTCCGTATTCTCCAGCCACTCATCCGCATAAACAATCCCCTCGTGGCCCCAGAAGTCCATCGGACAGAGGTTCTGGTAGTCCCTGGCCGTCCCCGGTCTCGGTGCTGCCGGTGCTGGAGGTGCTACTGGTACTGGTGCTGTCGGTTCTCGAGTCCTGAGGGCATCAACAACTGTCGCCCAAAACTGTCCGGCATGGTGGTTCTGGGCCTCCATGAACTGCTGGAACATGGCCATCACCTGAGCGCCGTCAAAAGTCATAGTCGGGGGCAGCGGAGGAAAGATAGAAGGCGGTGGCGGAAGCTGATCTAATGGAACGTCTGGTGCAGACTGTCCCGAGCTGCCTGTAACTCCAGGCTGATCAGCGGTCTTCCTCGTAGTAACCATCCTGTAACAAAAGAAAACTTTGTGATTGATAAAAACCTAACCTACCAGTAAATGTAAATGTTTTATATAATATCCATATATACCCGATGTACCCGATTTTCTATGCTGTGATTTAAGTTTCCCTAGTTTAAATCAAGTCCCCTAATAGTACACTAATACCTAGGTACTATTAGGATAGACCTGCATAGGCCACCACTAAAAATATGTCACGACCCGCTCCCGAATAATCGAACGCGAGTCGGACATGCCCAGCCTTCGTCGTTAGACACGACGAAGTAAGCTGTACCAATCTAGGGAAAATCTAACCAGATAAACATAAACAAGTACAAATTGTAGAAGCATGGAAAAGAATAAAGAAAGGTTCATGCGGCCAAGGACCCCCATGCGGCTCAGGGATCTATACGGTTCAAGCGTCTATGCGGCTCGAATAACTCCATGCGGCCCAGAGAGGAGCCACGTGGCCTTCAACAACTTCTTTCCTTCATCTTTTGCTGCATTTAATGCCCTGACGACTGACAACACTGACAAAATGATAGCTCTGACAAAAAGGGGCAATAATGACTGACGTAATGGCGCGTCCCTAGGGAAGAGAAAAAAATTTTCTCACAGTTGGCAGAATCCATCTAATTTCGAGGCATGCGGCTGCTACATTTATGCGGCCGCCCATTAGCATGCGGTTGCATCCTTTATGCGGCCGCCCATCAGCATGCGGCTGCATCCCTTATGCAGCCGCCCATCAGCATGCGGCCGTCCACTCCCATGCGGCTGCCCATCTTCATGCGGCTGTTCATCCCCATGCGGCTGCTCATCTTCATACGGCCATTTAGCCTCATGCGGCCCACTCATCTGCGGCTCTGCCAAGATGATTGAGACACGTGGCAGTCTTATCTTCCTGGGTTTATGGGTGCTAACAAATCTTAATCAGATTTGTTGCAATAAATGCCCAGATCAAATCAAATCGAGCAAATTAGACACGTGGCAGGCCATTACAAGTCGCGAATATTCATGGCAATCAGCATTTATTGTCCACAGAGATTTAATGCAATCACATTAATTGCTTAAATCTATCATATGCAAGATGGACGGCCCAGATTAACTAACTCTCAGGCCGCCGACTTTTGGATAGGCAATCATTGCAAAACCCTAATGATGCCCCCCACTCTTATAAATAGCAAGGTTTCATTCCCTTGCAACAAGAGGACGAACAGACACGCAGGAGGGACAGACTCACATAGAGAGAGAGACCCCCGGCTCAGATCCAGAGAGAATAAAGAGAGCATTTCTTCGTCAACGCCAAGTACTTCTTCTCCAGAGCCAAGGCTGCACCCGATCGTCCAAGGAGTAAGGCAGAGCTGCCGTCACTTTTTCGAGCCTCTATCGTCACCCCCAGAATCTAAAATAAACAATTGTACTTAGATTGCTGTACCTAGGTTTTCGTCCCTAGGCTTTCTTTGTACAAGCGAGTTTGTATTGTGAGTCTAAGTTCAGTCCTCCGATAATTGTTCTATTCTTTTACAATCAATGGCAAACACGATGGCGACTCTGCTGGGGACAAACTTCTCTACGGCTGAGGAGTTGGTGACACAATCGGATGCAGCCAAACTTGGCTCCACGCAACAGAAGATGGTCGTCCGCTTCGACCAACAGGCGTTCGAAGAAATGCTCTCTGAAGGAAGCGCTGGCCCGGTCCAGAAGCGAACCTGTACAAAGAAGGCTCGCAGGGAGTGGAGGCCAAAGTCATTTGCTCCTCCCCAAGCTCTGGACGGAGTACTCTCTGCTTCCCAAGACGGTGAAGGCAACTCTCATGCGACCCCACTTCAAGCCATAGAGGACTCTGCTGTTTCCAAGTTCGGCAGAGGAAAGCACTACGATGCTGGACTTGCAGGGGCAAAGAGTGATCCTGTGCGCTCCAGGAAGAAGCCGAACAAGGGCACTAGCCACAAAACGAAGACTCATACGGCCAAGATTGCCAGCCGCATGAATGATGACCATGCGGCCGAAACTGCTAGCCAAATGCATAACACTCATGCGGCCAGGATTTCCAGCCGCATGGAGAATACCTATGCGGCTGAGACTTCCAGCGCATGAAGAAAGCCCATGCGGCTACGACTGTTAGCCGCATGAAGATAATTGATTCCAGCCGCATGCCGCCTACTCCACGCGGCTCTGTCTTCGACCGCCTCTCCTATGGTCCTGATCTCTTGTGCTCCCAAGAAGACATGTCTGACTCTCTCCAACACCACTTAGACTCTTCCTACTATGTGCCCTCACGCACTAGAGTGAAGAAGTCTAGGGCAGCACGAGCTTGGCAAGCTCGGTCCGCTGATCCGACCTCTGACCATCCGAGCGTCCCACATACTGTTATGCGGGCCTCTGATGGGAAGTTGTACATAACCACTCGAGTCCAGCCTACGGCGGCAAACGGACAGAGAGGTTTCCAACAGTCTCCCAAAATCCAGGGGGCAAACATGGTCGATCCGGACCCATCTGACTTACGTGAGGCTATCATCCACAAACGTAAGAAAAGAGAAGGGGCCTCGGGGTGCAAAGAGTCCTCCCACGGACGTCACTGCACACAAATCATCGTCAACTGCTGTTGCAATAACGCGACGGTATAAGAAGACCGGTAGTCCGTCTTCCAAAGACTGCAACAAACATGTTCAGAAGATGAGGCATTTCCCGTCGTCTCCTACAACTCTGCTCAAAAATCTCCGCTGATGGGAGAGGAAAGAAGACAAATGTTTCCAGCCCAAAGATTTCAACCACTATGACTAAAAGACTGTCGTCTAAATGGGTGCCCACCACCGAAGTTTTCCAAGGCACCCGTTCAAAAACAAAATCTGCTACAGTGGAAGATTCATCGTCCACATCACTGGGGGTTGCTGGAACTGGGGGTAGCACTCCTCCGAACCTCCACGACAATCCGATGTTCCAAAAAGACGAGCTGGGGAAACAACTCTCCCATCAGATGTAGCAAATCCCGACGTCCCCGAGGACGTCCACAATTTCCAAGACGAGGCGAACTCGGAAGCTGGGGGTACTGTTCCTTCTGAGTCCGAACCAGAGGAAGACATTCCCACATACCCCGATGACTTCTCATTACAGGGGTATAATTCGGAGTGTACGTCATCCACCGTCCCTTCCACTTCTACTCATGTCAGGACGGCATTTATGACAAACGACGAACATGATGGTCCTAGTGATCGCCAACGCATCGACACTCTGGAGGCCATACTGTGCTCTTTGGTCAAATCCGTGGACGAGATCAAAGCATCCCTCCCTACCCTGCAAGGAGGGACGCCTGGCCAAACAAACTTGGGCCCCGCGGTCAATACAGACTCAAACTCAGCAGCACCAAACCCGGGCAATAATCTTCCTGAAATGTCGGCTCCTACCGCTGCAGACGAATCCATGAAGGCAAGAAGAGAGGTCCAGGAGCTCCGGGCCATGTTCCACGCCCGAGAAAATTGCCAAGACCTCAGGATACGACAACCTTATCCCGCTGCGTGGAGAGATGTTCCCTTCCCACCAAAGTATAAACCATTCCACATCAATCCATATGATGGGAAGACCTCCGCAAGTCGGTACATCACTTACTTCGAGGTCACCACCGACCATCTGCTCCATGACGATGCCATCCTTATACGATTATTTATTGGGGCATTGGAAGGAGTTGCCTTCGACTGGTACCGTAATCTGCCAGACAACTGCATCCACTCCTTCGCCAGCTTCAAGCGCATGTTCTTGGAGAGATTCTACGAAGTAGGACAGGACATCACAATGTCCACCCTCATGGACGTCGTTCAAGGGAAGAAAGAGCTGACAAGGAACTATATTGAGCGCTTTCGCCAAACCGCCATGAAGCTGCCGTCCGGTAATCGAGATTCCTCCTTAATTGAAATTTGCCAAAAGAGACTGCTTCCAACAATCAGCCTCTGGATGGATGAAAGCCAATTCAAGGACTGGAAGACGTTTATCATCAGTGCCACTAGCGCCGAAGAACGATTGAAGAAGGCTCGCGAACTGGGATTGCACATCTCGGAGGGAGAAGACAAGGGCAGGCGTCCTAATGCCAACAATAATAATAGGGGTAGCTCCACCAACAATCGGGACAACAAGGGCAAGCAGGCTATGGTGGCCGACACAGCACAGAAACCTGAGTCAAAACCGGCAGACAAGCAATGGCCACAAATGACCTACTCCTTCGAAGATGGCCACGTCAAGCCCATCTTGGACATGCTCATACAAGGAGACAGAATTCGGCTCCCTCCACCAAGACGGGAACCTCGGCCGGCAGAAATGGAGAATCCAAAGTACTGCCATTACCACCGCTACGTCCACCATGCAACACACGACTGCTACCAACTAAAATGGTTCATCCAACATCTCATCGATTCGAACGCTCTGGCCATCGATTTCGAAGAGGTAACTGTGGCAGCCAATATGGTGTCAGTATAATTTGGCAGCTTTCCTCCAACAGAAACTCAAGACGGTATGGTACCCATCCCTCTTGCGACAATGGAGATTGCTAATCTTCTACCTCCCCGAGATCAGGCGACTGGTCTAGTACCCCTCACCACATCACGGGGGGAGGTCATGTGGGTCCATCCGGACCTGGTACTCGAGGTGACTCAATCCACACCCCCTTCCATTCGCAAAAAGAAGAGTGGAAAAGTCAGATCCGGCCGCACAATCTCGGTAGATATCGAAGAAGCCACAGCTGTCATTACCCGGTCTGGGGCACAATCCCAACCTGTGGCTGATAACTCGGCTGAGGATCATCAGGCAGCTACTGCTGACGCTCCGGGACCTGCTCAGCCTCCGACGACCGACAAGCCTAGGCCGAAGGAGACTCGCTTTGACAAATCCCTCCGAAAAGAGGCACCGCAGGGGCTGGAGAGACCCTACAACTTCGACATCTTGGCGCAATTGGCCAACACATCGGCCAAATTATCATTATACGAGCTCTTGAGACTCTCGAAGGATGTTCGCGCGGCTTTGAGCGATGCACTCCAGAATGCCGACGCCTATCTGGCTCAGGTCAACCTCACGGAAGAGAGCCCGCCTGCAGATCTCCAAGACAGCGCTTGTACGGGAGCGATGTCCAACATTGTCTTCACTCTGCAGGATATGCTTATCAAAACCAACCTGCACGATCGTCCGTTATATTATACTGGATACATCGGCGACGTAAAGGTGGACCGGATGCACATTGATCCTGGTTCTTCCATAAGCATCATCCCGAAGGGTCTGTTACATCATCTCCGTATTCCTATGTATCGCCTGACGCCAACAAGTACCGCCATCAGCAATTTCAATTCGGGCAGGAGCTACCCGATTGGGAAGATTCGCTTGAAGTGCCAAATCGGCGATCTTCAGTCAGAAGTAACCTGTTACATCATAGATACAGATACTTCTGACAATATCCTCTTGGGGCGTCCCTGGATACACGATTACATGATCGTGCCTTCCACGCTGCACCAGTGCTTCAAGTATGTCGACAAATACGGCTTCGTGAGGACAAAATTTGCCGACATCGATCCCTTCAAAGGGGTCGAATCCTACTACTCAGACTCCTGCTTATACAAAAAGTCAAAGAGGCACCTTGGTGAAGGAGATGTGCAAGCTCGTACCGAGACAGCCACAGGATCAGAAGAACCTCTGACGATCCACCTCCAAGCTCGTAAACCTGGCAAGTCCGCACCCCTTACAGCCACTCTGCGTAAGGACGCAATCAGCCTCTCAGCACAAGAAGAGCAAATGATAATCCGACTGCCAAGGTCCGGCCAAGCGCCAAGACCCACAACAGAGCCGTTGACAATCAGGCTGCCTAGAGTCGGCCAACCACAAATGGAGAAGCTCAACCCCTCTGACAAGCCAATGACGATACGCCTTCCTAAGAAGAATCGTCACCCCGATGCAAGGTCTGGGGCTTCTAGCGAGCCAACAACTCCCCGCCCACCATCGAGTACCAAACTGGGGGTTGCTAGTTTACCAACGACTCCACGTTCTGCTCCACCGGCAGAACCCCTGACGATCAAGCTGTCCAGGTCATCCTCTCAGTCTTCATTTATACAGGGGGTGGACGAAGAAGAACCGGAGCTAGCCAAGTATGTGGCTGCCCACATTGATGTTCCCTCCGCAGATGATGTAATCCCGCTAGAAAAGATACCTTACTTCATCAATAAAGGGCTATCTTTGAACTACCTCGAGCTTAATAAGCTTTGTACAATGTATGCTATGGAACACGGTATAAGCACTCACCTACACACACAGGTGACGAATGTGTACACCGCAAACTGGCTTACTCCAGTGGAAGATGCTTACCGCATAATCGAGGGAAGGGACCATCCAATCATCTTCGGCCGGAAGGACGACCCACAACCCTTCACCATAGAGAAGGTCAATCTTGAATCAGATGCTGGGAGACTGCCTCTGTATCTTTATAGCCCCCAATCCAAATATCTCATGCAAAAACAGGGGTACGATCTGGAGACTATGCCAGGCTTGAACTACGGTACTGGGCGACGATTACCTTTAAAGCCACCAGTCCCGGCTGGCAAACCACGGGACTACTACAGCAAGACCCGATGTGGATTAGGGTATGTTACGCCCACAACGACCCCTGAAAGTTTGGATGAGGAATGCGACTGGCATTCATATTCAACCGGGTCACCAACTTCTGATTCGGACACCAACATCGGAGACGTATTCAGACAAGTCCTGTCAGTCAACATGGCATTCGCCGACGCTTACGAAGAAGATGAAGACATGCCTGAAATCCTCGAGTTAGAGCCGTGGGCCCAACAGTTGGATGCACAATGGGAAAAGCAGTTCGAACAGAGAGAACCTCCTACTGAAGATGAAGTTATACAGGTCGACCTCGGCAACGAATCTTCTCCAAAACCAATCTTTGTCAGTAAAAGCCTGACAGACGAAGAGCGAGAGTCGCTACTGAAACTTGTCAAAGAATACATTAATGTGTTCGCCTGGAGCTATGAAGACATACCGGGGTTAAATCCCGGTATTGCTCTTCACAAACTCAACATTCGGCCAGATTCAAAGCCAGTCAAGCAATAACAACGACGCTTCCGCCCAGGCATCATGGATGCAATCGAAGCCGAAGTCAACAAACTCATAGCCAGCGGCTTCATACGCGAGGAGCAACATCCAGACTGGGTCGCCAACATAGTACCGATCCTCAAGAAGAATGGGAAGATCCGAATCTGCATCGACTTCCGCAATCTAAACGAGGCATGTCCCAAAGATGAATTCCCCCTTCCTATCACAGACATCATGATCGACAACACATGCGGCTTCGAACGCATGTCATTCATGAATGGTATCTCAGGGTACAACCAAATCAAGATGTCTCCTGACGACGAAAAGCATACATCATTCCGAACACCGATTGGCATATAATGCTACACAGTCATGCCTTTCGGTTTAAAGAATGCTGGCGCCACATATCAAAGAGCTATGAGTATCATCTTCAGGGATCACTTGCGCAAGACCGTGGAGTGCTATGTTGATGGCATCGCCGTCAAGAGTCGCTATAAGGGTGACCATCTCCAGGATCTGACGACGGTATTCGACTTGATGCGAGCACACAACCTGAAGATAAATCCCACAAAATCCTTCTTGGGCGTATCCAACAGAAAATTCTTGGGTTTTATCATCACCGCCCAGGGTATCCACGTAGACCCTGAGAAGACAAAGGCAATCATGGAGATGGGCCCCCCAAGAAATCTCCGAGAACTTCGAGGCCTCCAAGGGAGGTTAGCTTATATTAGGAGGTTCATTTCCAACCTCTCTGGGCATTGTCAGCCATTCACCCATCTCATAAAGAAGGGCATTTCATTCGTATGGGACGAAGAATGTCAACGTGCCTTCGACAGTATCAAAGAATATTTATCGAACCCTCCGGTCCTGGTGGCCCCGGTTGCTGGAAAACCATTTCTGCTCTATGTACGAGCAATGGAGCATTCCCTCGGCGCTCTGCTAGCACAAAACAACAATGCAGGCCATGAACAAGCCATATACTACCTCAGTCGAATGATGATCGGGCCAGAGCACCGATATACTGCTGTAGAGAAAGAATGCCTCACCCTGGTGTTCGCCATTCAAAAGACGCGGCACTATGTCACAGGACAAACCATACATGTGATCTCACGAGTCAACCCTCTCAGGGTCCTCATGACTAAACCTGGGGCACTCAGCTCCCGCCTCGCTACATGGACAATATTACTGTCCCCCTACCATATGATCTTCGTCCCACAAAAGGCTGTTAAAGGTCAAGCCCTGGCAGACTTTTTGGCAGCCCACCCCGGTTCGGAGTCGTCCAGGATATATGAAGGAATCCCAGATGAGGTCGCCAACTCGCATGCAACCTCTCACGATGATATATGGTGAATGTTCTTCGACGGCGCCTCAAAGATCGGACCTAAGGGCAACATCGTCGTCGGAGTCGGGGTGGTGCTGGTTTCTCCTTCCGGATTGGTGTTCAATCGTGCTTACTCCTTCACAGAACCCTGTTCTAACAATGTGGCCAAGTACAACGCTTTGGTCATTGGCCTCCAACTTGCAAGAGAACTGGGGGTAGAATATCTTGAAGCATACGGCGATTTACAGTTAATCGTCAATCAGATCCGGGGCTCATACGAAGTTCGCCATGAAGACATGATCCTCTATCACCAAATAGCAATCAACATCATCTCGTCATTTGAAGGGTTTTTTATCGAACACGTTCCCAAACTCCGAAATATTGAAGCCGATGCCTTAGCAGGCCTTGCCGCTTCCCTAGCAGTGCCAAATCATACTCATCAATCGGTGGATGTGAGAGGTCATAAACTGGTCTGTCCCAAGAACAATATTTAATTCGTGGCAAGTTATTCTGCTCAGACGATCGACGAAGTCCCGGACTGGAGACAACCATTCATTGACTTCGTAGTCTACGACATTCTGCCCGAGAACCCAAAAGAAGCCACCTCTATCAGAATGTGTTCTCTCAGATTCTTCTACGATACAGAGACGAAAATACTGTATTGCCGATCCTACAATGGATTATTGCTTCGATGTCTGTCAAACGCAGAAGCCAAAGAAGCCGTACGCGAAGCTCATAACGGTGTTTACGGGGCCCATTAGCCCGGCCCAAAATTGTAAGACCGTCTTCGCCGAATGGGCTACTACTGGCCCATGATGGTAGCAGATGCGATAGACTATGCAAGAAAGTGCAAAGCTTGCCAAGTTCATACGGACTTCATCCACCAACCATCCGAATTTCTACATCCGACAGTAGCATCCTGGCCATTCGAAGCATGGGGAATGGATATCATCGGTCCGATTACTCCACCTTCCTCCCGAGGACATCGCTTCATACTCGCAATCACAGATTACTTCTCCAAATGGACGGAAGCTGTTTCGCTTACAGAAGTCAAAAATTCAAACGTGATCAACTTCCTCAAGCATCACGTCATCTATCGCTTTGGACTGCCCCGAAGGATCATCTACGATAATTGTCCGCAGTTTGCAAGCCACGCCTTCTATCGGTTCTGCGACAAATACCGCATCCAGAATATTGCTTCAACACCATACAACCCAGCAGCGAATGGGTTGGCAGAAGCATTCAACAAAACAATCATCAAACTTCTCAAGAAGTTCATATCGTCCAACAAACGTGACTGGAACGAGAAGCTTGGTGAATGCTTGTGGGCGTACCGTACTACAGTTCGAACAGCCACAGGGAACACACCATTCTCCTTGGTGTACGGGAGTGAGGCAGTTCTCCCATTGGAGACTCAAATACCCTCGCTTTGTATCGCTCTCACTTATTAATTGACGACGGACGATAACTACCGTCGCCGACTACAAGAGTTGGAGGCCTTGGATGAAAAGCGCCTCTTAGCTCAGCAACGAATCGAGCTATACCAAGCACGCATCTCCGGAGCCTTAACAAGAAGGTTAAAATCAGAACATTCCAAGTGGACGATCTCGTTCTGGCAGTTCGGAGGCCGATGGTCATGACTTACAAAACCGCCGACAAATTCCAGCCAAAATGGGAAGGTCCATTTATCATTGAGGCCGTATTCTCCAACGGTGCTTACCGCCTCGCAAAATAAAATGGAGACTTGCTCATGCTGCCCGTCAACGGCAAGTTCCTGAAGAAATATTAAGTCTAAACGACATTCTCCAGATTATCGAGTTATGTATCCGCTGGTACCGCGAACTCATATTTACAAAAATCCCAGATTATTGAGTTATGTACCCGCTGGTACCGCTGAACTCACATCCACAACACTCCAGATTATCGAGTTATGTACCCGCTGGTGCCGCTGAACTCACATTCCCAAATTCTAGATTATCGAGTCATGTACCCGCCGGTACCGCTGAACTCACATTTCAACTCTCCCAGATTATCGAGTTATGTACCCGCAGGTGCCTCTGAACTCACATTCTGGTCACTCTTTTAGATAGTAAGTCATGTATGATCATACCTCTGAACTTATTTCTCTGAAAGAGCTCCTCCCTCATGATCCACTACCCGCACTCTCAGTGCACAAAAAGGGTAATAGATCCACAAAATTTCCAAAACGACAACGTCGATGTTACCTCTGAGTCGTTTCACTTCCGCCAAAAATAAATCACCCCTCTACATAGAACTTCCATGTCCTCATTACCTCTGAGTCGTCCTATGTACCCTTCATGGAGCCCACTCCTGCCATGTCCTCATTATCTCTGAGTGGGAAGGCTCCATCGAAGAAACCCTCATATTTGCCATGTCCTCATTACCTCTGAGTAAATATGTTGGTCCTCCCTCGACCTATTATCTGTACCAAAAAAAACCCCCAGGGTACGCCAAGGATAATAGGCCTCCAAATATCCTCCGTTGAGTCCACTCCTACCATGCCCTCATTACCTCTGAGTAGGAAGACTCCACGGTAAAACCCTCATACTTGCCATGTCTTCATTACCTCTGAGTAAGTATGTTGGTTCTCTCTCGTCTTATTATCTGTATCCCGAACCAGGATACACCAAGGATAATAGGTCCACAAATATCCTCCGTTGAGTCCATTCCTACCATGTCCTCATTACCTCTGAGTAGGAAGACTCCACGGTAAAACCCTCATACTTGCCATGTCTTCATTACCTCTGAGTAAGTATGTTGGTTCTCTCTCGTCTTATTATCCGTATCCCGAACCAGGATACGCCAAGGATAATAGGTTCACAAATATCCTCCATTGAGTCCATTCCTACCATGTCTTCATTTCCTCTGAGTATGAAGATTCTACGGTAAAACTCCCATACTTGCCATGTCTTCATTACCTCTGAGTAAGTATGTTGGTTCCCTTTCATCCTATTATCCGTATCCTAAGACAGGGTACGCCAAGGATAATAGGCCCACAAATGTCCTTTGCTAAGTTTCTTAGTACAGGCCTACCATTCCTCATCATGCCCCGGGAGCCCAGCTGCTCCATGGCATTCTCTCTCCCGATACTCGGAACGTCCATGATCACCTTGCCGTGGAATTATTCTAGGTATCCCCATCAAACTTGTTATCTGTACCTAAAACCAAGGTATGCCAAGGGTAACAGGTCCACAAATAAGTCCTCCATTCGGGGCAAACACCACCATAACACCACAAGCACAAAAGGCAGTACAAATAAAGGATGTAATAAAGTATGCTCTTTTATTTGGAAGGCAAAATATACTACATGTTCTAGGGATAATGTCCCATTTAAAGAAAGAAAAAGAACGAAAATAAAAAAGGAGGAAAAGGCCGTCTATGGTTCGACATTACATAATTTCAGGAGACGGTTCTTCACCAAGGTGATCCCCTGATCAAGCCGCTGTTTAGCTCGGCACTCCGCTTCCTGGGACAAATGCTCCACATTATCCAAGTCCATGTGTGCCTGCCAGTCGTCCTCCAACTTCTTCAGGGCAATTTCCAGATTAGCCGAAGCTCGATTTACTCTGTCAGCCTCCTGGATAATTAGCCCCCTTTCGGTACGGGCAGCCTCAAGCTCAGACTCTAGGAAAGCTAACTTCCTCTGAAGCTCAAGAATCTGCTTCCGCGTGTCAATAATCCCACGGGAGGCGGTCGCTTCCCGAGCCGTAACATCTTCACTCTCGCGGCTCAACTCATCATAGCAATCAGACAGATCGCGGAGGTCCTTCAGCATGGCCGGCCTGGTCTTATCCTGAGCAGTCCTTATCTTCTCTACAGCAGCAGTGAGGAAATCGTGCTCCTGATCTATAGCAGCAGACAGATCAGCCTGCCGTAGCACCTGAAGCTGGTCCACCAGCTGATCAGCCTCCATCAATTTTGCCTCCAGAAGTGTGGCTACCCCTGCCCCATCGGAAAGAGTCTTAAGGAAATCAATATGACCCTGGGCGCATTGTCGTGCCAAGACAAAAGAGGTCCCTCTTTCCACAGTAGCCACTATCCCCCTCTTCAGGTGACGATAAAAGCTGCCAACCACGTCCTGTAACGCTTCGTCCAGAACCTCTGTAGAGGACGGCGTCAAAGGAAGCGTGGCCGGCAATGTCGAAGGAGTTGCGCTAGAACTTGCCACCAAGGGGACAAATTCCGAGCGAAACGATGCGCGGATAGCAGCTAACTCTTCTTCCGCCACTCGAAGAGCCTGTACACTTGGCAGGACAGAGAGGTCGACTCTCGGAGCCACCTGAGCAGAAGAAGATGCAAGGACCATTATCCCCTGCCCTGGCTATCCCACCACTTGAGAGGCAGGACCTGTATGTCCAGAGGAACCAATGCCCCTTCGACAGAGCCTGTCTCAACAATGTCCATCATTGGCACTGGAGAGACAGGACCTGTATGTCCAGAGGAACCATCAATCGACGTAACCCAAAGGACGTGATGATAGAGCAGATAGGCCTCCTCGCAAGTTAAAATTCGGCTTATCTTACCAAGGGAGAAGCATGGAGGTTGTAACTCGCTCGCAGCTGATGTGGTCTCCTCACCCGCGACTTCCAAGTTAAATTTTGCTGGCTCTTCTGTCCCAGCCACCCCAGAGGGAGGTACAAATCTATCAGCGTCATTTTGATGAAATTCCGTAATTTTGGGGACAAGTTTGTCGGAACCCCCGTCATCTTGAGTCATGACCTCGGCGACTTAAGATTTCTCTTCTTCTGATACCTACGGGAGGGAAGGAAAATAATTAAAGATCAAAATTGAAGGAAACGAAGAACTGAATAAAAATGGTAGTAATTCGCATTACCTCCGAAGCGAGGTCGACCTCCTCGCTTCTCTCCCTTATAGTTAGCCTGCGACATCTGGTCGCAGCCAATTTTCGGGAGTAAGGAATACCTCTAACAGGGGAGATTTGTCTGCTACGCTTCCGTACAGAACCAGGTGCGACAGGCGGCTGATCCACCCTAATATCTTCCACCGGGAAAGAAGAGTCATCTGCATCACGCTCCTCGTCCTCATCATCCGCAGTGGTGGAGTCTGAGTCGGGCACTTCGACTCTATTCTTCTTCTCCTTCCTCGTCTTGGCCCCTTGGGGCTTCTCATCCAAGCCAGTACCAACGATAAAACTGGTATCCGGGCTAAAACCAATGGGGAGCTTGTTCGCCATGACATGGTACAAGGTCGCCATGTACAAAATCTCTACCGACGTCTCAATGACAGGAACCGAAAAAGTGGCATGGGTATGGAATGTATCATAGTAATGCCAGACCCTGATGCCATCAAGGAGGCTACCCTCAAAACCCAGACAAGAGCTGGGACTATCCAGACAAAGTTGGCTGTACCCAAATTGACGATCAAACCTGCTGGGTAGGTAAGGTTCCAGGAAGACGGTATTATGATTGCGGTATACCAGGTGGGCGGGACGGATGTTACACAACCACAAGAGCATCTGGCCGTCTAGAAGTTGAGGAGGACCAATACCGTCGAGATGAACGCCCGCTATTTCCTCAGCAGTAAAACGAGGGACGGATACGAAAAAGTTGTACATATCTGCTCTCGCCAGCGCCATCCGGCTGGCACGTATGGTATCATACTCCCAAGGCTCGTTGCGATAACGGAAGATAAAGGTGTCATCATCAATCACGTCGTCTTCAGAACCTGGTCTCATCAAAGACCGGTAGTGCATTAATAGCCACCCCATCAGATAATGATAGGGCAGCTCAGTCCTTTCAAAGTCTTTTGTCTCCTCGCGGGCGATCACCTTGGACGTAAAAGTACGGAGGCCACGGTGTATGCTGTACACCATGGCCGGGAGAAGAGCTAGTTTCACTCTAAAAACTAGCTTCACAGTAGGGAGAATAAAATTATGGCTGATCCTTTCAATAGAACCAGCTCCTCCTGAGACGACGCAATTCTGCAGCCATACCATCAAAAATCCTGCTAGGAGCGCCTTCTCTGACAGCTCTTGGGTATCCTGATAAAAATAACCAAAAGAGTCGGTCTTACTTCCAAATCTGTCGCTGGTAGAGGCCACCCTCTTTGTCGACGACATTAAAGCCTGAACCGCCTCCCGGGATTGAGGACTTCGGGAAGTAACTCGGCCTGAGGCTCCCGTCGGGAAGAGATAGTTCACCCAGTCCTTAGTATGGGGAGCGTTCCCTTCCGAGCTGCTTTCCTTCTTGGCTATCTGCTGGCACGTACTATAATGGCACAGTATTTCCTGATAAGTAGCCACGAATCCCGGGTATCGTTCTTCCAGCTCTTCGAACTCCTCATTCGTAGGAGTGTATGCTTCAAAAGCTTCATCCCCCCAAGAATGTTTGGAAATCACATGCATCTCATGGAGTACAAGCCCCATTTCTCCTACAGGGCTATAGAAGGTTCCCGTACGGCAGTTGTACATCTCCAGCAAAGCCATGAATAACTTCTTGTTTACAGGTAAGCTGTGGCTGGTGCCCCGAATAGCATGATAAAGACCAATCTCACGCAGAAAAGTCTCATACTTTTACGAGATCCACATAGACAGATTGATCCATGAGGGGATGGGGTGTATCCAACTTGGGAGTGCTGACCGGCCGATTGGATAGGAGCCTTTCTGAGCAAGTTGGTTCAGGAAAGTATCGGCTGAAGAAAACGTGAAATTGGGACCCGACACATTCAAGAAAGCACCCGGGGCCAATCCCATTACATAACTGCTGGCATGTACCTTGTCCGCACATACTGACTTCATACTATTGTTGTAATGGATGTCGCCCACAAACATCCCATTCCAGGTAGGAGTCAAAGACTCTTCCATCTTCCTGTCCAGTGGGAACATATTGAACCAAGATAGTGGGAAGTGGCGCTCTATTTGAGGGATGCAGATCGCAATCCCGTTAGAAATGAAGCTCCAGTTCTCCGATATATCCAGAACTTGACTGTTCTTCACAGTCAAAGCGTCTCCAAAGAAGAATGCATGTTTCAGGTATTCCCCTTCCAATTTTTCTGAATTCATCATGGCACATAGGAAGTGGAAAGGTTGGTGTAGAAGCATGGAAAATATCAGAATAATGGTCCATGCGGCTCCGGATACGAAGCCCATGCGGCTCATATGGGAGTTGTCTTATACAGTTCAAAGGAAGACTCTCCGTCTCATGCGGCTCGAGAGTGTATACGGTTCAGCAGGAATATACGGCTCGATCGATGCCACGTGTCCCCCTGTGATCCTTCCCTACAGCTGGCCCTTTGAATAGTGGCCTCATTTAATGCTCTGACACGATTTGACGACTGTGGCGGCTCTGGCATAAAGTGTCATAATGGCTCTGCCATAATGACAGACGCTTCGGGAAAAGAAGAAGATCTCTGACCCAATCCGTCAGAAATCCTAGGTTGCCACGTGGCAAATCTCATACGGCTTAAAGAGAGAACAGCTTCATGCGACTCACTGAGAAGTCACCCTATATGACTAGCAGAAATCAGCCATATGCGGCCCACTGAGAGCTCAGCCCCTGCGGCTCAATACAACGCTAGCTCATGCGGCTCGCAAAGACTATACATATGCGGCTCATTGAGAGTTCATTCCCTGCGGTTCGATAAAACATTGTCCCATGCGGCTCACGAGGAGTATCTCCATGCGGTTCAAGTGTCGCCCATCCTATGCGGCTCTGGCAGGACCTACAATTAAAACACGTGGCATCGAATCGATCAAGGATCTAACCGAATCCCAACAAGTATATTTGACATCATCGTCATAATTACTAAGATCAGGGCATATCATTTATCATCAAGCCAATGGGACACGTGGCGAGCAATCGGGCATTGGTATAATCAATCATGAAGATTTAAAGCAATCAGCATTAATTGCTCACAAGATTCGGTGCTATCCTCATTAATGGCCGAGATTCATTGTAATCAGGATCAAGGGTTCAGATAGATTGAAGGAGCGCCGACATTCCAAACAAATGATCATTAGCAAACCCTAATGATCATACCCCACTCATATAAATAGCTAGCATCATTTCTTTGCACAAGGACCGGCAACAAAAGAATAAAAATATACAGAGTCAGAGAGAGAATACACAGAGAGAGAGAGAGAGAAGCCAGGAGAGCAACAGAGGAGCAAAAAGAGCACTTCTTCGTAAACGCCAACCATCTTTTCACAAGGAGCCAAGGCTGCATACCGATCGTCCAAGGAGTAAGGCAGGGCTGCCCCGAGCCTCTATCGTCACCGTCCAGAATCTAAAATAAATAATTGTACTTAGATTGCTGTACCTAGGTTTTCGTCCCTAGGCTTTCTTTGTACAAGCGAGTTTGTATTGTGAGTCTAAGTTCAGTCCTCCGATAATTGTTCTGTACTTTTACAATCAATGGCAAACACGATGGCGACTCTGCTGGGGACAAACTTCTCCACGGCTGAGGAGTTGGTGACGCAATCGGATGCAGCCAAACTTGGCTCCACGCAACAAAAGATGGTCGTCCGCTTCGACCAACAAGCGTTTGAAGAGATGCTCTCCGAAGGAAGCGCTGGCCCGGTCCAGAAGCGCACCCGCATGACAAAGGCTCGCAGAGAGTGGAGGCCAAAATCATTTGCTCCTCCCCAAGCCCCCGATGATGTACCCTCTGTTGCTCAAGACGGTGAGAAGGACTCTTCTGCGACCCCACTTCAGACCGTAGACAACTCTGCTGTCTCCAAGTCCGACAAAAGAAAACACTATGATGCTGGACTTGCAGAGGCAAAGAGGAACTCTACGCGAATTGAGCCGCATAGGGGTGCTAGTCGAGTGAAAAAGGCTCATGCGACCACATCCGCTAGCCGCAGAGACAAAGCCCATGCGGCCACAGTCGCTGGCCGTATGAAGAAGAATCATGCAGTCACATCTGGCAGCCGCATAGTTTATGCAGCTACAGTCGTCAATCACATGGATGAAACACATGAGGCTACAGGAGGCAGCCGCTTGCAGAGAACCCATGCGGCCACTAGTGCCAACCGCATGCGGCCAGCCTGCACGGTCGTGACTCCTAGCCGCCCAAAGGCAACTCATCCGACAGCAAAAGATGACCGCATACAGATAGCCTGCACGGTACCCAACTCTGGCAGCATAGCGTCCGTTCCATGCTTCTCTCGATCGATCTTCGACCGTCTCTCATAAACGGTCCCGACCCTGATGATTCTCTGTATGATAAGCCAGATTCTGTGGCATTCAACTTGGACTCCTCCTATTACGCACCCACAAGTGCTAGAAGGAGGAAGTCTAGGGCAGCGCGGGCTCATCGAGCCCAGTCAGTTGTCCCAACCTCTGACTATCGGAGCGTCCCGTTGACTATCACACGGGCCTCGGATGAAAAGTTGTATACAACCACTCAAGTCCAGCCCCCCGCGGCAAACAGACAGAGTGGTTCCTCTGACCTGCGGGAGACGATCCTCCACAAACGCAAGGAAAGAGAAGGAGTGTCGGTGTGCAAAGAGTCCTCGCTTGGACATCGCTGCACCCAAATCATCGTCAATTGCTGCTGCATCAACGCGGCAATGACGGAAGCTCGGCCATCCGCCTTCCAAAGGCTACAATACCCGAACTCAGAAGATGAGGCACCTCCTGTTGTCTCCTGCAATTCTGCTCAAAAAGTTCCCGCCGAAGAGAGGAGGAAGAAAACGAGCGTCTCCAGTCCGAAGATATCAACCATTACAACTAAGAAACTGTCGTCTAAACGGTGCCCTCCACTGGTGTATTCCAACACACCCGGTCAAAGACGAAATTTACCTCGATAGGAAATTCATCATCCACATCGCTGGGGGTTGAAGGAGCTGGGGGTAACACTCCTCCGAACATTCGCAACAATCCGATGTTCCAAGGAACCGAGTCCGCACAAACAACTCTTCCATCAGGAGCAACGGACGCTGAGGCCCCCGAGGACATCCGTAACTCTCAAGACAAGGCAAGCTCTGAAGCTGGGGATACCGTTCCCTCCGAGTCCGAGCCCGAAGAGAATATTCCCACCTATCCCGATGACTTTTCGGTGCATGGGTACGACTCAGAGGGCACATCCTCCACCGTTCCTTCTATCACTCCTCACGTAAGAACGGTGTTCATGACGGACAGCGATCAAGGTGGTTCCAGTAATCGCCAGCGCATCGACAGTCTCGAAGCCATATTATTTGCTTTGGTCAAGTCTGTAGACGAGATTAAAGCGGCCCTGCCCACTTTACAAGGAGGAGCGCCTGGTCAAACAAACATGGGCCCCGCGGTCAATATAGATTCGAACTCAGCGGTACCAAACCCGGGCAATAATCCTCCCGAAATAACATCCCCCGTCGCGACAGATGAGACCCGAGAAGTAAGAAGAGAGGTCCAAGAGCTCCGTGCCATGTTTCATGCCCGAGAAAACGCTCAAGATCTCAGAATACGGTAACCATATCCTGCTGAGTGGAGGGATGTTCCATTCCCACCAAGATATAAGCCGTTCAACATCAACCCGTATGATGGCAAAACCTCAGCAAGTCGATACATCACTTACTTTGAGGTCACCACCGACCATCTGCCCCATGAAGATGCGATCCTCACACGGTTATTCATTGGAGCATTGGAAGGAGTCGCCTTTGATTGGTACCGCAATCTACCGGACAACTGCATCTATTCCTTCGCCGGCTTCAAGCACATGTTCTTGGAACGATTCTATGAAGTAGGACAAGACATCACTATGTCCACTCTCATGGACGTCGTCCAAGGGGAGAAGGAGCTAACAAGGAACTACATCGAGCGGTTCCGCCAGATCGCCATGAAGCTACCTTCCGGAAATCCGGATTCTTCTTTGATCGAAATCTGCCAAAAGAGACTGCTTCCAACGATCAGTCTCTGGATGGGCGAGAGTCAATTCAAAGATTGGAAGGCGTTCATCATCAGCGCCACAAGTGCTGAAGAACGACTGAAGAAGGCCCGCCAACTGGGGTTGCACATCTCAGAAGGAGAAAACAAGGGCAAGCGTCTCAACAACGATAATGGGGGTAACCCCTCCAACAATCGGGACAGTAAGGGAAAACAGGCTATGGTGGCCGACACGGCCCAGAAGCCCGAGCCACAGCCAGCAGACAAGCAATGGCCTCAGATCACTTACTCTTTCGAAGACGGCCACGTCAAGCCTATCTTAGACATGCTTATACAAGGAGGTAGTGTCACGCCCCGATCCCGGAGGATCGAAAACAAGCCACTGGACGTGATGCCGTACAAGTCTAGATTGCACTTGTACAAGGTAAAACCATTACAGTTCCTGGTAATTCTCAGAAAAGATCAATAAGGCAGCAGAACCAAGCAGATAAATTGAAGTCACACAATTTATATAGAAATGTATCTCTTTATTGATAATCAAAATAGATTACAAGACTTGCAGCAGAATACAGAGTTTACAACTGATTACAAGACTCGCAGCAGAATACAGAGTTTATAACTGATTACAAGGCTCTTAAATAGCCAACTGAATGTATACACTTGCCCTTTAGGCTACAACTGAATATACCGACTTCTTTATAATAAACTTGCCAATATGGCTACAATCTCACTGGTACAACTGAGTTCCCCTGTTCCATATATTATGTCCCGTATAGCAGAAGACATCGTCTTGAAAGAAGAGCTTCTGTACACCCATCCGATTCATCGATGCCAAGCACTGATTCACAAGATTTTCTTCAAGCAAACACCTGTAATATTGCCCACAACGTGGGTCAGTACATCATCAATGTACTGGCGAGCGGTGCTGGCCCAACTCACCTAAGAAGACAACACTAAGTAATCATGTTACAGAACATTATTAACAGTGGTCTTTCTTGTTGCCTTAGGGTCAATTTCATGTTATAGCCGACAAGAAGTAAAGTATGCAAATCTCATAGCCAACATAATTTAAAGCATACTGTTATCACCCTTTGGTGATTCTTACCCACGGTCGTGTAGCCATCCCTGTACATTTATAATACTTACTCTGCCTGCACAAGACATTGTTAGAAACAATATCATGATTCAATATGAATATCACCGTTCAGGTGATTCTTACCAACAGCCGACATCCTTCCCTGTATTTGAGTAATAACTTACTCTGCCTACATAAGACATCATTAGCACCTGACCTATCTATATGAAGGTCACTGGCGACACACCATCCTGGACCGTCTTACAGGTATACAGCGCCCTTGCCAGTGCAGGTAGCTAGCCCCACTGCAAGTCCTGTATACCGTGCTACTACTTCAGCACTGCCACTACTTCGGCATTGGTTTCCCCTAGGACGAATCGGGTTCCATGGCCCAGGAATACCGTTCGAGAAACCACCTTGTCGACAAGTTGTCCATGACCATACAACTATATGCAACTTATCTAAGAAGAAAACATATAATGCATGATAAAGAAAACTAAGCAAAACCATCATTCTCATTCGTATTGCCATCTTGCCCTCTAGCCATCTTGCCTTGAGTCAATGTTCACATTATCATCTGCCCAATCCAGGGTCTTGGCGTAATCAACATTCTACATCGGCGACAGGATAATAGAATGTTGTTACCAAATGCCTTGCCACATCTTTGATACCAAACATCTTTCCAACCAAACTCAATGTACTCACCGCCCAATTCCTGGGACTTAGCATCTGTTTAGCATTCATTCATTTGAATGCAATTCAAGCATACTCACTGCCCAGTTCTTGGGTCTTAGCATCTGTTTTACCATTTATTCATTGAGCCAAAGCTCAATATACTCACCGCCCAAGTATTTGGGACTTTGCCATCACCTGTCATGTAATTCATCGCAACAGTGTACAAGCATACAATTCATCTAGCCATACCAGTTTATGTTCAGGTGATTATTATCTTTCATTATCTTTCCAAATTCCATGCAAGGTGTTATTGAACAAACTCAACTAGAAACATAGCATACTCATCCTTATTTTAAGCGTGAAGCTAAAGGATCTTTGAAGGGTTCAACACTACTCACATTTATAGGACGATTACCGCCACGATCGCATAGCCTTCCAAGCGATCCTTCGCATAATCCCAAGTCCCACAAGGCTTCATCGAACCAACCATCCATCATAAGGCATCTTGCGGGTCGGGGCACTACAATATATACCACTCAGAAAAAGTTTCGTCCACGAAACTCAAAACAAAACTCATTCCCAAACTTCAACCGACTTTTCATGAAACTTCAACGATCAACTTGCACTGTTTAATATTTCTCCACAATCTCTCGATTGATTTCAAGTAATGTACCGTCTCGTTACAGCATCTCAATTGATTCAAAATAGTTTACCATCTTTGATCTTTCCTCCGACACTCGTGCAAATCCTTAGCACATGATAATCCTTCCCGTGGCTTCGTTTGAATTCAGCATACCACTTAGTTGGAATCATACACATATTTTAGGTGTCCCCGAAATACATGCACTTCAGCCAAGTTCAGTGATAGAGAAAATGAACGAGCTACGGTGTACCTTCCTTTTCGAACATCAGTAATTCTTTTTGAGCATCTCGTATAATCCCACTTTGTTTATTCAATATTCCAACCAATTACTAAGACGATAGATGTCGCCAATTCCAATTCGATAAATTTTCCTCAACCGATCCAACATTTCAAAATATTCAAACTTAGATGTATCAAGTATTCCTTTCAAGTTCATTGTCATCCATGTCACCAAAGTTGATAAATCCCATAGCAACATTTTATTTCGATACCCCGATTCTCATCGGTCAAATCTTGTACTCATCATCGTTCGCATCCATACACATTGTTTGTAACTCATAAATTCTCTCGATCCTGATTCATCCATTAAATTGTACCATTATTCCACTCTAGTAATATTTCTCATTGTACTCAAATGTTTCTTCGTATTGATCAAGCCAACAATATTATCCTCTCGCATAGACAACTATCATATTCTAGCAATATTAATTCTGAGGGTCATTCATATTCACATTCGCCGATCTCGGCTACATGTACTATCCAATTTCGTCATTACACTTATCCTCAATCTTGATCCGGTCAATAAAATTATTCCAACTATCTCAAAGCACTACCAACAATTTTTGCAGCTCAATATCAATCAACCAATCCAACCAGTTCTAACAATTCCCAACATTTCAACCAAGGCAACTCAATTTCCGAAACCAACATGATCCGTCATCCCATCCAACATTACAACATCAAAATTTCCCAAATATCTATTCAATTCCAAAGCCTACCTTCCAACACATCTTATTCATTCCAACTATACTCACGCAACACCAATAGGGACATCCTACGGTTTTCCAATAGTCAACTTAGCATACAATCAAGTCTCTATGGTTAGCTAATCTAAGCTAAACCAGATATTCAGCTAACCCATATGAGATGAGTAGCTATCAGGGACATACTTATCTCTTATCTTAGAGGCAACCAATTCTCAACATAGGGGCAACTCTATGGTCCGACCAACTTAGGGACATGGGACACCACCCCAATCTTATGAACTTATACCCAACACGGACAACTGAAGAACATAGCCAACCAATCTGAGACTTAATCAAGCAACCAACAATCTAGGCAACAAACCGATACTCTAGGCAACCAGCCAACAATCTAGGCAACCAACCGACAATCTAGGCAACTAGCCAACAATCTAGGCAACCAACCGACAATCTAGGCAACTAGCCAACAATCTAGGCAACCAACCGACAATCTAGGGTCAAGTCTTTCTACCCGTACTCATACTCAAGTCATACCCAACGAAGTCTCATTCTAGACTTACCCGCAACCGACAAAATCTATCCGACAATTCTATCCAATAATTCTATCCCACAACTCTATGGGCCAATCTCGAAGCTATCATATAAAATTCCTTAACCGAGTATCCAAGATTTCAATTTCCAACTTACATAGACATAGCATCACTTGTTCAATCCGACTTGCATCCTCATATCGTACTCATATGTCTATTCAATCGGGTCAACTATTCTGAATCATCATCCGACATTGTTATCTCAATACTTTATCACTTATGATCTCTTTTCTACGGTCTCTTCGCGACATATTCGTTTCCCACATTCTTAGATCATCGATACGGTCCGTACTCTTTTAACCAACAAAAATAAGGCAACTATAATCATATTTCTTCCGAGGCATCATTTATAAATTTTCTAACACCAACACGGTCATCTCTTAGCAATTCACGTTAACCATCAATATTAGTTTTGTATCATCTCCTTCTGATTCCATAAGAAGATTTACTATTCATGCACCAATCCAATCTCTATAGCACCAATCATCTCGCATCATATATCGGTCATCTTAGTGGACATGACATAACTCATCGGCTAAGTCATAATCCAACAATTCTATATTCCACCCAACTTGTTATTCATGTGACAACATCATCTACCGACAGGGTCTATTACATATCGCTGCACCTCGATACTTATTTGTGTTCCAGCCATTCGACTCTCGTAAGGAACATCTACTCTTTCGTACATCAAGGGACAAGTACCCATTCTCTATGCCTCAAAATAGTCAAGGGTCATAACTTGTTAATTCGGGACATCAATTTCCTTCAAGCACACTGCACCACGTGCTAAGATCATCTATTCCACAAGCCCATTCTCTAACTTTTCGGTCGTCGATGCAACTCTCTGCATCTTCTAAATCATTCGCAACATCCCGATAAGCGTCTAATATTACCATCAGTTCTATCGATATCCAACATGCAATTTCTTTAACTCAATTCCAACATCGTTCAATATTCGGTCCATAGTTATTCCCGTAAAATCATTCGATAGCAACACCACACTATCGTTACCAAGCCTACAATCCTTCTATCCAACTGATTCAAGTACTCGCCTCAATCTGAAATTCTTTTCTTTCCCAACCAAGGCATCACTTCATATTCTCAATTCTCTTATTACCCAACTTAATGCTAACCGACAAGGTCTAGCGATGGTTCATCTGAACACATCAAAATCTCACAACGGTCATCCAACTTAACAATCAAGGAACACGCCTAGCCAACATGTATCAATTGTAAGCTCAGCTACGATTCGATACCACCCACTACCTTATAGGTAAAGCAATCACAAAATCATAGACACATCAAGGGTCAAGGGACATCTTATCACTACGAGGGTATATACAATATACCACTCAGAGCTCAAGCCATTCCCAACACAATATTCCCTCGCATCAAACCAACGTCCAATATGGACAATCCATCCTGCAGTGGTTATGCTGACCACAAATATCGACTCAAGATTCTGTCGATTCCCATTCACTGAAATCCATGCACATTCTGTTCCAACATACCATGCCATCACCCACTGTCGATTGCTGCATAACAATCGAATCAAAGAATCCCACACATATGACATCCAGCATACATCACAAACTTACGCATCGCATCATTGTTATTCTTTTTGGTATCTTTTAGAAATTCAACAAAGCACACATATCACAGCCCACATATTTAGACTTATTGTATGGAACACCCAGTGAGAGGTTAGAATGATCAACGAACTTTTAGTCAAGGGAACAACATAGAATAGTTTGGAAGCAACACAGAACAATCGCAGAAGCACTATGAATCATCATAGAGGCAACGTTGATTTCATCGCGGAAGCAACTTTGAGTATTCGCGAAAGCAACTTTGATTCACCACGGAAGCAACTTTTGAATAATCGTGGAAGCAATCTTTGAATAATCGCGGAAGCTGCTTAGAATCATCTTAGTAGCAATATTGATTCGAAACAAATCGAATAGGAGTCCAAGGACGTAAAGCCGTACTCTGATACCATTATGTCACGCCCCGATCCCGGAGGATCGAAAACAAGCCACTGGGCGTGATGCCGTACAAGTCTAGATTGCACTTGTACAAGGCAAAACCATTACAGTTCCTGGTAATTCTCAGAAAACATCAATAAGGCAGCGGAACCAAGCAGATAAATTGAAGTCACACAATTTATATAGAAATGTATCTCTTTATTGATAATCAAAATAGATTACAAGACTTGCAGCGGAATACAGAGTTTACAACTGATTACAAGACTCGTAGCAGAATACAGAGTTTACAACTGATTACAAGGCTCTTAAATAGCCAACTGAATGTATACACTTGCCCTTTAGGCTACAACTGAATATACCGACTTCTTTACAATGAACTTGCCAATATGGCTACAATCTCACTGGTATAACTGAGTTCCCCTGTTCCATACATTATGTCTCGTATAGCAGAAGACATCATCTTGAAAGAAGAGCTTCTGCACACCCATTCGATTCATCGATGCCAAGCACTGATTCACAGGATTTCCTCCAAGCAAACACCTGTAATATTGCCCACAACGTGGGTCAGTACATCATCAATGTACTGGCGAGCGGTGCTGGCCCAACTCACCTAAGAAGACAACACTAAGTAATCATGTTACAGAATATTATTAACAGTGGTCTTTCTTGTTGCCTTAGGGTCAATTTCATGTTATAGCCGACAAGAAGTAAAGTATGCAAATCTTATAGCCAACATAATTTAAAGCATACTGTTATCACCCTTTGGTGATTCTTATCCACGGTCGTGTAGCCATCCATGTACATTTATAATACTTACTCTGCCTGCACAAGACATTGTTAGAAACAATATCATGATTCAATATGAATATCACCGTTCAGGTGATTCTTACCAACAGCCGACATCCTTTCCTGTATTTGAGTAATAACTTACTCTGCCTGCATAAGACATCATTAGCACCTGACCTATCTATATGAAGGTCACTGGCGACACACCATCCTGGACCGTCTTACAGCTATACAGCGCCCTTGCCAGTACATGTAGCTAGCCCCACTGCAAGTCCTGTATACCGTGCTACTACTTCAGTACTGCCACTACTTCGGTATTGGTTTCCCCTAGGACGAACCGGGTTCCATGGCCCAGGAATACCGTTCGAGAAACCACCTTGTCGACAAGTTGTCCATGACCATGCAACTATATGCAACTTATCTAAGAAGAAAACATATAATGCATGATAAGGAAAACTAAGCAAAACCATCATTCTCATTCGTATTGCCATCTTGCCCTCTAGCCATCTTGCCTTGAGCCAATGTTCACATTATCATCTGCCCAATCCCGGGTCTTGGCGTAATCAACATTCTACATCGGCGACAGGATAATAGAATATTATTACCCAATGCCTTGCCACATCTTTGATACCAAACATCTTTTCAACCAAACTCAATATACTCACCGCCCAATTCCTGGGACATAGCATCTGTTTAGCATTCATTCATTTGAATGCAATTCAAGCATACTCACTGCCCAGTTCTTGGGTCTTAGCATCTGTTTTACCATTTATTCATTGAGCCAAAGCTCAATATACTCACCGCCCAAGTATTTGGGACTTTGCCATCACCTGTCATGTAATTCATCGCAACAGTGTACAAGCATACAATTCATCTAGCCACACCAGTTTATGTTCAGGTGATTATTATCTTTCATTATCTTTCCAAATTCCATGCAAGGTGTTATTGAACAAACTCAACTAGAAACATAGCATACTCATCCTTATTTTAAGCGTGAAGCTAAAGGATCTTTGAAGGGTTCAACACTACTCACATTTATAGGACGATTACCGCCACGATCGCATAGCCTTCCAAGCGATCCTTCGCATATTCCCAAGTCCCACAAGGCTTCATCGAACCAACCATCCATCATAAGGCATCTTGCGGGTCGGGGCACTACAGGTAGAATTCAGCTTCCTCTACCAAGACGGGAGCCTCGGCCGGCTGATTTGGAGAACCCGAAGTTCTGCCATTACCACCGTTATGTATACCACGCTACACATGACTGCTACCAACTAAAACGGTACATCCAAAGTCTCATCGATTCGAACGCTCTAGCCATCGACTTCGAAGAGGTAACCGTAGCAGCCAATATGGTGTCCGTACAATTCGGCAACTTCCCTCCAACGGAGACCCAAGACAGGGTAATTCCCGTCCCTCTCGCGACAATGGAGATTACCAATCTTCCTCCGCCCCGAGAACAAGCTGCTGGTCTAGTACCTCTCACCACCTCAAGAGGAGAGGTCATGTGGGTCCATCCAGACTTGGTGTCCGAAGTAACTCGGCCCACACCATCTTCCACCAACAAAAAGAGTGGGAAAATTAAGACCTGCCGCACAGTTTCAGCAGACAACGAGGAAGCTACAGCCGTTGTCACGCGGTCCGGAGCGCAATCCCAACCTTTGGTTGATAGTCCAGCTGAAAATCATCAACCCACTACAACTGATGCTCTGGGACCGGCTCAGCCTTCGACGACCGACAAGCCTAGGCCGAAGGAGACTCTCTTCGACAAATCTCTCCGAAAGGACACAGCCCAAGGGCTAGAGAGGCCCTACAACTTTGACATCTTAGCACAATTGGCTAACACTCCGGCCAAATTGTCATTATACGAACTCCTGAGGCTCTCCAAGGACGTTCGTATTGCATTGAGCGAAGCACTCCAAAATGCCGATGCCTATCTCGCTCAATCTAACCTCACTGGGGAGGACTCGCCCATGGATCTCCAAGATAGTGCCTGCACGGGAGCAATGCCCAATATCGTCTTCACTCCGCAGGACATGCTCATCAAAACCAACCTACATGATCGCCCGCTATACTACACGGGATACATCGGCGACGTGAAGGTGGATCGGATGCACATTGATCCTGGCTCTTCCATAAGCATCATCCCGAAAGGTCTGCTACATCATCTCCGTATCCCAATGCATCGCCTGACACCTACAAGCACCGCCATCAGCGGTTTCAATTCGGGCAGGAGCTACCCTATCGGGAAGATTCGTCTGAAGTGTCAGATTGGCGATCTCCAATCCGAGGTCACCTGCTACGTCATAGATGCAGACACTTCTTACAACATCCTCTTGGGGCGCCCATGGATACACGATTATATGATCGTGCCTTCCACGCTACACCAGTGCTTCAAATATGTCGACAAACACGGCTTCGTGAAGACAGAGTTTGCTGACATCGATCCCTTCAAAGGGGTCGAATCTTACTACTCGGACTCCTGTTTATACGAAAAGTCGAAAAGGCACCTGGATGAAGGAGACGCACAAGCTCATACTGAGACAGCCACGGGATCAGAAGGACCCCTGACGATCCACCTCCAAGCTCGCAAACCGGGCAAGTCTGTACCCCTCACCGCCACTCTGCGGAAGGACGCGATCAACCTCTCGGCGCAAGAGGAGCAGATGACAATCCGGCTGCCGAGATCCGGCCAAGTGTCGAGACCCACAACGGAGCCACTAACAATCAGGTTACCAAGAGTCAGTCAACCACAAATAGGAAAGCTCAACCCCTCGGACAGGCCATTGACAATACGCCTTCCCAAGAAAGGTTGTCGCCTCGATGCAAGGTCTGACACTTCCAGCGAACCAGCCACTCCTCGCTCCACATCGAATGCCAAACTGGGGGTCGCCAGTCTGCCAACGAATCCACGCTCTGCTCCATCAACTGGACCACTGACGATCAAACTTCCTAGGTCGTCCTCTCAGTCTTCGTTCACACAGGGGGTAGCCGAAGAGAAACTGGAGCTAGCCAAGTATGTGGCTGCCCACACTGATGTCCCCTCCGCCGATGATGTAATCCCCCTAGAAAAGATACCTTACTTCATCGATAAAGGGTTATCTTTGAACTACATCGAGCTCAATAAGCTATGTACGATGTATGCTATGGAACACGGCATAGGCGCTCACCTACACACACAGGTGACAAATGTGTACACCGCAATCCAGCTTACTCCAGTAGAAGACGCCTACCGAATACACAAGGGAGGGGATCAGCCAGTCATCTTCGGCCGGACGAACAACCCTCATCCCCTCACCATAGAAGAAGACGACCTCGGGTCAGATGCCGGAAGACTGCCTCTGTATCTCTATAGCCCTTGATCCAAATATCTCATACAGAAATAGGGGTATGATCTAGAGACTATGCCAGGATTGAACTATGACACTGGGCGACGATTACCTTTGAAGCCGCCAGCCCCGGCGGACAAACCATGGAACTACTATAACAAAACTCGATGCGGGTTAGGGTATGTAACGCCTACTACGACCCCAGAAAGTTCAGATGAAGAATGCGACTGGCAGTCACATTCAACCAGATCGCCAACTTCCGACTCAGATACCAGCATCGGAGATGTGTTCAGACAAGTCATGTCAGTCAACATGACGTTCACCGACGCTTACGAGGAAGACGAAGACATCCCCGAAATCCTCGAGCTAGAGCCATGGGCCCAGCAATTAGACGTGCAATGGAAAAAGCGATTCGAACTGAGAGAACCTCCTACTGAAGATAAGGTCATACAAGTGGATCTCGGCAGCGAATCTTCTCCAAAACCGATCTTCATCAGTGAAAGCCTAACCAACGAAGAACGAGAGTCGCTGTTAGAACTTGTCAGGGAGTACATTGATGTGTTCGCCTGGAACTATGAAGACATACCAGGGTTAAATCTTGACATCGCTCTTCATAAACTCAATATTCGGCCAGATACGAAGCCAGTCAAACAACAACAGCGACGCTTCCGCCCAAGCATCATGGACGCGATCGAAGCTGAAGTCAACAAACTAATAGCCAGCAGCTTCATTCGTGAGGAGCAACATCCCGATTGGGTCGCCAATATAGTACCTGTCCTCAAGAAGAATAGGAAAATTTGAATCTGCATCGACTTCCGTAATCTGAACGAGGCATGCCCCAAAGATGAATTCCCCCTTCCTATCACAGACATCATGATCGACAATACCTGCGGCTTTGAGCGTATGTCATTCATGGATGGCTTCTCGGGATACAACCAAATCAAGATGTCTCCCGACGACGAAAAGCATACATCATTCCGAACACCGATTGGCACGTACTGCTACACAGTCATGCCTTTCGGTTTAAAGAGTGCTGACGCCACATATCAAAGAGCTATGAGCATCATCTTCAGAGACCACTTACGCAAGACGGTGGAGTGCTATGTTGATGATATAGCCGTCAAGAGCCGTAGCAAAGGAGACCATCTGCAGGATCTAAGGACGGTATTCGACCTAATACGGATGCACAATTTGAAGATGAACCCTACGAAGTCCTTCCTGGGCGTATCTAGCGGGAAGTTCTCAGGCTTCATCATCACTGCAAAGGGTATCCATGTAGACCCCGAGAAGACAAAAGCAATCATGGAGATGGGTCCCCCGAGAAATCTCCGCGAACTCAGAGGCCTTCAGGGAAGTCTAGCCTACATCAGAAGGTTCATTTCCAACCTCTCCGGGCGATGCCGGCCATTTACGCACCTCATGAAGAAAGGAGTCTCATTCGTATGGGACGAAGAATGCCAGCGTGCTTTCGATAGCATCAAAGAATATCTGTCAAATCCTCCGGTCTTGGTAGCTCCAGTCCCTGGAAAACCATTTCTGCTCTATGTACGAGCAATGGAACACTCCCTCGGTACTCTGCTGGCACAGAATAACGATGCAGGCCATGAACAGGCCATATATTACCTCAGTCAAATGATGATTGGACCAGAGCACCGATACACCGCTGTGGAGAAGGAATGCCTCGCTCTGGTGTTCGCCATTCAGAAAATGCGACACTATGTCATAGGACAAATGATACATGTGATCTCACGAGTTAACCCTCTCAGGGTCCTCATGACTAAACCAGGGGCACTCAGCTCTCGCCTCGCTACATGGGCAATACTGCTGTCCCCTTATCATATGATCTTCGTCCCCCAAAAGGCAGTCAAAGGTCAAGCCTTGGCAGATTTCTTGGCAGCCCACCCAGGCTCGGAGTCCTCCAGGATATACGAAGAGATACCAGATGAGATCGCCGACTCGCATACAACCTCCCACGAAAATATATGGCGAATGTTCTTCGACGGCGCTTCGAGGACCGGACCTAAAGGCAATATAGTCGTCGGAGTCAGAGTAGTACTAATCTCTCCTTCCGGATTGGTGATTAACCGTGCTTATTCCCTCACTGAACCCTGTTCTAACAATGTGGCCGAGTACAACGCTCTGGTCATTGGCCTCCAACTTGCAAGAGAGCTGAGGGTAGAATACCTTGAAGCGTACGGCGATTCCCAACTAATCGTCAATCAGATCCGGGGTTCGTACGAGGTACGCCATGAAGACATGATCCTTTATCATCAAATAGCGATCAATATCATCTCGGCATTTGAGGGGTTCTTCATCGAGCACGTCCCCAGACTCCGAAATATTGAAGCCGATGCCCTAGCTGGTCTCGCCGCTTCCCTAGCAGTTCCGAATTATGATCGGCAATCAGTGGAAGTGATAGGCCATGAACTGGTCTGTCCCAAAAACAATGTGCAATTCGTCGCAAGTTATTCCGCACAGACGATCGATGATGCCCCAGATTGGAGATAACCATTCATCGACTTCGTCGTCTACGACATCCTGCCTGAGAACCCAAAGGAAGCTACTTCCATCAGAAGGCATTCCCTCATATTCTTCTACGATACAAAGACGAAAATGCTATATCGCCGCTCCTACGACGGATTACTGCTTCGGTGTCTGTCAAACGCAGAAGCCAAAGAAGCCGTACGAGAAGCCCATGACGGTATTTGCGGGGCCCACCAGCCCGGCCCAAAACTGCAAGACCGCCTTCGCCGAATGGGCTACTATTGGCCCACAATGGTGGCAGATGCAATAGATTATGCTAGAAAGTGCAAAGCTTGCCAAGTCCACGCGGACTTCATCCACAAACCCTCCGAATTTTTACATCCGACAGTGGCGTCCTGGCCATTCGAAGCATGGGAAATGGATATCGTTGGTCCAATCACCCCACCTTCCTCCCGAGGACATCGCTTCATACTTGTGATCACTGATTACTTCTCTAAATGGGCGGAAGCTGTCCCACTCGCAGAAGTCAAGACTTCAAACGTGATCAGCTTCCTTAAACACCACATCATCTACCGCTTTGGACTGCCCCAAAGGATCATCCATGATAATGGTCCGCAGTTTACAAGCCACGCATTCTATCGGTTTTGCGATAAGCACCGTATTCAGAATATCGCCTCGACGCCGTACAACCCGGCAGCAAATGGGTTAGCAGAGGCGTTCAACAAAACAATCATCAAACTTCTCAAGAAGTTTGTCTCCTCCAACAAACGTGACTGGAACGACAAGCTCGGCGAGTGCTTATGGGCTTATCGTACCACGGTCCGAACAGCCACCGGAAATATACCATTCTCCCTGGTATACGGAAGTGAGGCAGTCCTCACCTTGGAGACACAGATCCCCTCACTACGTGTCGCCCTCACACACCAATTGACAACCGATGATAACTACCGACGTCGACTGCAAGAGTTAGAGGCCTTAGATGAAAAGCGCATCCTAGCTCAGCAAAGGATCGAGCTATACCAAGCACGCATCTCAGGAGCCTTCAACAAGAAGGTCAAAATCAGAACATTCCAGGTAGGCGATCTCGTCTTGGCAGTCCGGAGGCCAATGGTCATGACTCACAAGACCACCGGCAAATTCCAGCCAAAATGGGAGGGCCCATTTATCATTGAGACGGTATTCTCCAACGGTGCTTACCACCTTGCAAAGCAAAACGGAGACTTGCTCATGCTGCCCGTCAACGGCAAGTTCCTGAAGAAATATTATGTCTAAACGATATTCGCTACAAGGTCGTCGAGTCATGTACCCGCTGGTACCACTGAACTCACACCCTCAGCATTTCAGATTATCGAGTCATGTACCGGCTGGTACCACTGAACTCACACCCACAACATTTCAAGATCATCGAGTCATGTACCTGCTGGTGCCCCTGAACTCACCCCTACATCCCCTTCAGATTATCGAGTCATGTACCCGCTGGTGCCGCTGGACTCCCACTTTCTCAATATGTTAATTTACCGAGTTATGTACCCGCTGGTGCCTCTGAACTCACATTTCGGTCACTCTTTCAGATAGTAAGTCATGTATGATTATACCTCTAAACTTGCTTCCCTGGAAGAGATCCTCCCTCATGATCCAATACCCGCACACCCAGTGCACAAAAAGGGTAATCGATCCACAAATTTCCGAAAACGGACATGTCCTCATTACCTCTGAATCGTTTTCACTTCCACCAAAAACAAACCGCCCCTCACATAGAACCTCCACGTTCTCCTACCTCTGAGTCGTTCTATGTACTCCCTCTTTATTGAGCCCACTCCTGCCATGTCATCATTACCTCTGAGTGGGAAGGCTCCGTCGAAGAACCCTTCATGCTTGCCATGTCCACATTACCTCTGAGCAAGTATGTCGGTCTCCTTTCGACCTATTATCTGTACCCACAACCGGAGTACGACAAGGATAATAGGTCCACAAATGTCCGCTGTTGACCACGAATATCTTCCGTGAAATCTCCTCTGCCATGTCCTCACTACCTCTGAGCAGGAAGGTTCCACGGTAAAACCCTCATGCTTGCCATGTCCTCATGACCTCTGAGCAAATATGTTGGTTTTCTTTTTCACCCTATTATCTGTATCCCGAACCAGGGTACGCCAAGGATAATAGGTCCACAAATATTCCTTTGCTAAGCTTCTTAGCATAAATCCACTACCCCACCATGCCCCGGGAGCCCAGCTGCTCTACGACATTCCTTTTTTTAAGCACCGGGAACATCCATGACCACTTTGCCACGGCTGTTCCGGACATCCTGTCCAAACTTGTTATACGTACTTAAAACCAAGGTACGCCTAGGATAACAGGTCCACAAATAATCCCCCAGCAAGTCCAGTTCCACAAAACACCCAAGTACAAAGAAAGAAAAGATGAGACGAAACATATCCATTTTCAAAGCTCCACATCCTCCGGGATTATATCGCTGCTACAAGATAGAAATAAAGAGAAAACAAGCAAGACAAGACAGAGGAACAACTATGGTTCAGAGGCACACAACGTCAAGAAATAGTCCGTCAGCGAGGCAGTCGACCGCTCAAACCACTGACTAGTTCGACACATTGACTCTGAAGTCAACTACGTCGCCCAGATGAGCAAAGATTCCACTGGAGGAATAAAGTCCCCAGATTTGATATAACCCCACTCTTTCAGAATAAATACCCAGTCATAATCTACACTAGGGATACAAAGTTCACACAGAACCAAAGGTAACCATTACAAGAAAAGAGGGAAGCAAGTACATTCCATTCATCGGAATGTCCAGCTACATTCACACAATTAACAAACAGAAACCAAAGGAAATTCTTCATTACTTCTTCAGACGAAAAGGGAAAACACAAACCACAGCTAAACAGACAGAAACATACAAGGAATCCCTAAAACCTAGTTACAGAAACGCATATACCACTCCCTCAACCACTTCACATACGAGGGATGCAGTTGAAGGAGATCCTCGTCCAGAATAGGAGCATCAGAACTCCCAGAGCTACCACCCCCAACAGCCTCGACATTTGGAGAGAGACCATCCTGCGCAGACGACGGTTCCTCCTTCTTCGTCTCTGTCACAAAGGGAGACCCCTGGTCGATGGCAGAAGGCGACGGCTCTTCTGTCACTGCAACCTCAGCGTCCAGCGGAGAGACTGCAAGAACAAAACAACAAAATGAAGTAAAAGATATTCTAAAGAGTCATGCGGCTCGTTGAAGGCTACTCGCATACGGGTCGAACATGGGGAAAACCTCATGCGGATTCAAGTCATGGGACGTATATGCGGACCATGTAAGTTGAACTCACATGCGGCTCCTACATAAAGTACACCCCATACGACTTGATCATGAGATGTGTAGGCGGACCCCGTAACTCGCATGGAGCATACTCCATGCGGCTCGGCCACAGGATATATATGCAGACTACGTAAGTTGAACTTGTATGCGGCTCAGACATGGGGTACATCCCATGCGGCACGATCAAAGGACATGTATGCGAACCACGTGGTTTTGTACACAAAGTAGGCAGTAGAGCAGACCCTATCTTCTACACAGTTGTTACCTTCGATGGCGACGTGAACGTCAAGGCGGACAGGGGAAACGACAGTCGAAGACGAAGCTGATTTCTTTTTCTTCGCCGCGGCCTTCTTCACAACTTTGGAAATCCTAGGCGCTATTTCGGTTGGTCAGATGAAGGAAAGAGACAAAGACAGAAGCTTTTGGTCAAGAAAAAGTCTAAAAAAATCAACCGAACATACGCATATTTATAGACAGAAGGACTATGTACCGACGCCTCGTACGACGTGATCGACCCTTCGGCTGTCGAGGCAAACTGGACAATCAAAAGAATAAAGACTTTGGGATCCTCCTCCAAAAGACGGCGTTAATTCGAAAACAAATCAAGAGCATTTAATAAAGATTTGCACACGTAGTCAGGACACGTGGCAAAGAGCCTATGCGGACAGATGAATCTATGCGGCTGGGACACTTATGCGGCATGAACGGGACCATGTTTCTTATTCAAAGTGTTTCAATTTTGCAAATTGAAAACTTTGAAGGGAGTCCTGTAGAAGCATGGAAAATATCAGAATAATGGTCCATGCGGCTCCGGATACGAAGCCCATGCGGCTCATATGAGAGTTGTCTTATACAGTTCAAAGGAAGACTCTCCGTCTCATGCGGCTCGAGAGTGTATGCGGTTCAGCAGGAATATACGGCTCGATCGATGCCACGTGTCCCCCTGTGATCCTTCCCTACAGCTGGCCCTTTGAATAGTGGTCTCATTTAATGCTCTGGCACGATTTGACGACTGTGGCGGCTCTGGCATAAAGTGTCATAATGGCTCTGCCATAATGACAGACGCTTCGAAAAAAGAAGAAGATCTCTGACCCAATCCGTCAGAAATCCTAGGTTGCCACGTGGCAAATCTCATGCGGCTTAAAGAGAGAATAGCTTCATGTGGCTCACTAAGAAGTTACCCTATATGACTAGCAGAAATCAGCCATATGCGGCCCACTGAGAGCTCAGCCCCTGCGGCTCAATACAACGCTAGCTCATGCGGCTCGTAAAGACTATGCATATGCGGCTCATTGAGAGTTCGTTTCCTGCGGTTCGATAAAACATTGTCCTATACGGCTCACGAGGAGTATCTCCATGCAGTTCAAGTGTCGCCCATCCTATGCGGCTCTGGCAGGACCCACAATTAAAACACGTGGCATCGAATCGATCAAGGATCTAACCGAATCCCAACAAGTATATTTGACATCATCGTCATAATTACTAAGATCAGGGTATATCATTTATCATCAAGCCAATGGGACACGTGGCGAGCAATCGGGCATTGGTATAATCAATAATGAAGATTTAAAGCAATCAGCATTAATTGCTCACAAGATTCGGTGCTATCCTCATTAATGGCCGAGATTCATTGTAATCAGGATCAAGGGTTCAGATAGATTGAAGGAGCGCCGACATTCCAAATAAATGATCATTAGCAAACCCTAATGATCATACCCCACTCTTATAAATAGCCAGCATTATTTCTTTGCACAAGGACCGGCAACAAAAGAATAAAAATATACAGAGTCAGAGAGAGAATACACAGAGAGAGAGAGAGAAGCCAGGAGAGCAACAGAGGAGCAAAAAGAGTACTTCTTCGTCAACGCCAACCATCTTTTCACAAGGAGCCAAGGCTGCATACCGATCGTCCAAGGAGTAAGACAGGGCTGCCGTCGCCTTCCCGAGCCTCTATCGTCACCCCCCAGAATCTAAAATAAACAATTGTACTTAGACTGTTGTACCTAGGTTTTCGTCCCTAGGCTTTCTTTGTACAAACGAGTTTGTATTGTGAGTCTAAATTCAGTCCTCCGATAATTGTTCTGTACTTTTACAATCAATGGCAAACAGTTGGTTCTTGAGAGCATTTTTCCTCGTCAAAGGCTCGTCACTAGGGAGCTGGTCCGCCACATACCGAACTATCTGATCGTACCTATAGCCCATAGCGTCCTGAGCGCGACCCACTAGAGGTTCCCCCGCAGCATTAACTGGGAAATTTACTGAAAAAAGAAGACAAAAGAAAATAAGTCAAAAATATGGACAAAGAGAACCGATGAGTGTTTTTGAGCTTATGCAGCTCCAACTTAATGGAGCCTCATGCGGCTCAACTCAGAAAAACATTTATGCGGCTCCGTTCAGCGAAGGTTCATGCGGCAGTGCTCTTATATGGCTCTCAGAGTTCGGATAAGCTCACGCCGTTCATGTGACAAACAAATTCGTACGAGTCTATGCGGCTCAGCGCAGCCTATGCGGCTTCGTTGATGAAGCGCGTATGCGGCCACAACAACGATTCTCATGCGGCTCACGGCTTGACCATGAGATGTACATATGGCACACATGAAGATGAAGGCTCGTGCATAAAATATGCGACGTAGCCATGATAGTTAGGGTTCCAAACTCACGTAAAGGTCCTTACCATCGATAACGGGGTGGACGTCGGGGTAAACTACGAGCACGTCAGCTGGCGGAGGAGTTGCCACACTCGTCGCCGCAGAAGCAGCTTTCTTACCCTTCGCCGCCGATGAAGACAATGCCTTCTTCGCCGCGACAGTCTTCTTGGGAGCCATTACTATGATCAGAGAAGGAGGACGAAGACAAGAGAGCTAGGGCAATAGCAGAAAATAAAAGAAAGTCTTTTCCAAACACCCTGCTATTTATAGGCAGAACCCCAATGGACCAACGCATCGATTCATGTGCAGAATAACCGACTCTTCGGTTATCAAGGCGATCTGATTATTTAAGGCTAAACTCTTGGGATCCTGCCCCAAAAAGCGGCCTTGAATCTGACAGCAAATCAAAGGTAATCAATGCAAAAAAAAATTGCACACATGGCATGAAGACGTGGCAAGACGCCCATGCGGCTCAGATGGCCATGCGGCTGGAACGACCATGCGGCTCAGATGGCCATGCGGCTGAGGGTGCTATGCGGCTGAGACACCCATGCGGCCAGAACATCTTATACGGCCAGAGGAGTTTATACATGGCCATGCTTCTTATTCAAAGTATTTTAATTTTACAAATTGAAAACTTTGAAGGAGGTCTTGTAGAAGCATGGAAAAGAATAAAGAAAGGTTCATGCGGCCAAGGACCCCCATATGGCTCAGAGAGCCCATGCAGCTCAGGGATCCATGCGGTTCAAGCGTCTATGCGGCTCGAATAACTCCATGCGGCCCAGAGAGGAGCCATGTGGCCTTCAACAGCTTCTTCCCTTCGTCTTTTGCTGTATTTAATGTCCTGACGGCTGACAACTCTGACAAAATGACAGCTCTAACAAAAAGGGGCAATAATGACTGACGTAATGGCGCATCCCTAGGGAAGAGAAGAAAATCTTCTCACAGTTGGCAGAATCCATCTAATCTCGAGGCATACGGTTGCTACATTTATGCGGCCGCCCATCAGCATACGGTTGCATCCTTTATGCGGCCGACCATCAGCATGCGGCTGCATCCCTTATGCGGCCGTCCATCAGCATGCGGCCGTCCACTCCCATGCGGCTGCCCATCTTCATGCGGCTGTTCATCCCCATGCGGCTGCTCATCTTCATGCGGCCATTTAGCCTCATACGGCCCACTCATCTGCGGCTCTGCCAAGATGATTGAGACACGTGGCAGTCTTATCTTCCTGGGATTATGGGTGTTAACAAATCTTAATCAGATTTGTTGCAATAAATGCCCAGATCAAATCAAATTGAGCAAATTAGACACGTGGCAGGCCATTATAAGTCGTGAATATTTATGGCAATCAGCATTTATTATCCATAGAGATTTAATGCAATCACATTAATTGCTTAAATCTATCATATGCAAGATGGACGGCCCAGATTAACTAACTCTCAGGCCGCTGACTTTTGGATGGGCAATCATTGCAAAACCCTAATGATGCCTCCCACTCTTATAAATATCAAGGTGCCATTCCCTTGCAACAAGAGGACGAACAGACACGCAGGCGGGACAGACACACATAGAGAGAGAGACCCCCGGCTCAGATCCAGAGAGAATAAAGAGAGCATTTCTTCGTCAACGCCAAGTACTTCTTCTCCAGAGCCAAGGCTGCACCCGATCGTCCAAGGAGTAAGGCAGAGCTGCCGTCGCTTTCCCGAGCCTCTATCGTCACCCTCCAGAATCTAAAATAAATAATTATACTTAGATTGCTGTACCTAGGTTTTCGTTCCTAGGCTTTCTTTGTACAAGCGAGTTTATATTGTGAGTCTAAGTTCAGTCCTCCGATAATTGTTCTGTTCTTTTACAATCAATGGCAAACACAAATCATAGCATCTATAAACGAATCCCAGAATCCAGTACAAGTCTAAGAATTATTACATTTCCAGCAAAATGAAAGTAAAGTCTGATAGTCTCAATACAAGGAAATATAGACTACTAAAAGGGTAAAGTGCTAGGCTTCCTCAGCCTCTAAGTCCAGAGCAACTCCAAATGGCTCTACTGCATCTATAGGCTTTCGGCCATAGTAAGTGTCACATAGGGCCTCCATCGCACCTCCAACATATCCTAGTCAGGAGCGGAGCAAAGTGCAGTTCTAGGTAACGAACAAGAACATGATATGGAAATGAGTACAGGGGAACATGAATATGAAATACAGAAAATGAACATGAAAGTACAGGAATGAAAGTACAGAAAATAAAGTATAGGAATGTAACTATGAACCTGAAGTACAAGACATGACAAGTACATAATGTTTGAAATACAACTAGCCTATGTGACCGGCTAAGGGGAGTACAGGAGCATGTACAAGAGTACATGAATATCGGTACGGCTTAGGACCCGCATGCACGATGCGAGACCTAAACTATCTACATGAATATGGTAACCGGGGTTTGGTCACATAGCTAGTGTATTTCTCCCACCCGACACAAGTAAGTACAAGAACATGAAATACAGGGGTACAAGATATCGTGCCATGACGTGTCACAAAAAAGAGTACAAGATATATAAATGTACAAAAACCATAGAACAGTACTTGCCTTGCTCCGAGACGGTACAGGTAATGAACAGAGCTAGATATCCTCTTGAGTAATATTTGATACAAGTTGATTAATTTAACAGTCTACTAATTATTCTAACTAACAACAAGGTATAGGTCACTAAATATATCTAGGATAATTCTATGGTTTTAACTATCAAAATGGATAAATACTTAAAGTCTTCTAATTACAGTTCTACTAACTTAAAAATATTTACTGGCTAAAATAAAACTGGAATACTTGCTATTCCACAACAAAATTAATTAGGAACTTAAAACATAATACCTCTATTGACTTCTTACCTCTAATCACTTATTTAAAGTCCAATTTAATCACCTCCCACACTTATACTTAAGCTTTAACAATTTTAAATCTTATTCAAAAATGCAGCTAACATTTTTAGAGAAAACCATTCCAATATTACTTATTAGGCTTCATCCAACCTTGCTTAAAAACAAAAGAAAATACATAGTAACCATAATTATATAACTTGCTATAAAACTCAACCATCAGCATCCTTATCGAATTTCAAAATCTCAAGCAACAAACAGCCTATCCTTCAGTCGTCATAACCCTTACTATTCAGTAGTCAAATATAACAAACCTACACTTGGAAATACTCTCTCCACTACTCTTGAAGACAATTTGAAAATAACCCTCAAAACAGCCCGACACCAACTACAAACAGCCCGGACACGCTTCGGGTGGGACACGGTCTGCAATTCGATTACTGCAATGTAACAGAGGTTCCAAATACTGCTTCCTTTCCAAACAACAACACCTAGTTGTAAACTCCTGTCCCAAAATTTGGTTTGTACCAAAGAGTTTTATTTTTATTACTATTGTACTTAGACATGATTAGCTACCTTTATGACTACATATGTGTCTGCTATTAATTATCACCAGTGAAGGTAGGCACATACAAATGCACGTGCATTGGAGTGAAAAACCTATACATCATGCAAGTATGCATTTACAATTGTAGCATGCATGAATGCATTATTATTTACAATTCTAGCATATGTATAAATGCGATAGAAATTTAAGCACATTTCCATATCTTCGGGGCTCCTTTGCTTTAATGGTGAGGGTAGACGGCCTCACTAAAGATGAGGACGGTTTCAGAGTTATAGTTAAATAGTGCTACAGATCTGTTCCTGCTTCTATAAAGTGTCATCTGTAATGATTATCAAACCTTTAAATTCTGCAGTACTTCTGCTAAAACCCTGACTGAACCTATGTGAACCGGGGTCATCATTGCCAGCCCTTTGCACATTTATTGGAGGAAAGGAATGAAGCCCCATCTCGGAAACAATTCTGAACCAAAAGAAAAAGAATGTTGGGTCTGAGGTTTAGCTCGTTGGTTTGTTACAAATATATTAGGTAATACATAAGCATGTTGCTTGAACATTTAAGTTATCCCATGAAGGTGTATATTCCTATTGAGTTATACAATAATCCTTCATTGTCATAAACCAGTTGAGTTATACAATAGTCATTTTATGCTGGCATGTGTGCACGACAACTGCGCTGATGGTAGCATCATCGAGAGGCAGTGGTAGCTGCATGCTCTGCTCTCACCTGCTCAATAGACTCCACCCTCCAGTTGATCGACTGATCGCCACCGAGGAGTAAGTTGGACACCCAGTCACAAATCCTGCTACCCGGAACCAACGATGCCGACTTTAACTCCTGCCTCAAGACTGCAGCCGACTTCGTCGACTCACGAGCGTGCTTGACAGTCTGTTCGATACCTCACGAACTGCACGAGTGAGTCACCTCCCCGACGAACTCAGCATTCCGGTGCTCCCTGTTGAAATCGGCACAACACCTGATGCTCTCCGTACCGCACCTCGACTCACGGACTGGTTGCCATCCCGAAAAGGCCGTGCACATTGACCAGAAGCTTGACGACTCGCCGAAAACTGTTCGACGATGATATCCAGGTATATGTCCTCTCCTCGACGGCTTGGAACACAATAGTGGAAAAAATAATGACAAGTAATGAAAGAATCTATACGTGTTTGAAGGCTCTCCTCACTCCTTATGCTTCATGGGAAGGAAGCAGCATTGTGCTAAAGCAAAGAAAGCCCAAGTAGAATAATCCTATTGAATTACTAAAAGAACCTTCCCTTTTTTTCCTTTAATCTTCACGAATAGAAAGAAACAACAGTTTTAGTGTGTTTGGGCAACTTTTCAATAAAGCCCTCTCCTTTATCATTTATTCTATATCATTCTCTAATTCCATTAAATCAAATATGTTATGGGCCAAAGGTTTAACCCATTGGTTATTTGCAAAAGCTTGAGCCATAAGTAGGATTTTGTGCCATAGAAATAAACTTAGCTTAGGCTATTATATGAATTTGGTTGTGGGCCATATCTATAATCACTAAAAACAATAATCAAGTGTTTAATTAAAATTTTAAGTCTATAAGTAATGTACTTAGTAAATATTATTAGAATAACCCTATATAGTTAATATTAATTTCTTGAATTGTATAGGTTTGGGATAAGTCGGACACTTACAATTATGATGCAACTCGGATAACAGGCAAGTATACCTTGCCTCCCTCTACAGTTTTACGTACATGCATTTCCTTTCATTTTACAGTCTTTGGATTATTTATGGACATGTGCTTTTCGTGTTATTTTCTGTGGAGTTGTTTTATTGCATATAGTCGTGTTCATGTTTGGTCTTATGTCTCACATTTGGAGTTGTTCTCACCAGTACTTTGCTTGAGTCGTATCATAGAACGAGTGCGTATAGTGAACTGCCATAGCCTTGATTATCGTTTTACACAACCAGAGAGTCCACACTCGGGACGAGGGTTGTTTGGTACACCAGAGAGTCCACACTCGGGACGAGGGTGTTTGTCGTGATCATTGGCACCAGAGAGTCCACACTCGGGACGAGGGTGTTTGTCGTGATCATTGGCACCAGAGAGTCCAACTCGGGACGAGGGTTGACCAATTACACCAGAGAGTCCACACACGGGACGAGGGTGTCTTGCCGTGAGCTAACCAGAGAGTCCACACTCGGGACGAGGGTTAGTGCTTAGTTCAAACCCGTGAGTCCGCACTCGGGATGAGTGTCACCCCCAGTTTCCAAAAACAGGGGTATTTTTGTCATTTTTTATTTTTAAATTATTTTGGAATTATTTATTTATTTATTGTATTATTTTGGGGTTGTTTGAGTTGGGTTCGAATTTCAACTCATTCCGACTTGTTTTGACTTGTTTCGGGGACCGGGGTAGTGTTGACCTTAGCGGGTCCACACACTAGTTAGCCATGGCCCACATGTTAGTATTTTAGTTAGTGACTAGACTAATTATTTTTGGTTAGAATTAAATTGGATTAGTAGTTTTTGGTTGGACCAAACTACCCCCGACTTAACCCCTTACCATTGTATTAGCAAATAGACTAGAGAGGGGCTTTTGGACTTTACCCAATAGGACAAAACAGCCCCTTTATGGCCAGCCATGACTAGAGTGGATAGGACTCCATCATTTTATTATTCCTATTTCATTTCTCTCTCTTGTTCTTCCCTATTTTTTTTAGAGAGCTTTCCCTAATCAAACCATCACCAAATCCTTCCATTTTTCCACCAAATATTCTTCCTTCCCTCTCCATTCAATCCAAGGAAGGAGCTCCTCAAGTTTGGGAGGATTCGGAGCTCGTTCGTGTCCTTTTGGAATCTCTACGTGTCCGTGTCGAGTCGGAGGCCTTTTCCTTTGAATCTCTCTCCCGGAAGGTATAATCTCTCATCTAAATCACCCCAACATGCATATAGGATTATTTTGACCCATAGGAATAACCCCCATGGTTGTGTCTCCATTTGTGTCCGTTTCGTGTCCTTTTGGAGACTTTTAGGAGTGTCCTATGTGTAGGTTTGTGTCCAAGTGGAAAAATTCCTATTGGACTCTTGTTTTTAATATATATATTGTATGATTAATTATTAGACATTTAAATTCCAGATTTTATATTGTTTAGAGAAGGTATTTTCAATGTATCATATTGTACCATGATATCTAATATCTATATGGATATATATATGGTTATATATATCATTCTCTCTCTCTCTCTCTCTCTCTCTCTCTCTATATATATATATATATATATATATATATATATATATATATATATATATATATATATATATGGCTTATATATATATTAGTGTATATATTATGTGGTGTGGTGCTTGATGTTGGATGGGGGAGAGCATGTCAGGTTCGGCCATGGCATGCCATTTGTGTGTGTGGTTGTTGGTAGAGTGGTGTAGGCAAGGTGTATGAGGAAATGGTTGAGAGGGAATGTTGTGTTTGTGTTGTGTTTGTGTGTTGATTTAGAATAGAGGGAGTGAGAGATTTGAGGGTGTTGGACAGTTAGAAAGTTAGATTATTAGGGAGTTTGGAATTAGAGGGTGAATGAAGGGAGGGGGAACTTGCTGCAACAACAACAGTCCCAGTTCAGATCAGTCCCCACAAGGGGACTGATTTAGCTGCAAATGCAGCAGGGAGATGGGGGGAAATAGATAGTTAGAGAGAGTGTGGGATAGAGAGAGAGAGAGTTAGAGAGGGGCAGTACAGCTGCTAATAGCAGCAGTATGGTACTGCTGTAACAGCAGTTTAAGGGGGAGGGCAGGGGATCACCAATGTACCCTACAACTGTCCCAAGCCTACCATACATGACAGCCACATAACCACTCCAATACAGTCCAAATTGGTCCCCTTAAACCTGCCATTGCAGCCCACGAATCAGTCCCTAAATGGCCTCTTGACAGCCCCTATTTAGCCTTCTAAATCAGTCCATATCCAACCATTCTTGGTTGTCTCTTGTTGTTCCCTTAAAACCCACATGACAGACCTAATTAACCCCCACCCTTGGACTGTCAAACAGTCCAGAAATCACACTCTTTGGACTGTCCTGACTAACCCCCATGGCTGTCCACTTTGGACAGCCAAGAAGCCCATGTGTTCAGCAATTTAGTCCCCATTACATGACCTTATAACAGTCCACATCATGCCCCAATGACAGCCCTTAAAGCACCATGATGGCTGTCCAAACACAGTCCATGTTAACCCCATATTTCAGTCCATACTTCATCCTAATGACAGCCCCATCAATACTCCAAATCAGTCCATGAAACCACCTCATATCAGTCCATATTTAGTCTTGTGTGTGTGTGTACTTGTGAGGTTTTGGTGTGTGTGTGAGAGCCTAGAGTGCATAGCTAGTGGCATATAGGATAGCCTATATCTAAACTAGTAGGAAAAACCTATAGGAGAGCCTTGTGAGTGTGATATATATGAGTGTATATCATGAGAGTGGGTTGTGTGTGAGTGATGTGATAGTGTTAAGGGTAAATATATGACATGGATAAGGTAATAAGGTAAATCAATACCCCGTAACCCAACATAGCCTAGATACCTAGGATACCCATTTTCCTTGGTAGGTAAACCCTAGATAGGTTGATATCTAGCTACCCTAAGGAGCCTAGGCTAGTACCATGGGTATTTACAGGGTTTCCTTGGGATTGGGCAAGGTATCGGGATTTACCTTGGTAGTGTAATGTTAGTTTACCTAGAAAATAGGGTATTTGAGTTAGAAGTCTAAGATAGAGTTGGAACCCGATTCCCTTGGTTGGTAATGATCAAATAAGGTGCTCATAGACTAGTTTTGACGTCGATTGACCTTTTTGACCAAAAGTCAACTGTAAGTCAACCCTTGAACCAGATTGACCTAGTTTGACTTAGAATGACTCCCAGTGACCTAGTATGACCCAGTATGAGCCAGTATGACCTAGTGTGACTCAATATGACCTAGATTGACCTAGTTTTGACTTAGATTTGCATTCATGACTTGAATTAGATTCCTTTTTCAGTATTTAGTCCTGTTTGACTCATAGTATCTTATCTTAGGTCTGTGATCGCTCTGAGCGTCTGTTCACCCTATCAGCTCAGGACCACAGGCGAGTACATTCACTGATAGTTTTCATTGTCTTGATATCTGCTATATCCGATTCAGTCGTAGTGTCTTACTTGATTTTCAGACACGATATTTCACGGACTAGTATATGTCGGATCCTGTCATGAGATATTGTTCCCGGATTACTTGGTATATTGGTACATGACTCGATTTGTTACTTGTACTTGTATAGACATGGACTTGGGAGTGGGCTGATCACCTGCTCTTAAACCTCGTGTCATGACGTGTTATGACCGGATCTTTTATACTATTCGGGGATGGGGAGTTATTAGTGGTTGTGTGATCAAAATACCCACTTGTTGTTTCACACTTGTACTCGACACTTGTTCATAGCTACTTGAACTTTCCATGGTGACCGGCGTTATCTTCACACTTGTTGTTTCACACTTGTTATTTGTTCGTAGCCGGTCAGATGGAAAGCTTGAACATGTTTCCCAAACCGATCACATGACGCACTAATAATTCAAGGCACCTTTTCATATTTATTTATCCTAGGAGGCTAAGTTCTGTTCGGGAGAAGAGTTACAACCCCGGTCCTTGTTTGGTTTAAAGGTTGTAACTCGGCTCCCGGATAGTTCCTAAGCAATCCTACATACATATTGTTGTTCTATTCCGTACTCACACCTATTATACATTTCCTGCTGGTTTTACCCTGTACTTTACATATCCCTGTCTTGTATTTCATTATACTGTCTCTTATAGCTTTTGTCAATTCATATGGAACTGCTGTTGGTGTTTGTACTTGCTCATTTTTTTGACAGGATATCGTTGACAAATTTTACAGATGATCCAGAGGCTGATTGCCCGACCTACTATGGGGTAGAGTCTGATGGATTAGAGTTAGACTGTGGCTTGTTGGTAGAGCCACCAGATTTTGCTCACCCTGAGTAGTGTAGTTTAGCTAGTTTTGTCTGGCTTGCGAGCCAGCTAGCACTTTCAGATTTGTAGTACCTATTATATATTTTCTGAGACTCTGGATATTTTGTGTATAGCTCTGACTTGTGGATCTTGGACTCATTTCCTGTTTATTCTATCATATTTCCTTTTTTCGTACTATCTACCCTAGTTTTGATTATGTGATTGAGACTGTATTGCTATGTCACCTCCATTCGGAGTGTATATACTGTACAGGTACATTTATCTATTTTAGTCGTAGTATTTACAGACACTATATACAGCGTTCTACCGCCGATTCTGTGGCGTAGGCTGGACGTAACCACGTGCTCGTGCCCCTCTTCAGGGTGCGGGTCGTGACAACGAGGGTTTGGTTCTTCTATTGATCTCGTGTTTATCGTTCATCCGACATTTCATTTATACGTGGTTGTTCTAGTGTTCGTGTTCGTGTTAGTGTGTTCGTGGTCATTTGTCGTGTTCCTGTTTTTTTTGTTTAATTCCTTGTGCATGATAAAACTGTTAGATAGGCATGTATATTATGTATATTGCTATGTCCTCTGAGGACCTGATGATCTCTTCAGGTTTAGCGATTGCATGGAGTTAGCTGGTGGTTCTGGATGACAGATGTGATGATGCGCTTGTGGGATTCAGGTATCGTTATCGTGTTTATTATCTGCTTGTACTTTTATACCTTGTCATGAGATATCCTGTTCCTTGATTCAGTTTTAGACTCTTGTTATTTTCTTTAGAGTCTTATCGGACATTTATGCTAGTGGGCTGCAGACCACGACCCATAGTGTTCATTCATGTTTATTATTCTTATTGTGGATTGAGATATAGATTCGTTTGCCATGATTTGGCAGCTTACCTAGCCGTGACAGCGTTTACGTATTCGAGTCGGGCTGGAGTCCGCTTGATGCGTAGCTGGCTTGCTCACGAGCTCGCGTCCGAAAAGCGGGTGCGGGTCGTGACACTAGTCCTCTTGCAATCCGCAATGGCAGCTACCCCTAACGTCCAGTACCCAACACTCTTCTGCAACAAGACTCAGCTACTGATACAACCTCCTGAATCGCAAGCTAGACACGGATACACGATTATTCCTACACCCGACCACAAACTCTGTTTATCCTCCCAAACTTCTAACAAAAAAATAATCAATAGATTTTGGGGAAGAACAGAGTCATACCTGAATATAGGGAACGTATCCTGGAGTACAGTATGTCTTTTGGAAATCGGACACAGTTCTTCCTTGTGTCCAATTAGATCTCGGGTTCCACTGTGACAATTCATCAAACATTTCCAACTCTCGAAAATCTCTCAGAAAAATTTGTAAAAAGAAAGGATCGAAAATCAAAAGAATAACAAAATCCTTACCAATTCAAATTGGATCCAAAACCCACTCGATCAAGAACACAAATAATCTCTTACTCTGATAAAATAATTCCAACCAGAGATCGATTATTACAAAAATTCATCAGTTCTTCATCATTACAGAGTAGGCAGAGATAAAACTTACTGACAATTCGAAATCAATTCAATCCGAGGATGTCCTGGTCTCTCACCCCAAGCGATCAACCGAACGAAGTTCCTGTACGAATTCACTCGATCGGAAGGAAATGAATCTAAGGAATTGAATTGAAGAGTTCGTCCTTCAATCAAGAAATAATTCTAACGAAAAATCAAGTTTACATACTGAGATTGGGAGTGAGTCTCAAAGACAAATCGATCCGCTCACCTGAGATGAGATGCGCAGCGCCGATCGTCATCACTGGAAGAAGATCACCGGAGAGTTTGTTATGTGCAGTCGATCTCCGTCGAGAAAAGAAATGCGCCACCGCCTAGACTGGCCTCGAGTGGCCGCCATTCTTCGTCAATTGCCGATCCGAAAGATACTTAGTTGCCGTAGTGGACAGCCACTACCATCGCCATTGCCATAACCGACCCTCTGGGAAGAAGAAGGAGTGAAGAATGAAATTGACTCTGGAGGAAAGAAGAATGAAATTGAAATAATTTCCAACAGAGGATTATTGGGTTTATATAATCAGATGGAGTTTGCAATTGGCAGGAGAATTGGTAGTGGGTGCTACAGTGCTAAACGGTTAGAAATTAATTCAAATTTTGAGCAATCAGCCACAAGGGAATGAGAAGAGTGCTTCTCTTCCTCACAACTCAAATAGGCTGTTGAGGAAATTTGAAATGGCATAATAGTTTGGAGGGAAAAAAATAATTCAAAATGGTTATCATTTCAAAATTGGAATGTTCTCCAATTCAGAAATATTCAAATAGATGCAACCGAATGGGCTAGGTTGTAACAGACCAATCACTAGGCCCCAAGACAGGCCCAACAAGTTGACTTGAAATAAAATTGAAATAATTTCCAAGGAGAAATATACCAAATATTTCTAAGGAAATCTAGAATATAAAATGTATTTACATAATCAACTATTTTTTTATAAAATAGATTTAAAATTCTAAAATATAAGAAGTGAGGTTACAAGATATGTCTAGGGGTTGAGATGACACAGTGCGACTCAACATACACATTCTCCTAGACTCAATAAATTGAAGATTATAGACTTGGAACAAATAGGAAAACAAAGAGCCCTTTGATGACGCCTTTCTTCTGATATTTGAGCAGACCTAAAGAATTTTTTTTCCTTGATAGCAGTCGTCCAAAGATAAGCAGATCTAGAAATCTGAATACCTTTCGGGGGCTTTGCCCCCGAACCCCTGACGGGGGGCGCTGCCCCCTCGACCCATGTCCCCGATACGAGGCTCCGGATTCGTCGCTAGGCGGTTCAGAAAAATCTTTTTGTATGTCGCCGTCTTTGGTCCATCATTAATTGCCTATGTCCTGATTTGATCATGTTTGATCATGCTTACTACATATCTACAAATACATGTTAGACGAGCAAAATATGTTGCAGTACGATACAAGCATAGCAATATGATATAGTTCAATTAGGACAATGCTAAATTTAAGTAGCAACATGATAGTGAGTATATGAATATTAATGACATCATTATGTTAAACTTAATTGATTAGCTATATTCAAAAACACGATGTAATCATTGGGCTAACAACCGGGAACCTCATCGTAGTGTCATACTACTGTAGCATGAGGTCACAGCCTCTTTGTAGTGCCATACTACCCAGTATGAAGCCTTAGGCTCCCTTGCGGTATTACGCCATAACGACATGGCTTGCAAGGCCGAGGCTTTACCCCTATCTGGGTACCTCATCGTGGTATCGTGCCACTGTAACATGAGGAACACCTCCCCTTTGTAGTGCTGACTACCCCTCTTTAATTTTATCATACATCATTAGGCTACCTGCCCATTTGCGGTGCTACTCCGCTGTGACTTGGCTTGTAAAGCCGAGGTATTACCCCTTTTGGGAACTTGATGGTGGAGTCACCCTACTGTAGAATGGATTTTCACTCCTTGTAGTGCTGCGCTACCGTGCTTCCTGTAAAGCACACCAGGCATTCACTCTGTCTGAGAACTCATTAAGGCGTTTAAGCCAACCTCTCACAGGATCCGTTTTCTACAGAAAATAATAATAGACAACAGTGGTTGTAGGTCCGTAACCTCTCCATGTCGTAGAGGACATGTACCCACTGTTCCTGATATTTTTTCAGTTAATGGTCCTTCTTTGAACCAAAAGCTAGATGCCTAGTAGTTTTTTCTTTAAACTAATAACATAAAACTTTATGGTAGGATTACAATAACATAATATCAGAATGCCTTCAAGCCCATTTTTCTTGCTGTGTCATCGACCAGCTGGCGCTTGAGGCCCTTGGTGAACGAATCTGCCAGGTTCTCCAGACTCTGAACATCAATCACTGCAATAACACCTCTCTTGATGAGATCGTGTACTGTCCTGTGCTTTAACCGCACAGTTCTCTTCTTCCCATTGAAGAGGTCATTTGATGTCACCGTCACAGTAGCCTGGTTATCACAGTATATCGGTATTGCCGGTATTTATGCCCCAACCACTAGAAGATCATACATGAACTCCCGAAGCCATTCTGCTTCCTCCGTGGCGGTATCAAGTACAAAGAACTTAGATTCTAGGGATGGCCGCGAGAGCATAGTCTGCTTCTTCGACTTCCACGATATAGAAGCTCCACCCATTGTGAAAATAAATTCACCTATGGACCTCCCGCTCTCCAACTCTGAGCACCAGCTGGCATCACTGAAGCCTTCTACTACCGGTAAATCTCCGCTGTAGTGCACTGCATATGTCTTAGTCTTCTTGAGATATCTCATAACCCGTTTCACAGCTTTCCAGTGCTCAATGCCTGGGTTGCTCGTGAAACGACTTAGCATTCCTATGGCGAAATCTATGTCAGGCCTTGTGGCAGTAGCAGCATACATCAAACTCCCGTTAATACTTGCGTACGCCAGCTGCCTGACGCTTTTTCTCGAATCAGGCTTCAGCTTCAGATCACACATGTAAGATGTATCGATCCCTGGAAGATCCTGATACCCGTAACGTGTGATCATCCTCTCAATATAATGAGACTGTGACAGTGCTAGTCTAGTGTCTGTCCGGATGATCTTGATCCCTAAGATCATATTAGCTTCCCCCAAGTCCTTCATACTGAACTAGCTCGAGATGAACTTCTTTGTCTCCATGACACAGTCCATATCTGTACCTAGGATTAGCATACCGTCCACGTACAGACAAACGATTACACCTCTTTCGTCAGCGAACTTTGTATAAACACACTTGTCCGTCTCGCTGACCCTGTAGCCATTTGACCTTATAACCTTGTCAAATTTCTTATGCCACATCTTGGGAGCTTGTTTAAGACCGTACAAGGATTTTACTAACTTGCAGACTTTGTCTTCAAGACCCTTGACGACAAATCCCTCTGGCTGTTGCATATAAATATCTTCGGTCAGCTCGCTATTTAGGAAAGTCGTTTTCACATCCATCTGATGTATCACCATCTTATGTATTGCTGCAAGAGCAATCAACACTTTGATGGTGATTATCCGGGCTACTGGAGCATACGTGTCAAAGTAGTCGATCCCCTGCTTCTGAGAAAACCCCTTGGCTACAAACCTAGCCTTGAACTTGTCAATAGTTCCATCTGCTTTCATCTTCTTCTTGAAGATCCATTTGCATTCGATGGATTTTGCTCCTTCAGGAAGATCAACCAACACCCAAGTGTTATTTGAGGTGATGGAATCAATTTTATTATCTATCGCCTCCCTCCAAAAAACTCCGTCTCTGGTCTTCATCGCCTCATCATAGGTAAGCGGATCTGTTTCCATATGATAGATGACAAAGTCATTTTTGAAGTCCTTCGGCCTCCTCACACGCTTAGCTGACGGCTCAACGAGTTTTGGTTCAACCATTGTTTCAACAACAACATCTTCTTGGACTACATTCTCATTGAAAACTTCAGTTTCTTGCGCACCCTCATTGTTCTCCGGAATGTCCGCAAGAACAATGTTCTTGTGCCTTGCAAATTTATCTTCAAAATATTTTGCGTTGCGAGATTTAATGATATGATTTGACTCAATATAAAAAAATCTCCGAGCATCACTATTTTCGGCATAACCCAAAAGATTGTCTTTGTAGTCCTTGTCCCAAGCTTCTAAATCTTCAGATCTAGAAGCTTCACATATGCCAGGCACCCCCACACTCGAATGACATTCAAGTTAAGTCTGACCTTGAACCAGAGTTGATGAGGAGTAATGTCTGAAGTTGCATGAGGCACACTATTTAGAATAAAATTAGCCGTTAATGCAGCTTCTCCCCAGTAGCACTTTGGAAGACCCACAGTCAACAGCATTGAGTTAATCATTTCTGTCAACATTCTGTTCTTCCTCTCTGCTACTCCGTTTGATCGAGGAGAGTACGGAGCAGTGGTCTTTCCATTTTTTTGCAGAACGATGCAAATTCATAAGACCGGTACTCTCCACCTCGATCACTTCTTATTCTCTTGAGTTGTTGTCTAGTTTGCCACTCAGCCTCGGCCCTGAACTCTTTGAACTTCTTTAGCCTTCAGAAGGTAGACAAAAGCGTACTTTAAGAAGTCATTGATGAAGGTTATGAAATACTTCATCCCGACCTTTGTAGAGAATTGTTTGAAGTCACAGATATCGAAGTGTACCAACTCCAGAAAATCTGTGCTTCGATTAATCCGAGAAAAGGGTTTCCTTGTGATCTTCGTTTAAGCACAAACTTCATATTTCTTTACCTTACCCCCACATTTGGAGATAAGTCCTAGAATAGACATTCTGTTTATTCGTTTACAATGAACATGTCCTAGCCTATTATGCTACAACTCAAGAGTATAAGCAGAATGAGTGATTACATTAACAACTTTGGATTGATTTACAAGCTAAATTTTAAACATTCCTTCGGTATAAAAAGCTTTTCCGAAGTATGTTCCCTTTATGGACATCACCATCTGACCAGCAATGATGTTCATCCCGAGGCCTGCATTACAGAGTAGGCCTTCCGAGATCAGGTTCTTTGTGATAGCAGGAACATGCTTCACACCCTAAAGCGTCAGAGGCTTCCCCGAAGTCAGCTTTAAAACCACCGTCCCGATCATGAGCACTTCAGCTTGTGCCTGGTTCGCCACCATAACAACTTCAGAAGTTGGCGTGTAGGTGGTGAACTACTCCTTGCTTGAGCAGACAAGGCATGTGGCACCAGTGTCTATCCACCAGTCAGAGTCAACCCCTGTCACGACCCGCACCCTAGAGTAAGGGCACGAGACGTGGGTACGTCCAGCCTACGACGCAGTATCGGCGGCTGTCCTAGGTCACAACATCTAACAGTTTAAGGTAATAAACAGTTATACTCCCCGAATAGGGGTGACATAACAGAATATATCTCAATCACAACTAAGGTAGAACAGGATAAGATAGATAGATAAATATCCAGAATAAAAACACAGAGATGCAATGCAGAATTCTAAGTGTCTAAATAAATACATATCCCAAAGTATCTCAGAATAAACTCCCAGTATATACAATAATGTATCAATGAGAAGATAAGGTGAGAGTCTAAGCTAGCAGTCTAGACCACTGGTGGTAGATCCTCTATTGCAAGTGGGTCCAAGTCACAAGTGTCTAAAGCTGCACCATAGTGGGTAAACACCAGAGCCTCATCATTCACTGTAAAATTTTTAACAGGTCCAGTCAGGACGGGAGCGAGTACAGTACATCTCAACAAAATCATAACAGGTTAGAAATATAAACATGCTAGAGAGTAAGATACAGGAAACTGAAGAAATAACATGATAAAAAGAGAGAGACTGTAAGTAAATAGCTACAGTATATAGAGAACTAACAGTACTAGTGATTCAGAGCACAAGATGGTTATATAAACGGCACGATATTGTACACGAGTAATCTACAGAGGTTTGTACATGAGTAATCTACTGGATTCATCTCAGGTTTAATAGCATTTCGAAAAGGAAGGAAATCAGTAATTTAAGGAATGAATGATCATTCAATTTAACTTACAGGAAAGTAGAAAACTAATCTCAGTTTTGACAGTAACATGAACTCAAATCAAACCAACATAATCATTCAATTTCAGTTAAGTTAAAGAAGGAAGAACAGGGAATAATATTTCAGTATTTAAGAGTGAATCTCAGTTTAACAGTCAATTTCGAATCCAACACAAAAGTCAAAATCCCATTCTCACATCCAAAAGCCAAATTCGAACGTAAATACGAAACTAAACATGAAAAATATTATGTGGGTAACATAAACAGTGAAAAACATTACTAAAACAGGAATTTAATTGTTTAGGAATACTGGAAACCAATGTATCAGAAATCTGGTATCAGTGTGCATGCTATTTAACCCATTCGAATCCACAATTCCACATTAAAACCTAAATTAACATGTAAACCTAATATTACAGAGATTATACATCATATTTGGATCTAATTTAGCAAATAAAAACATGAATTAAATTATTAAACCAGGAATTAAACAGTAAACACAAATAAACACTGATACACGCACAGTGCACGTGGACACGAGGGCTCGTGCAAGTTACACACGTGGTGTTAGTGGTCGCCCCTTTGTGTGTGTCAAGTATTTCATGTCCCTGTGTCGTGTCCTGCTCGCAATCAGCCCGGAGTAGCAGGGCAGCAACAGTGCCCACGCGCGCGCGTGTGCACCCGCGTGTTCCCGTTTCTGTGGCGACACGATACGACACCAAAAGTGACTCAGAGCAATGGAAACCCGTAAGCAAGGTCACAACCTAATTTTCTATTCAAATACATTGCTGAAATTAAATCAAAATGCCCTTTGGGGCATTTCATCAAACACCTAATACACGAACTGATACGTGTCCGATACGGACACGTATCAGACACGAATCCCAGGGTTAGCTACACCTATAGCTAGGGTAGGCCTGGGGCTTCCTAGATATGCAATAAAATCAAAATTTCATGATGTAGAATCGAATTTACCTATGGGTGTGCAAAGGCTCAAAAGCCCCAAATGAAAGTGGTTCCTCAAGCCACCAAACTCCTTCAAATTGTTTCTCCCTGAAATTTCTCAATACCAACAACAAATACAATAATTTTAGGACCTATTGCAATTGGTTTGGGTGAAAAAGGAATTGAAATGAAATTTTTAGGAATTAATGAAGATGGAGACTCACCTCTTTCTAAAACTTGCAAATAATTCTAAGGGAGGCTAGACCTAATTTCTAGGAGCATTAAATAGGGGGGAGTGACCTAAGTGGTCGGCCAAGGCTGTTGGGCTTGGGTTAGGGCTCCACTAGTGTTGGGTTGGGCCTCTAAGGCTAAAGTCACAAGTCATGACTTGTGAAATCACAAGCCATTCTCTAATCAATTTAAATCCTTATTCCTCCTAATAAATTCTAATGAGTTAAATGTCACTAACTTAGGTCAAGCTAGGGTTCTATAACCTAACCAAATAGTCATGACCTAGGTTAGCCTCTAGGACAGTCTCCAAAGTCAACACTAGTCAAAGTCAATAATGGCACCAAATCAATTATACTAAAAATCACTGAAAAATCCTAATAATTATAATTAACACTAATAATTCTAAATAATTCCAAAATTTTAAAAAATAACCAAAATACCCTCAAGCTAGAAAAGTGGTAGTAACAAATCTACCCCCCTTAAAATAATTTTGTCCTCGAAATTAAAGACGAAACTAACTGCTGAGAAGGATAGAAAGTATACCTCAAGGTCCAAAAAGATAGGGGTACCGCTCGCGCATCTCATCCTCCCGCTCCCAGGTAGACTCTCCTGGAGAATGATGCCTCCATGCGCGTACCAAGGGTATCACCTGGTTCCTCAGAACCTTCTTCCGGTGATCCAGAATCTCCACAGGCTGCTCTGGATAACTGAGAGTAGGTCCAACCTCAATCTCCGAATGATCGAGCACATGGCTAGGGTCAGCCACGTACCGTCTCAACTGTGATACGTGGAATACGTTGTGAACTCCCACTAGTACAGGTGACAAGTCTAGCCTGTATGCCACGTCACCGACTCTCCTGCTGATAACGAAAGGGCCGATGAAGCGCGGGCTAAGCTTCCCACCTCCACCAAAACGTATCGTACCACGAGTCGGAGATATCTGCAGAAAAACTATGTCTCCAACCTAATAATAAGCAAGGTCTCAAGTTACTAAAAATCAAACACGATCAATCAAACAAAACAAAATACAACCTACTTCTAATCCTATCTCTAAATCTGTACCTCAAACTCCAACGGCCTCCGGTGGCTATCGGCCCAGTGTCGATGTCTGTCTTGCGCCACGCGAAGTCTGTCCCTGATGAGCTTCACCTTCTCGACTGCGTCAACAACCATCTCTGGTCCCAGTAAAGCTCGCTCTCCAACATCATCCCAAGATAAAGGTGTACGGCACCTACACCCGTGCAGAGCCTCAAAAGGTGACATCTCAATGCTGGCCTGATAACTGTTGTTGTAAGCAAACTCTACCAAATGTAGATGATCCTCCCAGGAACCTCCAAAATCCAGGACGTACGTCCGCAGCATATCCTCAAGTGTCTGAATAGTCCTCTCTGACTGTCCGTCCGTCTGGGGGTGGTATGCAGTACTAAACTTGAGCTGAGTGCCCAAACTAGTCTGCAGACTCCTCCAGAAATAGGAAGTAAAGCGACTATCCCGATCTGAGATAATGCTGACGAAAACTCCGTGAATCCTGACTATCTGCCGTATGTACAACTCCGCAAGCCTCTCTGTAGACGTACCCACCTTGAATGACAAAAAGTGGGCCGATTTGGTCAACCTGTCAACGATGACCCAAATCGCGTCTTTCCCTCCTGGTGTACGCGACAACCCAGATACGAAATCTATGGTGATATGTTCCTACTTCCACTCTGGAATGGACAACAGCTGCAATAATCCTCCGGGCCTCTACCTCTCCGCCTTGACCTGCTGACAGACTAAGCATCTAGCTACGAAGCGAGCTACCTCTTGCTTCATCCCGTACCACCAGACATGCTCTCGCAGATCTCTATACATCTTGTTGGCACCAGGATGTATAGAGTACTGCGATCTGTGAGCCTCCTGCATGATATGCTCTCTGAGCTCCCCGCTAGGCACACATAACCTAGAACCGTTCCTCAGGGCACCATCCTCTGCAAGTGAAAACTCACCATCCACCAACCCTGCATGAACCTGCTCTCGGATACACCGCAGAGCCACATCCTCAAACTGCGTCGCCTTGATCCTCTCCATCAAGTCCGACTATAAATGAAGGCCCCATAACTGCATCTGCACTCCAGGCACGATCACCTCAATCCCAAGACTTTCCAAGTCTGCAAGCTAGTGTCGATCCCTAGTCAAACACATGGCTGTCGGATACCTACTCAAGACATCGGCAACCACGTTGGCCTTCCCCGGGTGATACTGAAGTGAGATATCAAAGTCCTTCATCAACTCTAGCCATCTGTGCTGCCTCATGTTGAGCTCTTAACTTCCAAATCCTATCAAGTCACCCATAACTAAATACCTACAAGCTAAGCATACAAATCCCAAATACCACATATAGATATGCTCAAGAACAACACCCATCACATATATCCTAAGTATATCATCTATATATATATACATGACTGATCAACCAAGGGTTAAAGTAGACTAAACTTATAAGGGACTGAAACAAATGCTTAGAACTTAGGCTAAGGATGAATGGTCTGAATCATTAGTGTAGGCAAAGGGAATGATGCTAAGGAGATTGAATTTATAAGCTAAAGGACAGGACATTTGGGTCCACTTGTATAGTCAATGTGAAGGAAACCTACATGGTGACTGAAACATGCCTCTAGATCAACCTGGGCTCTCCTCTCTATCTGGCTGAACTAACTATATGCAAGACAGTGGTCTGAAAGAAGTGAACCAAACTGGTGTACAGGGAATGCAATAGGCGGTATACTGCAAAGGGTGCAGGCTACAACCAATCAAAATATATTACATATATACAAGCTATATATATATATGCTTTACCCTCATCACCTCAACTCTACTCAAGTCTAATAACACCAACTCACTACCTCATGCCTATCATTTCCAAGAAAAGGTCAGATACTGCAGGGTGTGTTGGGACAGAACAGTGGTCAAGGGAGAACTCTTATCAACAACCCATATTATATTCCCAATGAATACGACTGTCCTAAATGGACTGAACAACCATGCCCAAGAAAGAGTTTAACTCCACTGTAGGACAGGTACTACAGGTTATAATGAAGGGTATTGTACGGCTATCAAGTAAGGTAAATGCTAAGAGATGCAGTAGGTCACCATGTTCAGGGTAAGGACGAGTGCAGACCTCTAATATGCACGATACTAACTCTCCAGATATGCAAAATATGGTAAGTGGTTGATGGTTATATTGGTGAGTCAATAACTAGGGTCTGAACAATGGTCCAGTGAAACCTATGATGCAACATGGCAGGTAATGAAAGTTGAGTGCAGTGAACAACCCGAAATAGTATGAGCCAAGGAAAAAGGGTCTCTAATGAAGGGTCTACACACTGCCTATAAAGGTTGATCAACATGACTGAACTCAACACTAAGAGAACTTACTAAAATAGGAAGTGGACCAATAGGCTAACAACATATCAATAATCCTATACAACAATGATCTATAGGTACCAACCAACCCATGTACCATGTGCCAATATCATCTGTAACCTATCTATATGTATAGATCTCTCAGTCTTAGGTAAAACTACAACTATACTCAAGGACAGGCTCTGGTCATGGGTGCCTCACTGGAAAAAGGTAAGGGAAAGATAATAACAATCATCAAGGATGTAAGGCATACTAACATCCTATATGTAAACTGGTTGGTATTATAATAACAAGGAAATCATCTACAATGGGTTACTATTCTAGTACCAATGCTAACTATCATCTCTAGGGTACAGACACTCTACAAGTCATCATATCATTACACTATGAAAGAACTACATATGAATAAGCTCTACAACACTAAATATCCCTATCCCTAAGTCATTTGATGATAGAATACATTTTTTTAACAACAGAAATATGTGATAATCATATGCGTCTGTCCAAAATCATGTTACTCAGAGTCTTCGTCATGCTAGTGGGCAAGCTACGATAATCACAGAGTCCTTGACTAAGGTACATACCTCTAGAATCATGGTATTTAAAATTTTTGCATTGCTGCATGCGACAGCGAAAACCTTAAATTTCTATACCAGAGAAATACGTCCAAAATTTGACTATATGTCCTCACTATGCCAACTAACATGACTATCGAAGATTCTAGATCCCATAACTGAGGTGACCTAGCCCATATAATTTTCTCAGAAGAGAAACAAACAATAAAAGAGCAACATAACAAAATTAATCAATCAACAAGGAACAGATGAAAACGGATTTCAAGATAGTTATAAGAGACAATTGCGGGAATGGAATCGAAAAGAACGGAACTTGCAGCAAGATCTCCAATAGTCTGTGCATCCTCGACTGTCCGAACGATAGCTCGCCCCTGCTGGTTTCCCCTAGCCTACTGCTGATGCTGTATGTACCTCTGCTGCTGAGAGAATCAGGAATAACAGAAAAGGTCTCTGTACAGACGGAGGTGAACCTCCATTGTAGCAGAAATGCCAACCTGAGTCGGCACAACAGGAGCTGCGGTCTCGAGGCCCTGATGAACAGGACGAGAGGTGGCCAGCCTCTCGATAGTATCCCCCGAACCGAAGTGATGAGATCATGTCTCCATAACCATTATGAAGACAGATCAAAACGGGAAGCAATTTCTGAGAATGAAGCAAAAATTCAAAGAAGGACAGTTTATACTCAAGGGAAGACAATAAGCAGCAAATTTAGATAAAAGGGATCTGATAGGGAGTTTTTTCTAGTGTGATTGAGTACCTTCAAAAATATCCAAATTCTACTGCAGGCTGTAGTGGTACTCTAGTTCGAATACCACTACATTTCCAACCTTGACCTGCATAGGCCACCACTAAAACGTGTCACGACCCGCACCCTAGAGTAAGGGCACGAGACGTGGGTACGTCCAGCGTACGCCGCAGTGTCGGCGGTAGAACGCTGTCCTAGGTCACAACATCTAACAGTTTAAGGTAATAAACAGTTATACTCCCCGAATGGGGGTGACATAACAGAATATATCTCAATCACAACTAAGGTAGAACAGGATAAGATAGATAGATAAATATCCAGAATAAAAACACAGAGATGCAATCCAGAATTCTAAGTGCCTAAATAAATACATATTCCAAAGTATCTCAGAATAAACTCCCAGTATATACAATAATGTATCAATGAGAAGATAAGGTGAGAGTCTAAGCTAGCAGTCTAGACCATTGGTGGTAGATCCTCTACTGCAAGTGGGTCCAAGTCACAAGTGTCTAAAGCTGCACCATAGTGGGTAAACACCAGAGCCTCATCATTCACTGTAAAATTTTCAACAGGTCCAGTCAGGACGGGAGCGAGTACAGTACATCTCAACAAAATTATAACAGGTTAGGAAATATAAACATGCTAGAGAGTAAGATACAGGAAACTGAAGAAATAACATGATAAAAAGAGAGAGACTGTAAGTAAATAGCTACAGTATATAGAGAACTAACAGTGCTAGTGATTCAGAGCACAAGATGGTTATGTAAACGGTACGATATTGTACACGAGTAATCTACAGAGGTTTGTACACGAGTAATCTACTGGATTGATTACATAACCACTTCTACTCCCCCGTCCCAATCAATAAACAAGGATCTATCTAAGTTATGTTATTGTACACGAAGGTCATGTGAATACATGATTATACACGATTCACACGTTTCGTACACGAATATCACGAATACAAGGAGTACACGATGCTCACGATAAAGTACACGAACACGAATACCCGATGTATCCGCTAAGGGGATAACATCGCACAACAAGATCCATATAATACTAATCCGTGTTACCAACGTGTCAGCATCATGTAAAGTAATCTAAAGCAGGAATATAATTCTAAACAAGATATGAAATGATCAGAGAATGTACTCGCCTGTATTCTGAGAATCTGGAGAATATATACTGTCCGAGGAGTGGTATCTGTCTCCTATAGAACAGTACAAGTCACTATGAGTCTAAAATGATAATAAGATGCAAGTTAATGCATTCTACATGAATCTAGGTCAATCTAGGCCAAAGTCAACTCTTGGTCAACTCTAGTCAACCCTAGAAGTCAAACTAGGTCAACCAAGTCTATACTAGTCTAATTAGTCTATTCTAGGTCTAACAAGACTGCACAAGTCTAATTTAGACTCCATACTAACACACAGATACACCCATAGGCTAAGAGCCTAGGCTATAGGCTATTAGGCAATATCATGCCTAAAACCAACCTATAAATCACATACACAAGTCAAAATATATCTAATATATAATACACTCTAATATAGAATACACACATTGATATATTATATTATATAACTTAGAATATACATAACCTATAGGCTATTATATGTATACCATACAAACATACATTTATATATAATATATATAGTAGTACACACACATAATATAGGATACACATATTACATCTCACATATATATATTGGGATAGGAAGGGGAATGTGGTGTACATGTGTGTGTGTGAAAGGAGACTTGACCCTGTGAAACAGTGTAGGGAAAATCAGTGAATGGGAAACATGTGTGTGTTAGGCTTGAGAGAAAGTAGAGTGTGTGTTTGACATGTGCAAGAGTGTGTGGAAAAATAGGAAACTATGTGTATACAGGAAAGGAATCAAAAATCAGTTCATAAATCTCAGGTTTTAGGAAATCCAGTGAAGTATTATCATGGAAACATCAATAAAACTGGAGTTCAATGTTCAGAAATCTAGAAAACAGTGAGATGTAAAATGGTGTGGACTTATGTGTGTGTTAGACATGGCATGAGGGTAAGAAATCAGTGAAACTGGAAATCAGGGAATGGCAAACCTGTGTGTAATAAAAAACAGTGACAAGTTATTTGGAAGATGTGTGTAAACAGGGAATGATACAGTGGCATGTGTTTACTGTGTGTGAACAAATCCTGAAATCAGTAAAGTATTCAGAGATTCACCTCAGGTTTAATAGCATTTCGAAAAGGAAGAAAATCAGTAATTTAAGGAATGAATGATCATTCAATTTAACTTACAGGAAAGTAGGAAACTAATCTCAGTTTTGACAGTAACATGAACTCAAATCAAACCAACATAATCATTCAATTTCAGTTAAGTTAAAGAAGGAAGAACAGGGAATAACATTTCAGTATTTAAGAGTGAATCTCAGTTTAACAGTCAATTTCGAATCCAACACAAAAGTCAAAATCCTATTCTCACATCCAAAAGCCAAATTCGAATGTAAATACGAAACTAAACATGAAAAATATTATGTGGGTAACATAAACAGTGAAAAACATTACTAAAACAGGAATTTAATTGTTTAGGAATACTGAAAACCAATGTATCAGAAATCTGGTATCAGTGTGCATGCTATTTAACCCATTCGAATCCACAATTCCACATTAAAACCTAAATTAACATGTAAACCTAATATAACAGAGATTATACATCATATTTGGATCTAATTTAGCAAATAAAAATGTGAATTAAATTATTAAACCAGGAATTAAACAGTGAACACAAATAAACACTGATACACGCACAGTGCACGCGCGATATCGTGTCCGACACGACACGAGGGCTCATGCAACTTGACACACGTGGTGTCAGTGGTCGCCCCTTCGTGTGTGTCAAGTATTTCGTGTCCCCGTGTCGTGTCCTGCTCGCAATCAGCCCCGAGTAGCAGGGCAGCAACAGTGCCCGCGCGCACGCGTATGCACCCGCGTGTTCCCGTGTCTGTGGCAACACGACACGACACCAAAAGCGACTCAGAGCAATGGAAACCCGTAAGCAAGGTCACAACCTAATTTCCTATTCAAATATATTGCTGAAATTAAATCGAAATGCCCTGTGGGGTATTTCATCAAACACCTAATACACGAACTGATACGTGTCCGATACGAACACGTATCGGACAAGAATCCCAGGGTTAGCTACACCTACAGCTAGGGTAGGCCTAGGGCTTCCTAGATATGCAATAAAATCAACATTTCATGGTATAGAATCGAATTTCCCTATGGGTGTGCAAAGGCTCAAAAGCCCCAAATGAAAGTGGTTCCTCAAGCCACCAAACTCCTTCAAATTATTTCTCCCATAAAATTTCTCAATACCAACAACAAATACAATAATTTTAGGACCTATTGCAATTGGTTTGGGTGGAAAAGGAATTGAAATAAAATTTCTAGGAATTAATGAAGATGGAGACTCACCTCTTTCTAAAACTTGCAAATAATTCTAAGGGAGGCTAGCCCTAATTTCTAAGAGCATTAAATGGGGGGGGGGAGTGACCTAAGTGGCCGGCCAAGGCTGTTGGGCTTGGGTTAGGGCTCCACTAGTGTTGGGTTGGGCCTCTAAGGCTAAAGTCACAAGTCATGACTTGTGAAATCACAAGCCATTCTCTAATCAATTTAAATCATAATTCCTCCTAATAAATTTTAATGAGTTAAATGTCACTAACTTAGGTCAAGCTAGGGTTCCATAACCTAACCAAATAGTCATGACCTAGGTTAGCCTCTAGGACAGTCTCCAAAATCAATACTAGTCAAAGTCAATAATGGCACCAAATCAATTATACTAAAAATCACTGAAAAATCCTAATAATTATAATTAACACTAATAATTCCAAATAATTCTAAAATTTTAAAAAATGACCAAAATACCCTCAAGCTAGAAAAGTGGTAGTGACAGCCCCTACAACCGTGACCTGCGCAATCATTGCAACAACGTTAGTGATCATAGAAACCTTGCTAGGCTCACCTTGCTCTGATTGCTTGGTCTTCGCTTTGCATTCACTCTTGAAGTGACACTTCTTGCCACACTTGAAACAAGGCATCTGAGACTTTGCCTTCTAATTCTTGAAGGAAGCCCCCTTAACTTTCAGATTGTTAGGGTCCTTCTTCTTGTTGTGGGAAGTCGCATACTTTTTATTGTGTTCCTTAGTGTGAACCAAAGTGGCGTTAGAACATTGTTTGGATAGTGCGTCCACCTTCAGTTGAGCCCTCATTTGGTCCTCAATATAGACTTCGTGCAAGAGATCTTCCAGACTGATCTCCAACTTCTTCCTATGCATGTTTGCATAGAACTTGCTCCACCGAGCGGAGAGTTTGAGACGATCCCTCCAATAACAAACTTGTTAGGAAGGGGCATCGCCTCATCATCTAACTTCTGTCGTAGCTTCAGAAACTCCTTCACCTGCGACAACATTGGCTTCTCATCATATTCAAAGAACTACTTGTGATATTTTTCAACTAAAAATATCTTGCTTCGGTTCTTATCATCTTCGTATAGTTTCTCCAGAGACTCCCAAATCTCTCTGGCAATAGTCTTCTTTGAATATGATTCTGCAAAGGAGTCTTCCATAGCATTTAGGATCATAAGCCTACAAATGCTATTGTCCCTTCTCTACTTGGCCTGGTTTTTAGTAGCAGCAGAAATTACGGCTGTAAATCCAGTTTCTGGAATAGTAGGTTCCTCCTCAAAAAGTACATGATCAATGTCAGAGAATTGAATATTGAGACTAACCTTCCTTTCCAAGATTTGATAGTGTTCACCATCAAATTGCTCTAACTTTGTGAAGTTAGGATTGATTAGCGAAGCACGAAAGTTTTTCATCTTGCAATCAAGATTTGAGAATGTTAGTCCCGGGACGTAATTTTCGATGGAAAACTGAAAAATGAAACGATTGTAAGAATAATGTTTCGTAGCAACACTTCAAGGTAGGTTCAAAACAGAGATCCTTGGAGGATTCTGAAAGACGAAAACTAATGTGTTACTTCGAAGAAGACACAGAAGAATTCGTAGCAGCAGCAACAACGAACGTCCACTAACTTTTCTGATTAGATCAGAGAATTTCTTGTTCAGAATGAGTTGCAAGTGGATAATGAAAGAACTAAAGATTCTGATTAGATCAGAGAGGAAGAAAGCCTGCTGGGATAAATTATCACCGGCGCTCAAAGCTTGATTCGTCCCACACGAACAGCTTCCAGGAACCAGCAAGTTCGACGGAGAACTTTGGAACACTCTGCTCTTCTAACTCCTCGAATGGCACGGACTCCTGCGCTAAGTGGCGCTGGTGCTGGCACACTTCTCTTCTCTCTTGAACTCTCTGGATTCGTAAGGAACTTGTGTTCTGAACACTTGTATCTTCTGTACCCTGAGAGAGAGAGAGAGAGAGAGAGAGAGAGAGAGAGTAGAGAAGCTTTTATAGTCCCGCTCTGTAACCGCCCAGTTAGCAACAAGTTCGGAATGTGGAAAAATCCGTCCCGAACATGCTGTAACTGCTCAATCCTGCACAGACACGATCTGAGCTAAATGGCGCACAGCGCGCGCAAGCTGCGCACCAACGCCAATAGCGCCCAGCCGCTCCCACGCGTACTAGCGTAATACGCGCACCGCACGCACCCTGCGCAAACAGCGCGCAAACCGTATGCAAACTGCGCGCCAACTACAGTGCCAACAGGTCGCGCCAACTACAGTGCCAACAGGCCGCGCCTATTGGCATGCCAACTGGCGTGCCCACTGGCGCGCCCACTGTCGCGCCATCTGGCCGCGCCATCTGGTCACGCCATCTGGTCACGTGATCGGGCAGCGCGAACTGGCGCGCGAACGGCTGCACAAGAGGCTCGCGCAACGAGCGCACTATGCGCCTAGCGATGATGCTGACGTGCTAAGTGCGCCAACAAAATGCCACATTACGTCTCATGAGCCCGAGTCCGAGTCACTAAGCCCCTATGGAGCTTAGCTCCAAAGGAATAAATTCTAAGAGCAAAAAGCTAATGTTTTACCATGGAGTCTTAACCTTACCTCCTACTAAAATCACCCACATGGTTCTCTCCTTAGTGTCACCATCCCATGTGCATGTCTCAACAATACATACCAATTATATATATTGAGATACCTAATGATGCTTTTTCAATGTGGGACTAAACTTTATTAGGCACAAGCTCTCTTCATATGTTACAAATGAAAAGCATGCGTGAGTGAACACTTTTGTATCAACATAATAAACTCCAAGAAATAGAACCAAATCCAAAAGTTATCCATAGTTTTGGTCAAACACAATCCTAGACAAAAGTGGGAGCTAAGAATGATGCATGGGACATGCACAGTAGGTAATACTTTGTTCTTTGGAATATGTGTTGTAAAAAAAAAATCCTAAAATGTAAAGAAGAAAATTTAAAACAGTGAGTTGCATTCGAAAAATATTATAGAAGACTCTCCTTAGAATAAAATTTTCTACCATAGATGGTGTACATTTGGCCTTTCGCTTGTAATTATTTTTTGTTCTTTTTTAATCAACGTATATATCATTGCTAAACCTTTATTTTTTTTTAAAAAATTCTCATCGATCGTTATTTGAGGAGCATTTTCCCGAGCATTAAATAATTTAAGGCACATGCTCAACCCCAGGTCGCACCTCTATTTGGAAAACCGGTAGAGAAATGTAACAACAAACGATTTTTATTGGAAATATTCCTTTAATGAATTCTCTGGAAACCTCTATAGTAAATGTGATCAATCAAATATTGCAAAGTCCGGATATTTACTACCGTTCCAAATTGGATCATAACGGAATTTCTGTCTATACCAGCCAGCACTATAATATCAGATTGGAGAGGAAGATCAGAATTAGAGATTGATAAAAGAACAAGGATATTGACACGTGTAAGTAGGAAACAAAAAATATCAAGGCGGAGCAAGGCCAACTTCTTCCGCCTGGTCACCGTGCTCTCGGCCCCGATCGCGGTCAGCCGCTGGTTTGAATCGGTTTGCAGCGGCCTGTCAAGTCTGTCATGTTCGTGACTGTTCGTACTCGCACCGGAGGTCCGGAGCTGATCCTGCCGACTGCATTGATGATCCTGGCAATGATGGGGCTCTAGAGGTACCGGCTTCGGCTGGGCGCTACACTGCATTGTGTAGCTTGCCTTGTTTAGAGGGGCCTTGATGTGGAAATTTTTTGTATAGTAGTCACTACAAGAGAAAATCTGGTTCTTGTACATGTAAAATTGTCACAAAAGTTGTAAAACTTGTCGTAGCATATCTAAACTTGTCATAGTATATCTTTTGTGACGAGTACAACTTGCTTCTGTTACATATACCTCCGTAGCTAAAGAAAAAGTAACGACTAAAACATGGCATGACAAAATATTTTCAACTGTGACTAGCAAATCTTGTCACCATAACAAACGTTTTCAACTGTGACAAACAAATCTTGTCACTGATCTTTTTCGTGACAACATATATCGTCACTATAAATATTATATAAGTGACGCACTATTGTCACAAATAGCTTGTATTTCGATCGCATAAACTCCGGAATCAAATATTCAACAACCATTAGTTTGTGAAGAAAAAAAATAATATAAATAAATTCCATCAGAATATTTCTTAAGTGACATTATACACCTTAAGTAACTAACAAATTTAATGTTACAATTATTTAAGGAAGTCACAAATTACACCTTAAGTGATAAGTATTAATTAACTTGTCATATAGAACTTATTGTTACAATACTAACGAAGTCACAAAATTTTAAGTGACAAAGATTTTTTTTGTTTGTCACATAATATAAGTGACAAGTATTTCACTTGTCACAAAAAACTTGTTGTTACAATTCTTTAAAAAAAAAAGTCACAGGATACACCTTAAGTGACAATAATTTTCACTTGCCATATACCTTAAATGACAAGTATTTTTAATTGTCACATAGAAACTTGTTGTTACAATTCTTTAAGGATGTCACAGAACATACCATTTTCATTTGTAACATAAAATTTGTCTTTGACATGAGTCAAAAATTAAAATTTTAGTTCAGTGACAACATTTATGGCGACCAATAGAAATATAGTCGATTTAACTGTATGACGATAAGTAATTGTTGTCAAAGAATCAAATTATGAGTGACAACAAAATTTATTTGTCAGAAAAATATCTCTTTCGAAGATAAATTTTGCACTTGTCACAAACTAATTGTCACGGAAGTCCAAATTTCTTGTAGGGAGTATTGTTGTACGCAAGTAAGTAGAATATATGCTTCTTGATGGCAATGTTCTTCCTACAGTTCTACTGGTACTTACATTAATTTGCACCATGGAGAACTGTGGCTATCACTGTAGCCTGAAAATTAATGGTGTTAGTAAAACTAGCTAGGCTGTGAGAAATGATACACAATAGAGAGGATGGCATTTAAAGATGGAAACTCACATTCTTGACAACAAAAAAAACCCAAGAAACTGCTTGAAAACAAGCAACGACATTGAAAGGAAAAAATAAACTGGAGGCTGTAGATTCAAGTACTGTAGATTCAGAGCTAGACTTATTTGACGCAACAATAGAGAATTAATATATAGGACTCCCCAAGACAATCGGAGTCCACCTAGCTAGCTTATTTGACGCAGACTTCAAGTGTAGATTCAGAGCTAGACTTCAATCAATGGTGCTTGGTGGTGGTTGTGGTGGTGCCGCTGGAGGTGTCCGGGTTCCCCATGCCCACGGCATTCTTCACGACGTCCGCAGCTCCATGAGCCACCTGCATCACTTGCTCCCCGGTCTTCCCATGCAGCAAATAACCAACCAAAAGAAACAAATGATAAACGTCTAGACATTCTTACATTGAATATTTTAAGATTTTATCGCAAATTTTGTTTATATATATATATATATATATATATATATATATATATATATATATATATATATATATATATCTTAAAATATATATATATATATATATATATATATATATATATATATATATATATATATATATTTGATTTCAAGATTTTATCGCAAATTTTGTTAGATGTTAAAACATCTCCATCGGTATCTATTTTTTAGTAAAATTTTAGCTAAAAAACTTGGATCTAATGAATTATATATATATATATATATATATATATATATATATATATATATATATATATATATAGAGAGAGAGAGAGAGAGAGAGAGAGATATATATATATATATATATATATAGAAAAAAAAAACTTTGAGTACATTTTTGTTCACCCACCAAAATTAGGGTGTTTGTTCACCCGGCAATAAAGGATTGACACGTGTCAAATTCTTTAGTCAAAACCATTTTGAATGTCTACAAAATCACTTTCAAAGTGGTTTATGTTGAATGAATTTGACACGTGTCAATCCTTTATTGGAGGGTGAACAAACATCCTAGATGAACCAAAATGGACTCTATAAACTTCTCTAGGAGCAATGGATGTTAAATTGTCACGTCAATTGTCACATCAACATGTCACGTCAACTATCACATAAGGAGGAATAGTTTAGAGCATCTCCAACCCTATTGTCTTGTTAAGTGTTGTGAGTCTTAGGTGGCTCCTATGTGGCATGAGACACAAGACAATGTCTTGTTTATGTGGCAAAATTATATCTCAAAAGACAATGAGATAGAAAAATTCTCGCCAATGCAAAAGTATTGAGGAGACAATAAAAAGTATTCTTTACAACTTCCAAGGCAACTTTTAAGACAACTACTCATCTTCTTTCTTTTTTTAATATTTTTTTATTCATAATTGATGACATGGAAGAGAAGACATTGTCAAGTATATTGTCTAGAACAAGACAATCAACTTCACAATGTCTTCTTTAATTTTTGCCACATAAGCTTCACAATTGACTTGACAATTGCATTGGAGAAGAACTTTTGAATAAAATTTTGTCATTCCTATGTGGCAACAACTTTTTTCCAAAGTCACAATAGGGTTGGAGATTCTCTTAGAGAGACAATTTGGAGGGATGTAGCATTATTCTAAAAATATTAATTTTAATCTTAATTTTAGTATTAATTTTAATTTTAATATTATTCTTAAATTTTGTTACGTCAGTTGCTACATCAACATACCATACCAACTGCCACATAAGAAGGAATAGTATTTAGGGACAATTTGGAGGGACGAATAGCTTTATTTATTTTAAAATAGATTTTAATTATTGGTCATTTAGAAGAAATCTTCTCTTTCATATTGGAGTGTGATTGGGGAACAAAATTTAACACTCCTCAAGGGAGTCCAACGGAGATCTCTTACAATGGATATATATTAAATAGCAAATCTGTGCATTGGCTTACCAAAGCTAACAAAACAAAAACAGTTATTTCAAATTTTTGGAATATTAGCTTTTGGTTAGCATTATTCAAAATCAATTTGACAGGTCCATTGAAAAAATTGTTTTGTGTCAACTGAATTTTAAAATTTATTTTTATTGATATAATTTATAAAATATATAAATAGGCAAGAATTTTTTATTTTATTTAGAGAATGTTGAGGGGGTTTTGTGGAAAAAGGACCTGCTGGAGGAAGCCAGCGGCGTGCTCCTTGTTCTCCTGGGCATGCTGGGCCGCGTGGGAGGCCGAGTCGTGGGCCGAGCCCATCAAGTGGTCCGCCTGAGCCTGCACGAATCAAAAAGCCGAAAAACCAACGGTCAGATATCATCACCTTCCTCCCCCGATCCGGTGTAGAAGAACAGACATCAAAGATGCGTACACCCACCTGGCCCTCGCCACGTGCATGGCCGGACTGCAGCAACTGCTGGGTGTTCGACATCGTAGTTGAAGGAAAATTACGAGAATGGCACTGCAAATTTGCAAGTATTTTTTCTTCTTCTTTCTTTTGCTGATTGCTTTGGTGGAGAGTACGAGGAGACCCTTTATATATATACATGAGTGGTTGAAACGTGTCACTAAATTTGTCTAGAGGGACACGTGGCCTGATTTTATTGGAGTAAGGAGCGGGTATTCTCCCTTTTTGCGGGGGGAACGTTCTGTTTTGAAATTTTCCGAATGGATTTGGACCGGGTAGGGTTCATGTAAACTCCAAATCCGACACAAAATCCATTTGAGTCGTGTCCAAGTTGATTCTATATTTGCCAAATGGTATAAAAGAAAGTTCTTAATGGCTAACATGAGATTGTAGTAGGTCGGAAAATTTGCAGCAGAACAAAGAAATTGTAAATTCGCAAGAGAGAGTTCCGACTTTGAAGAAAATCCTTCCAATGTTACCAGCTCCTGTCTGCTTCGACAAGCAGAAAATTCAAAAATCGACTTTCTGTGTTATCTATATTTGTTCACTTTCTTTGTTTGGGTGCTATGAAGAAGTGAAAGTTAGAAATGAAAAATCGAAAATTTTGGTATTTGGATGATTGTTAAAGTAAGTTGGAAAGTGTTTCTTTCTCCTATGTTTAGTTTATAATGAAGTGACAGTTAAGAAGTGATATGTCTCTTTCGAAATGGGTGAGGTTATCCTTTTTGTTGATTTTGCTAATTCTTATTGGTTTTTAATTACCACACAATTAGTAAGATAATAAATTACTAAAATAAATTAGCCACTAAAATAATGGATCAAAATTAGTTATTTATAAACAAAAGAAAGAAAAAATTAAGCCAACAACAAAGTCTCTTATAATAAACTAAAATAGGAGTTAAGAAAGAATAACAATAACAACACATAAAACTGACTCCATGAACAGACATCAAGTGCATAGACAAAACGGAAAAAATCTTCACAAAATGGTCTCAGAAAAATAGTTATTTTTTTTTCTTTCTAAAATCTAGATGACAAATGTATCTGATTGAATCAGTACATTTTGTCCAATACTAAATCCAACTTTTCGTTTTGAGATGTGCGGTACGGGACTTTGTGCACGCTGCATTGTATGTCTTTTTGATCCACTGTTTTCAACTTCCACCATTTTTTATAAATGGAAGGAATAATACGATCCTATGGCTCGACCACCATCCAGCTAGGATTTTATGTCTCTCCCTGGTAATCACAAAGGTCACTAGAGTTCGGCCACTAAATCCAACTGTTACTCGAGCATGAAGTGTGTGAGTTAATCAAATGCAACACATCAGCCATCTACTGACTATTTAAAGAGGGCGATTCCGTTGTCTGGCAAGAAAAAGGGAGTTCTATTTTATATATTGATAGATTAAGGTATCCTTATAATATATTTGATAAAGTGGATAAGGAGGACCCTCAGACATACTAATCAAGTCCTGCTAATATAATGCGGTTTGGAAATGGCTCAAAATTAAGTCATTGAGCCGCTCTAAATCCTCAACTATTTATTTAAAAAAAAACTTACGGATAACTTTGTAACTAACTTTTCTTCCACATAATAGAAGACCATATTTTTTATTCACGTATATCCATAATAAATCCTAATTAAAATATAAACAAATCCTAATTAAAATAAAAAAATCCTAATTAAAATATAAAACTACATATAACAAATCTTAATTCATATATATTTAAATTATTTTTTAACAATATCATATGGAAAATTTATTTTAACATGCAACGCACATAAATTTACTAGTATTTATAACTAACCAAAAGCTAAAGGAAACCCAGGAATCACAATTCACAACCTATTCTACAATTTTACGACTAAAACAATACAAAAAAGTATAGGAACAACAATATATATATATATAAACAAAACAAGCTAATTTATGCTCCTAAAGTATGGTAGCAGCACAAAATTTTTTTTTTTGAGTTACACCCCACTTATTTATCCATATTCAAGATGCACCACACTACTTTACCACAAAGCACGACAGCCCCCAAACCACCACTTTTGACGAAAACTGTCCATAGCTGACGGTCAACCCCTTTGACCGATATTTTTTTAACGAAAATACCATCGTCTTCTTTACTGTGTCCCCCCTTTGCTGCTCCCTCCCCTTCATCTTCCCGCTCTCCCTCCCCAAACCCAAATCCTAATCCCTCCTCCTCCTCCTCCTCCCATAACGGCCACATCACTACTGTCCTCCTCCCCTCCGCTGCCTTCCTCCTCTCCCTCGGCGACTCCCCCGTCCTCCTAACCCTATCTCGCGGCGGCCGAGCCCCCACTATTTGCTCGCCCCCACCACACGCGCCCTCGTCGCAAGTGCCACCGCTGCGCGCTCACCCCCGTCGTGCACGCTCCCCTCTGCTGGCCGCCGTGCCCCTTCTACTGTCCGGCGCACCCCCCCCCCGTCTTTACAATGCTGTAGCCACCATGCGCTCGCCCCCGTCGCACGTGCGCCCTCGCTGTGCGCTCGCCCCCGCCGCATGTGCATCCCCTCCTCCATCACGGTGGCAGCTAGCAGAAGCAGCAGCAGTAGGGGAGGGCGCGCGCGGGAGGGGCCGACGACGGCACGGCGGGGCCAAGAGGAGGGAGGAGGTGGGTTGGCAGCGGCGGGAGGAGGGAGGGGCGTGGGGTCAGCTGCTGGACGGAGGAGGGAGGGTCGGCTGCTGACTGGATGAGGGAGGAGGTCGGTGGGGTTGGGTAAGAGTTTGGAAGAAGAAATAGGGAGGGTATTTTCGTTAAAAAATATTGGTCAAAGGGGTTGATGGACGATTTCTATCGAAAGTGGGGGAGTTCGTGTTTTATGGCAAAGCAGTGGGGTGTACCTTGAATATGGATAAATAAAGTGGGCTGTAACTCAAATTTTCTAAAAAAAACCATAGCCAACGCAATACTGCCAAAATTCTCTTAAAATATAGCCAACCCAATACATCATACATACCACACTGGTTCTTCTATGGAACCAAAACTATAGCCAACACAACACTACCCAAATTCTCTAAAGCACCCCAAAAAAATCTTTAAAATGCCAATGATTTAGGACCCAAATAAGGCAACAACAAGGTACCAGTAGCTCACCCAAATAAAGCAAACTAATATTTGTCAAGTATCTGCCAGCAGGATCAGTAGAGCACCCAAAGTATCAGTACAAGTATATTTAAGATGTCAATGATTTTAAAGTTAGTATACTGACTCGACATATTGCAAAATAAGGCTATGAATAGTTGGAAACTCTCAAGGGAAACCGATCGGTAGGGAAGAAAATTTGGCTCAAAATAGTCAACTAATTAGTCATCATCGCCAAATTGAAATATATTAACTCGAAGAATTCACCACCCTCGTCATTGTCTAAACCATAGCTAGAAGTTGGCTACCTCCGGCCATTCCGAAGTGAAAAAGGGAAGCCATCAACCGTACCGATGAATGATACTCGTGATCGTATCAAACATTGTCTACAAGTTGGCTACCTCTATCCATTTCAATTTTAAAGGAGAAGCCATCAAATCTAGCAAGTACTGATACTCCAGGCAACCAAAGAAAAAAAATTGCCTCAAAGGAGTTACCCAACTAGTCGACATTGCCAAAGAAAATAATTTGAGTCACAGATACTGTCATCGTCACAAGGAATCAAACCAGGCAAATTCTCTCTGTTGAAATCTAACAAAATCTACCATTTAATTCAGAAAGGTGAACACATCAAAGTAGAACATGATGATAAGCTCAAGTCCGCTGCTTAAACAAGGTTCCAAAACTTCTTAAAATGGATCCTCAACAAGGAAAATTAGGGATATTCCAAGAAAACAACGAAAAGTCCCAAATTATGAAGATTTCATCCCAAAATCCAACCAAATTTTGTAAGAAAATGGTATCATAAAGCCATTTCTTCAACAAATATTGTGGATAAAAAAAATAATCCTTCAAATCGAAGTCTAAAATTATGAAGCCACAATAAATCTACCAAAAGATCAATCGAAACCCTAAAATTTTTTTCGGTTAAGAAACAACTTACTGTGGGAAATACGGTGGGTACATTTGATCCTGTTGCTATACAGGAAATTAATTTTGGCAGTGCTACGTTGCCCGCGGGTTTGGACCTTAGTCCTGGCCCGCGGGCCACGTGTCCCACGCCCATTGGCGGGGAGGCGGGGTGGGCCCAGGGTGGTGCAGGGGGGGCCAGTGGGGGGTGACACGTGGGCGCGCGGGCACGTGCGCGGTCACCCCCGCGGACAAAAAAGAATTTCTGAATTAATTTTATGTAGTTTAGAGTCTTTGGCATCAAAATGGCATAATCTACCAAACCCTCTTGGTCTTGTACTGATCAATCAAAACAGTAATATCCAGAATTTAATCTTTCCATAAGGACAAATGAACTAACATAGGTTTTTTAGTTTGGAAAACCTAAGAATGAAGAAGGTATGATGAAGAAAGAATGTCTTACAATTTTCTCACCTTTGTAGTTTATAGAGCAACATGATCTATTACTTATTATGATGAGGGGAGTACAATTTTCCTGAAGGACGAAAGAGTACACAATATATACCAATATACGGCAAACATGACATACATAGTTACATGACTATAATCCCTAGTAACTGTAATAATCAAAATGGAGTTAAATATATTCACAACTAAATCGTGGTAGCGGCCTTGAGCCCTTGGAATGGAATGGAAACGAAAGAAGCTACCATCTCTCATCACCCACCCAGTTGTTCTTCTCCTTTGGTCCTATCGGCCCTTCCTCCCCATACAACTCCAGTGGAAGCTTATAGAAGACGCTCTCCACTGAAAACCTGAGATTGATGGGCAAGAGTAATTAAGAATCTTTTCCAGTTCCGATCTCGAGCTATATCTTATAGTCGGACCCTATTCTCTCATGTACTGCAGCCAAATAGGCTCGGTCACAGCATCTCCTAAATACTCTGTCGCGATAATTTGATACTTGGAACTAGAATCGACAACAAACTTACTCTGTGCGACATCATTCCTTATACCTATCCCAAGCTTCTGAGACCCTTGGAGGTGGATCCCAGGGTGCGGGAAACTAGCATGCCCGCTCTTTGAGGAATAAACAACTGCCCTGTTCCCTTATATATACTCCAAGCCATGCGCATCCACCCACTCTCCCCCATTGTGCTGAGAGAAGTATATACTCCAGAGTTCACCCATAAAATTGCTTATCCGAAGAGTAAAGTGCTTCCAGTCCCCGACATGCTGCCCTATCTTGCCCAGAGGGATACTTGCCAACTCGAACTTTAGGGTGGCCGGACCATTGAACGGGCAAAAAACCCACATGGCAATGTCAATGAAGATGCCTCCTAGAGCTGGCTTCACATGAACATATAGTTCAGCACTCTCCATATTGCCATGCTTGACATCAGCGCTCCTTTCGTTATCAAGTAAATTTATCCAGTACTCTTGATCATTTTCACCCCTGCAAGGAAGGTTGGAACCTTTAACATCAATGGCTTCTCCCTCCACCTCTCCTCTTTTGAACAAGTAAGCACGCTCTCGAAAAACCAAGAGACTGATGAAGGCAAATAGATCTCTTCCGGATGAAAGAAGACCATGGGACCATAGTATTTTATGAGTGAATTGATTTGTTCCAGATTTTGCATTGCATGAAGGGATGAATCAGGTTCTTCAGGCAAAAAATACGCGTATCATCTTGTGAGCTACCACAGATGAATGTCCCTATAGAGATACCTCTTTCCATATCCCCCGAGGCCTTGTCTTCCAAACCAGGAACTGACTAGCTAAAGAACTTGATTCTACCATGAAAATCAAATTATGAGCCTCACATGTATCAGTAAGATCTGCTCGAACACATTTGACTTCTTCAAGTGATGGCTTGTCTGGTCCCTTGGTCACAATATGGCATGGCTTTATATCCTTCTGGGGCACATGGAAGCCAGAAATAGACATATCCACCATGGCTATCCTCTTTCCAGTCATATGAACTCCAAACAAGTGCATAGTCCAAGGGTTTTCGCAGAGCAGGAAGCTGCGCAGGGTTGGAAGAAGTAATCTCCCTAGCAACAAGAAGAAAACCTCGTAACGGTTGGTTGATTGGCTGGCCATAATGACCCAAGCACGAAAAGCCATCTGGTATTCCTACCGGTTTTTAAAATGTAGCTCTTGCTCTTGTCCTTCTCTTGATAACAACTCCATATGCTCTGAAATTTGGTGACTTCATCAATTTACAGTTCTCCTATATGTATAGTACCTTTAACAAAACCCTGCCCTGAAAGAAGAAAAGAAGTCTCAGACAATATCACACTCCAAAACCAAAATAAGAACCAACCAAAAAACAATAGAGCTTTTTTTTTTTTTTTTTTTAATCTTCATTAATATCTTTAACAGAAAATACAGCATTTTAGGATAGTGAAAGAGAGAATTAGGAGCCACTAATTGTGAATAATTCTGTGCTACAAACCCGGAGTAACACCAAATGGCAAAATAACACAATTCCTTTTTCTAAAAGTATAAACATCTTTATATGTTACATGCCACATGTTCAGAACCTTTTCAAAGAAGAAGACCTCCGATTATATGCTGCACACGTAATGCACAGGATAAACGCTAGCGATTTCTGTATTATTACATTCAAAAAACCTTTGTTTTTCTTTTAGTCAGATTGGCACATACTATGAAGGATGACCACTTCTTGAACTATTTTACAACATAATGCAGCATCTATCATGGTCCACAGTTTCATGAACATAAACCTCATGGTCAAAAGTGTAGGTCTAGCTAATAACAACTAGATTTCTAGGTCAAATGGCAACGCCCTCACTTTATCACATCTACCTCAATTTGGCACCAGCGTAGAGGCTTGAAGTAGGAAAAAGAATTATTAAGACTCAAAACCTAGTTTTTGTTATGGACCTTTAGTTGCCTGGTTTATCAAAATGACTGTTCATGACACCTTCCCAGCTACTTCCTGATTAAGAAACTACCAAACTAGATGTACCAAATTCCAGTTGAAACCCAACACCTTCAAATCCTTTGCAGTGAGTTGGTTTCCGCCGATGGCTCTAGCTTTCTCTTCAAGGCCATCAATCTCGCTCCATGACACTCTTCAAAAGAGAAACCACCATTTTGTGAAAATGGAAGTTTACTCGAGATTCCAATGCAAACGAGGGACATGTTAAACGAAGTGGACCATGGATCCAATATAATGTACATAGTTTACATTTACTGAACATATTGGAATTTGATCATTAGTGGAAGCAGAACAGAGCACCAACATTTTGGATGTATGAAGAACTAACAAAGTAAATGTAAAGATATAGGGAACATGCAGACATATACTTGGCCAACATCTGCAGTGAAGAAAACAACATCACAATCATAGTTCTCCCAGCAACAAGCAAATGACAGCATATTATGAAAACAAAAGAATGTCACTATAAGGGTGTGTTCTTCTTTTTTTTTTTTTTTTTTTTTTTTTTTTTTTTTTTTTTTTTTTTTTCCCACTTATAAGTGAGGGTCACTTGTAGGTGCCACTTACTCCATTTCACTTGTAAGTTTCCTTTATGGTTGATATATCATGAGTTCAGCTAAAAAAATTAGATATCTAGCAAGCTATGTTGCATAAGCACATACATAGAACCGGATTTGAAATACATCTATCATTTTTAATCAATGCAGGATGTCAGCATATTACACTGCACATGCATGTTTTTTTAGACTAGATCTTAATAATATCTATATTTATGCATCTCTTCGATAACCTGTTCTAGAAATTTTGGGAAAGGATCCATTGCATTGCAAAGAAATGTTACTTCTACAATTCTCAATTGTGTTTTGCACGACCATGACATGCCTATAAAGCACGTGGCTATAGCTGGGCCAGGATAAGCGTCTTTCTTCTTATATATTGAACATGACCTATGTATGTAGGTGAGGATCCCTGTAAGAGTGTATTGACATAGATATCTAGAAAGCCAGGATGCATAAGCACAAAATATATGCTGCACACGCAATGCACAGGATAAACGCTAGCAATTGCTGCATTATTACATTCAGAAAACCTTTATTTTTCTTTTAGTCATATTGCTGCATACTATGAAGGATGACCACTTCTTCCTGAGCTATTTTACAACATAATGCAGGATCTATAATGGTCTACACTTTCATGAACATAAACCTCTAGGTCAAAATTATAGGTCTAGCTAATAACAACTAGATTTCTAGGTCAAATAGCAACGCCCTCACTTTCTCACATCTACCTCAATTTAGCACTAGCGTAGAGGCTTGAAGTAGGAAAAATAATCATTACGACTGAAAACCTAGTTTTTGTTATGGAGCTTTAGCTATCTGGTTTATCAAAATGATTGTCCGTGACGCCTTCCCTAGCTACTGGCCTGATTAAGAAACTTTACCAAACTAGCTATGTAAGCCCCCTGGATTTCAGGGTTTGTTTTAAAAAATTTAAATGAATTATTTTCAATAAATATTTTATTATTTTTAGTTTTGATCATTAAATATACTTTTTCGTGGCTTTGATTTTTGGAGCGTTAGAGGTGTTAATCTCTCAAAATGCCTTTCATGAGTTTTGATCTAGGCAAGTTTATATTCATTTTGATATATCATGTCTCACTCAAACTTGTTCCCTTGTACTTTATTTACATCGCACAACTTTCGGGTCAATTTAGACCATTTGATCATCTACCGAAAAATATGACCTAACTTCTAATTTAATTTCGGAACTCGACATCGGTCCAAGCTAATCGATCTAATATATGGTTTCGACCTATTTTGAGCCTACTACGCATGCCACTTACGTGCCATCCAATTGGGCTCCCCATGCTATTATTTTATCAATGATTATAAATAACTTAATTTGTAGTCATAACCATACCTAGCCCAATCTTGACCCAACCTAACCCAAATTAACCCAACCCAAACCACATGTGACTCTCATGACACACACCAAACACACAACACCACTCACCCTCTACAAAGCACCAAACATCTAGTGTACACACTCCCAAACCCCATGGACAACCCCATTGACCATGAATCTTAAAAATGGTATAACCCTTGGCTCACACTACCCTCTCTCCATTAATACCAACCCATATTTGGGCAAGCCAAATGGTGGTTGCCACTTTTTCTATCATCCACTCATTCACCCCCTCACATGTCACATAAAACTCATCATATGACTAAAATAAGACCTTAACCACTCTATCACTCAACCTTCTTTCCTTCTCCTGTATCTCTTTCCCCTCCTATAAAAAACCACACACAAATCTCACACCAAATCACCCCATTCCCTATGGCTCTAACAACATACCTAAGGGACTATAGCACACACCCATACTCTCTTTCCTTACTCATTAATTGTCTCACATGCATGCACCATCACACTCAACCCCCCTCCATTTTTGAACACACACAACTCTCCTCCTCACCATACATTCGACACACTTCTTCTTCTTCTCCCCTCCATTCTTCTCCTTCTCCTTCTTCTTCTTCTTCTTTTTCTTCTTCTTCTTCTTCTTTTCCTCCCCCTCATAACCTTAAAGAACCACCCCTCACCTTCTTCCTTCCTCTTTCCATTCTTCCCTAAACTCCTAAACTTCTTCACCTTCTCCTCCTTCTCCCTTCTCCTTCATCACCTTTCCTTGTGGCTGCTTTCACTTGCCGTGGGAGCTCCCCCAACCCTTGGAGAGTTTGAAAAACCTAGGGGGAGCCTCCCCTAGATCCTCTATGGCCTACCACAACTAGCAAAGGCCGGTTGAAATATTACAACTACTGCCATTCTAGCTGCTGTTGTAGTACCAGCAGTTATTACTGCTGCTGTGGCTACTGTCACCATCAGGCCAGCCACCGCCGCGTCTTTGCCGTCCAAGGGGACCACCAGAAGGGGGATCCACCATCGACGACCACTACAGTATCGTCCGACCAGGAATGTAGCAGGCAGGGCAGTTGCTGTCGCTGATGTGAGCTTCCGACAGCGCTCCGGCCACCCTGCTGGACGCCGTCGAGCCCTCCGACCTGTCGTGCACCGTCCGCGGGTACTACCGTGTGGCCACCCTCTCTGGTTGCAGTCCCCTGCGCAGCAGGGAGACGATTCTGACTTCATTTCGAAAATCCTGCCGTGACGCGCGAATCGTGCAGTCAGAATTCGTGCCTTGAAACAGTGACTTCGTACGCATTTTATGGGCGATCCGACAGTTGGATCGTCAAACTCTTTTTGCTGTTGCAATCTCGATATATATATCTACCTCCACCTAAATCTTCAACCGTTAATTCGTTCATTTGATAGGTCAAAATCGGCCACTAAGTTGCACGAATAATTGTATTTATTTTTGACAGTTTCGTAGAGCCAACTTCGTAGATTTGTTTCTTCACCATCGCAACTCCGTTTGACAAGCCACTAGTTCCTATGCATAGCTGGTATAACCAACTTCTTGTCATTAAAATTCTATTCCATTGTGAGCTCGTTTGATTGGTTGAATTTGACGTCAAAGTTGGCCATCCAAATTCGTAATCTGCAACTTGTAAAAATCCAATTTTGGATCCAGGACTTTGAATTCCAATTATGACACCACCACTGGACTCATTGTATCGTTATGCCCTGAATTCATATATAGGTTGCTAGATTTAGAGGATGTGGGACCCGACACACATTTCGGTACAAATCGGGTCCCACAAGTCCGGGTTAACAGGTCATTTTGAGAATAATCCATCAAAATCCAATTCTGGATATACCGTTGGGTTCGTATTGTCATTTTGAACTCGTTAACATATACTTTGCTAGATTTAGTAGACTTTGGCTCCGACACGTATTTTCGTACAAACCGGATTCCAATGTCCGGGTCAACGGGTCATTTTAAGATTGGCTCATCGGAATCCAATTCTAGATATACCATTGGATTTGTATCGTCATTCTGGACTTGTTGACATATACTTTGCTAGATTTAGTGGATTTGACTCCGACACGTATTTTTGTGCAAACTGGATTCTAACGTCCAGGTCAACGGATTATCTTGAGATTGGCTCATCGGAATCCAATTATGGATATACCGTTGGATTCGTATCGTCATTTTAGACTCGTGGACATATAGTTTGCTAGATTTTGATAAATTTGATTCTAATATGAATTTCGGTGCAAGTGGGTAACGACGGACCGTATCTTGACCCAAAATTATCATTTTGCCCCTGTGTCCAGAATTGGACTTATGGGTAGTATATCTTAGCTATTTTTCTTATTTCGGAAACGTTGGTGATGTTTGTTTTAGCATCTGGTGACGTTCATGGAGACTCCTATGTTGCTACCTTTCTTGGACTTTATGATTTGTTTGTAGGATATTATCGGATTACTGCTTCACCCCAGGCAAGATATCTTACCATACTAGTTCTGTATACATTACTCATATCTATTCTTGTGTTGTTAGTTGGTGACACTGATAGTGTGTATCCAAGGATGACTTGGATTTTATCGATGATGGCATCGACGTTATGAGTGCGTGCGTGTGTGACTTAGAGTTAGTAGACGTACCCAAAAACTGTGAAGTTATCCTAATAACTTCTATAACTTGACACGAGACATTACACGACACTGTGAGTGAGTATTCATTGTGTTGGCACAAGCTTACGCATTCGACTGATCATTGGTGCGAGCGGTCTGTGTGTCGGTACATACAAAGTTAGATGGTGTCTAGGTTAGAGACTCACATTAAGATACGAATTGTCTGATTCGTGGATACGACTTGTACATTTCTTGGGGCGGAGAAGACAATCAGTAGGCGTATAGTACAGACAATTATTTTATTTTAGCCTCAGTGTGACCCGATTATAGGTGTGGTTACCCGGTTATGGGCCATACATACACTAGGGATATGTCCAACAGCGGCCACTAGCTGTGCGCTAGGTACGGTTGGGAGGGTGCATGTGGTGCATGTATATTTACATCGGCTCGTGGTCCGACGTCGGCCCATGTTTCGACACAAATTCTTTATTTACCTACCCATACGCTCCGAAGTCGTCTTCAATATGCATTCACATAGAATGGTTAGTTCGTGTACCTATGTCGGATCGTATCATGGGACAATAACTTATCATGGGCTGGTATGCCATTCATTGATCATGATTGGTCAGAGATATGGTTTACTGATTGATGATTATTGGGCTATGTTATGATTCAGATTGTTCATTTTATTTAGTTCATATTATGGCATGTATTTCTGTATCTTGTTACGTCCCGTTGAGGACCTGGTGATTTCTCCAGGTATTTGCTGAACGGTTAGTACAGAGTAGTGGGGTAGGTGCTGCATGATGCACCGAGGGTTCAGGTATATATATGTGTGTGTTCTCTGGCATTTCATTTATTCTTCCCTGTATACATTTCACCTTTATTTGTTTAATGCTGCTATGTAGCCTATTATTTGCAAGCTTATTCCTTTCTTGAGCTTGCTTGGACATGTATGGCCAACTTTAATATATTATGTTCATTCTTGATATTCGCTTCATTACTGTGGATTGAGATATAGATGATCAGTTACCTTTAGTACCCTTGACAGGGTAGTACGTCTGGGGATAAGTCCATTAAATTGGAAACTTATCCTAGATCGTATTAGCTGGCATGCTCGCGTCTCAAGTTCCTGTATATTTGGGAACTGGGGTGTGACATATTTTGTGGTGGCCCATGCAGGTCGAGATAAATCGTTTCAGTTACGTTATTTTACCGAATGAGCCTGCATTAGGATAATATATTAGAATCTCAATCCACTACTGCAATTGAAAATTCCTTTGACTTCTACTATCACCCTTGAAAATTCGTATTTGTGCTTAATTATACCATTCTCGAATTACTATTTATGAATTCTTGTCTTTCCTTCTCTCGGAAGGACGAACCCTTGTGTTGACGATCACTTCGTCATTATCTTATTATTGATTGTGACTAAGGTAGATATAATATCTTGTAGATAATTATTTAGGACATATAGGAGTTGGATAAATGACTCTACTAGATGGATCGACATGATATGAATGACACTTCTATCGAAGTTTAGTTTCTATAGGAAAATCCCTTGATTGAAAGAGAGACCCCTTGAATAGAACATATATAATTGAATTAGAGGTTTACGTATTTATAGATATCTAGATGAGATAAATTTTCCCGTAATAATTGAGATGACCCAGATATGATTAGAAGGATGCAAGGGTCGATTTGGGACTAAAGGAAGATAAGAATAGTGCTAATTCTATAAAAGATTTTTTTAAAGATATGACTTGAAGAAAGGATAATCGAATAAGCCATGAATTAGTGATTCAATTTCAGCCTATAAATCTAAAAAGTTTTACTTGAAGGATATAGTAACCCATGCTTGACAGGACTAGGTGACTAGCTAAGGTGGGTAGGCTTGTATAGACACTCCATGAAGATAGGATGTTGAATAGAGTATATTACAAGGCTTAGCCCTAACAGGAGATACGAGGATCATTAGACTAAACCATGCTACCATTGTCTAAGCTAGACCGAGTTTGAAGAATTCTTTGATCATAAAGGACGAGATGAGTAAAAATACAACTTGAAGGAAGACACATTGGATTTTAGAGTACTAACATGAAGGAAAATAGCAAACAGAGCCCAAGGACCCCGTTAGGATACAATCAATGAAGTGTGATGATCATGACTAGATATAAAACCTTTGGAGTGATGTTGCACTAAAATTTGAGGAATTTTTATGTAGAGGATATAGAATTCATGAATATGATATAGTGGAAAAAAATTCTTGGATAATAGGAACCATCCTAGGAAGATTAATTATCAGAGAGAAATGTGATCTAGGAATAGGTAAGACTAAGTTAAACCTTGAATGAACTATTGGAGATAGGAACTAGAAGACTGATGAATAGAGTTAGACTATGATAAGAGGTATTAGATATAAGTACTTATTTGACCAAGCCTCGAATTTTTTTTCCAAGCAGATAGTTAGGCGTGTTTGTGAGAAGCATATAATTGCTCATGAATAGATAAGGTAGATCATTGGTTATGCTGTTATTAGATATGACTTAAGGCTTGTAAAGGTATAACATAAAGTTTCAGGGTTGATCAAGTTTAAGACTTGATCATGATCTTTAATGATTAATCGTAGCCAAGGATCTAGGAATAGAGTTAGAACCATACCTCAAGAGGCAGACTAGTAAACCCTTTGTTGATGCAAGTTAGTTAGAGACCCTAGAGGAATTACAACTGGAACCTTGTGTTAGTTTTAGGATAAGTAGCGGGTATACAAGAAGAGAGAATTACATGGAACAATACGTTTAGTCTGAATAAATGAAGATGAATAATATTGAAATTTCAAGAAAAATTATTGAGACAAGGATTATGACAATGATTATCTACGATGACATAAAGAGGATTACAGAGAGGACCATACCTTAAGCAAGATCTTCAAATTGAGATCCAATAAAGAATGATGAGACTATCTCGAGGAGCTAGATGATACAAAATTTATGATAGAAAGAAACAAGGAAAGAAGTTGATATAAAAAATCTTACCATGACGTATTGTAAGAATTTGACCAAGATTATGGCATGAGATGAGAAGAAAAGATTTCAAGATATAGAGGTAGAGTAATCCTAAATAGATTGATAAGTCGGATCTAGAGTAGAGTTATGCATAGTGGATGATACATTAAATGTCGTGTATTTTCAAGGATAGAGGATATTATGAGCAGCTTGATATTGAGTTAACGAAAATTACAATTCAGAAGAAATATAGTGTATTAATAAAAAATGGATGATACCGAGGACTTTCGAATACTATGAGTTGATTTTGGATTAAGATTGGCTAGCCGTATTTGAGGGACCATATATTATCCTAGGAACCTGATAGCTAGGCTAAACCATGGTATGGATTGGTGTGCAATTACCTCAGTCCGCTAGATTTTCACAGTATTCTAAGTGATTGGAAGTTATCATTTTAGACTATCCATATTATTTCCTTTCCTATTTCTTAATCCCGTAAATCACGGTTGTGTGATTTAGCCATTTCTTGATTCTAAAAATATGATTAAGAAGACCTTATTCTTCCCTAGCCATGCCTTGAATTTAAACCAAAACCTTGATTTCACACCTCTTCTGCCTAACGATCATATTACCCTAAGACACAATTCCTTCCAATTTTTTTTATCAAGTATCTACCTAAGTCGTGCCCATTCCCATAAAAATTTCTCCTAGAACTTATCCAAAATTTCCTTACCATGATCTGTAACCCCTCTGTTAGCAATTCTCCTAAACTTGCTTCCTCACTATGACCTTATAAATTCCTCTATGCCACCCCGCTCTAGTTATGACCACCAGGTTAATTTTCTCTGACTTATTGAAACCCTCACCCATATAGGAGTAGCACTGAATTGATAGTAATCCCTTGTAGAGTTATTGACCAATAATTCTATGATAGTACCTAAGTCCCCTTGGATTTTTGTAGTCTGTAATACCTAAATTCTAATACCACCTCTTAGGAAATATGATATCCCAAAAACCTTACTAGTAGAATAACGACCATGGTTGTTGTTGCTTTATAAGTAGGATATATACTAGTGGCATCAGCATCTACGACTAGTCGTGCTGACTCCTTTATATATTAATCTTATATCCTTTTATACTATGTCTTATAGTAATTTTGAGGACGGAATTCTCTAAGGTGGGTTGGTTGTAAGCCCCCTAGATTTTAGGGTTTGTTTTAATTTTTTTAAATAAATTACTTTTAATAAATATTTTATTATTTTTAGTTTTGATCATTAAATATATATACTTTTCTGTGACTTTGATTTTTGGAGCGTCAGGGATGTCAATCTCTCGAAACGCCCTTCATGAGTTTTGATCTAGACAAGTTTTTTTATTTTGATATATCATGTCCCACTCAAACTTGTTTCCTTGTAGTCTTTTTACATCGCACAACTTTCGGATCAATTTAGGCCATTTGATCATCTATCGAAAAATATGACCTAACTTCCAATTTAATTTCGGGGCTCAACATTAGTCCAAGATAATCGACCCAATATATGGTTTTGACCTATTTTGATCCTACTACGCACATGCCACTTGTGTGCCATCCAATTGAGATCCCCCATGCTACTATTTTATCAATGATTATAAATGACTTAATTTGTAGTCATAACCATACCTAGCCCAATATTGACCAAACCTAACCCAAATTAATCCAACCCAAACCACATGTGACTCTCATGACACACCCCAAACACACAACACCACTCACTCTCTACAAAATACCAAACATCTAGCCTACACCTCCAAAACCCTATGGACAACCCCATTGACCATGAATCTTAAAAATGATATAACCCTTGGCTTACACTACACTCTCTCCATTAATACCAACCCATATTTTTGCAAGCCAAATGGTGGCTGCCACCTTTTCCATCATCCACTCATTCACCCCCTCACATGTCACATACAACTCATCATATGACTAAAACAAGACCTTAACCACTCTATCACTCAATTAACCTTCTTTCCTCCTCCTGTATAACTCTTTCCCCTTCTACAAAACACCACACACAAATCCTACACCAAATTACCCCATTCCCCATGTCTCTAACAACATACCTAGGGGACTATAGCACACACCCACACTCTCTTTCCTCACTCATTAATTGTCTCATATGCATGCACCATCACACTCAATCCCCTCCATTTTTGAACACATATAACTCTCCCCCTCACCATACATCTGACACTCTTCTTCCTCTCCCCTCCATTCTTCTCCTTTTCCTCCTAACCCTAAAGAACCACCCCTCACCTTCTTCCTTCCTCCTTCCATTCTTTCTATACTCCCAACCTTCTTCACCTTCTCGCTTCTCCTTCATCCCCTTTTCTCGTGGCTGCTGCCACTTGCCGTGGGAGCTCCCCCAACCCTTGGAAAGCTCGACCAAACTATGGGGGAGCCTCCCTAGATCCCTTACAGCATACCACAGCCGGCCAAGCCTAGCCAAGGCCGGTTGAACTGCTACTACTGCTACCGTTCTAGCTGCTGTTGCAACAAGTACCAGCAGCTATTATTGTTGCTGCTGTTGTGGCCACTGCCACCTCCAGGGCTGGCTACCATCGCATCCCTACCATCCAGGGGGACCACCAGGAGGGGGATCCACAGCCAACGGTCGCCACAGCGTCACCCAGCCAGGAATGCAGCAGGGGGCAGCTACTGCCGCTGATACGAGCTTTTGGCAGCGCTCCGACCACCCCACTGGCCGTCGTCGAGCCCACCGACCGGATGCACACCGTCCGCGAGTACCATCACGTGGCCACCCTCTCTGTTCGTGGTCCCTTGCGCAGCAGGGAGTTGATTCCGACTTTGTTTCAAAAATCCTGCCGTGATGTACGAATCGTGCAGTCACAATTCGTACCTTAAAACAACGACTTCGTGCGTATTTTTTGGGTGATCCGACCATTGGATCGTCAAAATCTTTTTGCTGTCACAATCTTGGTATATAGCTCTATCTCCACCTAAATTTTTAACTATTAATTCTTTCATTTGATAGGTCAAAATCGGCCGCCAAGTTGCACGAATAATTGTGTTTATTTTTGATAATTTTGTGGAGCCAATTTCGTGGATTTGTTTCTCCCCCATCGTAGTTTCGTTTGACATGCCACCTGTTCCTGTACACATCTGGTATAACCAAATTTTTGTCATTAAAATTTTATTCCATTGTGAGCTCGTTAGATTGGTTAAATTTGACGCCAAAATTGGCCATCCAAATTCGTAATCTCCAACTTGTAATAATCCAATTTTGGACTCGGGACTTCAGATTCCAATTTTGACACCACCACTGGACTCGTGGTGTCGTTCTGCCCCAAATTCATATATAGTGTAGTGACCCGCTCCGCCCTAGCGGAACGCCGATTCCAAACGGCGTGTGCAACGACTCAAAACGAGCCGTCGACCCGAAGAGTTGCCTCAACCCGATGAAGTATCGATGCAAATCGATGCCAGACTTGCCTTGGCCCATTAAGATGAATCCAGACTTAGACTTCCAAAGGCGCGCTCGGAGTATCGCTCGGCCAATGCAAACATCGCTAAGGTGGGTGGCTCCGATGAACCCGTCTGTGCTTAGCCTAGACACATAACAATGCGGACACATTCACGAGAATCGCTAGGCGATAACATCTTGCATGCTAATAAATGACTCAACGCACCTAGCTAAGGGAATAATCCCATCTTACATGCTTGTTTAGAACATGGAAAAGAACTCGACAATTATAGAAACGCTCGCACCGCGCTCTATGCTCGTGCTAAGGCACAAGCTCACGTTCATATCCCTTATACGTTCAAACAATGAAACAATGAATGGTTTACAACAATGAAACGGGAAGGCTATCAACATAGTCGCTCCGAGTAGAGTTTAGCAACATTGAAAGGCTATGGGACCGATGGGTCGCCAAGGCGACTTCCACACTGGGAGTTGCGTAATGCGTGAATGAATGGATCAACAAATGAATGAATGAATGAATGAATGAATGAATGAATGCATGAATGAATCGATGAATCAAATGAACAAGTGAAAGAAAGAAAGAAAAGAAAGAATACGTGAAAGATAAGACATGGAAGACGCTAGCGACAGGTATGACGGGCACGTGCAACGGGGCTCGCTACCCGTGCTGTACGGACGCCAACCTGGTTGTTAACGCATTATGGCTAAGGGTTAGCCTACGGCTCGGAGATAGCCGCTAAGTAAAAGACAAGTTAATACGAAATGGTCGTGGACAAACGGCACGGGCGATGGAGGGGAATACCGTGGCCGTCGTGTGGAAGGATTCTGCGGCACGGGCGTTGGGGGGGTAAACCGTGGCTGGCCTAGGCGGAATCAATATGCGCTTACGGGCTGCTTGGGTGCGGGCTTGGGCACCAAGAGACGTAAGTAGGAGGGTATATTCAAGAGACTTAACGGGGTGTACCAGCCATCACCCTACGCTAAGTTGAGAATTGCCACAGGGGAATGTCCTAAATGGCTTGTAAAGCCAGCGACCCGTGCATGTAGATTAAGTGGACTATGCTGGTGGCAATCCACGTGCAAGTTCTTGCATTGAAATCAAAGTAGTCTAAGTTAACTAAATGAAGTGTTTCCTGAACATGCTCGAATTATAACACTCCTGAACATGCTTGCAAAGTAACATCCCGAACATGAACATGCTCGAAACGTAACATGCCCGAACATGCTTGAAATATACCACCCTGAACATGCTTGAAATGTGCCTCCTGAACATGCTTGAAACGTAACACTAGAACATGCCCACGACGTGTTAGAACCCGAGACATGGACTCGCTAGTTACATTGAATGTTTACATAAATCACGTCATGTTACTTCATGTTAATGTTGTTTAACTTGGTTTACCTTGAACAGGGAAGGCCGGACGGTAAGTATGGGTAAGTCGTACATGTATTTTCATGCGACACTTGAGTTCGGTAACACGAGATAGGCTATGCGATATGCTATGAAACTGATCCTAAGGCTAGATTAGAAAGACAATGAATGATAGAGATGCACAAAAGTAAATGGAACGTGTTTGGTAATGATGGCATTGTGGGCGAGCTAGCCTCCCCACCAGTGCATAACAATGTACTGATAACCCCACAGTATGCTTGCAGGATAGCAGGAGACGCCGGCGGGTGCGGAGCTTCCATCGAACGTGTCAAGGCGCGGAGCCAACTCTGGGGCCTTGGAACGTTGCAAGAAGCTGAAGCACCCTATACAGGACATAATGTATCGGAACATCGCCATGAATCATTCCATCTTGTAAGCCACTTGGCACGCCTTTTATGTTTCAGAGAGAGAGAGCTTGAGCGATTTGTAATATCGGCCTAGCGCCGCTTGTAACTTCTTGAATATCAATAAAGAGTTTGATTTCGTATTCAACTTGTGTTCATTTACTTTCCGCTGCAAATGGGGACACTCTGTGCGACTCTGTGGCCTAGGAATCAAATCGGCCGTTTCTGGACTTGGCCTTGCACGGGCGCAATCTAGGCCCGTGCGGCATCACGCCTTAGCGAGGACGATCGCTCCTACGGGAGCGGGGCGTGACAGATTGGTATCAGAGCACGGCTTTACGTTCTTGGACTTTATTTCGATTATCTCAGTTTTGAAAGCTCGGTTGGAAGAAAAGAAGTGTACGCTCTCTCTCCTTGTGCCTTGGGATGTTCCATACAATAAGTCTAATATTTTCAAAAGCTCGTACAAGTACTCGGTTGAACGGGATCAATAGGCGAAGGCCTTTGTGCCGAACCACGACGGACTTGAGTTGGAAGGAACCGATGCTAAAAAGTTAGCAAACGCAAGGCGTGCTTGAATAAGCTTATGCTGACGATAGCAAACGAGTACACGAGACCGAAGTATAGTTCGAACGGGATGGTCATGCACGCAGCCTTTTGGCTAAGTAGTGCGGAGTATTGCGCACCTAGACCCTTTGGTGCAAACGAGTTGCGAACAAGAATGAGTGAGCGTACAAACTTGAAGGTAGTCCGTGCGGGATGGTTAAGCGGTACAACTTAGTCCGTATGTCGCGCACCTCGACTCTTGGGTGTAATCGGGTTGCGAGCGATATCAAGTATCGTTCGATCGAGAACGGAAATACACTTTGAGTGTATATCGATAGGAATGCTATCGAGTTAACGCTTAGGCACACCCGAAGGATTGACTTGGATTTTGAGGATTAGTACGAACGACTTAGTACGTCGGGGCGACGTGAGCGGTTACGCTAGAGATTCGTCGAACGAATCTGAAGGACATCTTAGCGCATGACGCGAACGTGATTGAGGATTAGACCGTATGGCTTGAACCCGAGTGGTGTATGTGATAGGTTCGAATAAGAATAAGAATGAGTGTCGACGACTAGTCGAGTGGCTCGAATCCGAGTGGTGTATGGATGTTCTTGGAAAAAAATCATTCGAGCGAAACTTGAGGATTACGAAACACAACGAGTACGTCGACGAGGAGATGCGATCGCGCAAAGCCTTAGAACGTGTCACGCTTAGTTGGCCGTGACTTTAAAAGTCCCGAACGAGATGTCACTGGGCAACTTGTGAATGGGTAATGCATGTTGGAAAATGACTCGGAACGACGAATGGAAATAAATGGTCTTGATCGAGGAAAGTTAGAGCATCGCACGTACGATTTCGGATTGATACAAATGAAATGTGACTTGAATCTTGAACAACGATCTTGAAACGAGCTCGAGGAATAGCAGATGAACTTGATCTTGAATATTAAATAAAATGGTGGAATATCCAACTCGGACAACGGCATCGTCGCATGACTCGAAATTGGTTGCAAGGGAAGATCGTCAGGTTGCGCATATCGTCGATGGTATTGAGGCGTATCAAAGATCGATATGCGATAACTCGGGGGTACTCTGACTCGGCGAATGACGATCGTGCAAATGTTATTGTTCCGTTGGAAGCTATACTTGGGATGTTGAAACGTGTCGAGAAAAATATAGACGTGGCTCGTGGATTTTCTGGTTGAACAAAATGACGAATGGACTATCGATCTTGGCTCGAATGAAAATGAAAATACTTGGATTTACTTCGACGATAACCTCAACGTCGACATGCTTGTCTTATGCGAGCGCAACTCCAGCCTCGCACATGCGTTGTGCCGAATAGGGCGATCACTCCGCGTGAGCGCTGGTATGGTGATTCATACAGCGGGGGTGATTGACCTAGCTTGGCGTAACAATTTGTGTGCTTCGATTTATGGTTTGACGCGAAGGTGACTCAAGAATGGATTTGTGTGCTTGAAGAATCGAACTTGAGGATTGAGTAGGTCCAATCCGCGTATCGAAAATGAATTAGTCTGGACCCAAACAAGAGTTACGCCCCGATGAGAATGATTATTCCACGGGAGCGTTGTATGGTGATTCATGAACCACCGTGGATAATCGGACTCGCGTGAGATTGGGGCGCAACATATTGTCAAGTTGGATGAACTCGTGATCGAATACGTGAATTGGTTAGAATGGATATGTGAAGTATGTCAATTTAGTGATTTGAATGGATTTGAATTCGTTGCAGTGTGCGACGAATACATTGATGCGAATAGGTGATCGTGCTCGATGTTTAGAAATCTGAGTGACGCGAGCTTGGGTAGAAAATCCCATACTACCGACTTTGGTTTGACCCTAGGATTGGGGTCAGTGTTGGCATTATTGTTGGAGAACTATGATTCCAATCCTGACATTGACTTAGCCTCGAAAAGATGGCCTAGCGGGTAGGCGAGACGCCATGTTTCATGAGTTATCAATCGAAGGATTGATCTTGAGGATTGGCATTGATGGATAGTGTGAATCACGAATATAGGAATACCCCTCACGAGATTCGGCTGACATGCATATATTCAGGGACGCTTGAGTATGTGCACGATGCGACTCGAGTGAAAATGACAATTGTAGATCATGCGGCTTGGCTGAATGCATGTATTTTGGGGACGCTTGGAATGCGTGCACGATCCAGCCAAGTGATACATTGAGTTCTAGCACGACTTGGGGAGTGAACGAGTATCGCGAACGTGAAATCGTGCTAGTAAAAGTTGGTACAACGAATTGAACCGTTGATAGGAAGTTATGCTCGATGATAGTGCAATACGTAGTCTTGAATTGGACGAGAATTTCTTAGACTTGGTCGACCCCGCTAAGAAGAAATCATACTGATTTCATGGACGAGAACGCTTGAGAAGCGAATCGAGTCATCTCGATGACCGAGGTGAACGAAAGTGAATTTGCCTTAGCCTACGACCCTCACATTTGACGAATTACAACGTGCCCCATACGGCCATTCCAGTCTCATGACACGACGAAATAGAAACCAATACGAAGAATGCTTGAATTGAATAAGTAACAACAAGTCTAAAGTGAACGAGAAGTAATTCGATAAAATCGACCAAACGTATGCGACACGGAACTTAGAAAGAAACCGAGTACGGTTCGATGCCATCGAACGATAAAGCCATTCGATAGGAAATTGCCTAAGATGAGTACACGATCCGAGTTAAGGAACGGTAGGATGACCTGCACTCAAGAAGTCTCGAGGACGAGACTTGTTTTGAGTGGTGTATTATGTAGTGACCCGCTCCGCCCTAGCGGAACGCCGATTCCAAACGGCGTGTGCAACGACTCAAAACGAGCCGTCGACCCGAAGAGTTGCCTCAACCCGATGAAGTATCGATGCAAATCGATGCCAGACTTGCCTTGGCCCGTCAAGATGAATCCAGACTTAGACTTCCAAAGGCGCGCTCGGAGTATCGCTCGGCCAATGCAAACATCGCTAAGGTGGGTGGCTCCGATGAACCCGTCTGTGCTTAGCCTAGACACATAACAATACGGACACATTCACGAGAATCGCTAGGCGATAACATCTTGCATGCTAATAAATGACTCAACGCACCTAGCTAAGGGAATAATCCCATCTTACATGCTTGTTTAGAACATGGAAAAGAACTCGACAATTATAGAAACGCTCGCACCGCGCTCTATGCTCGTGCTAAGGCACAAGCTCACGTTCATATCCCTTATACGTTCAAACAATGAAACAATGAATGGTTTACAACAATGAAACGGGAAGGCTATCAACATAGTCGCTCCGAGTAGAGTTTAGCAACATTGAAAGGCTATGGGACCGATGGGTCGCCAAGGCGACTCCCACACTGGGAGTTGCGTAATGCGTGAATGAATGGATCAACAAATGAATGAATGAATGAATGAATGAATGCATGAATGAATCGATGAATCAAATGAACAAGTGAAAGAAAGAAAGAAAAGAAAGAATACGTGAAAGATAAGACATGGAAGACGCTAGCGACAGGTATGACGGGCACGTGCAACGGGGCTCGCTACCCGCGCTGTACGGACGCCAACCTGGTCGTTAACGCATTATGGCTAAGGGTTAGCCTACGGCTCGGAGATAGCCGCTAAGTAAAAGACAAGTTAATACGAAATGGTCGTGGACAAACGGCACGGGCGATGGAGGGGAATACCGTGGCCGTCGTGTGGAAGGATTCTGCGGCACGGGCGTTGGGGGGGTAAACCGTGGCCGGCCTAGGCGGAATCAATACGCGCTTACGGGCTGCTTGGGTGCGGGCTTGGGCACCAAGAGACGTAAGTAGGAGGGTATATTCAAGAGACTTAACGGGGTGTACCAGCCATCACCCTACGCTAAATTGAGAATTGCCACAGGGAAATGTCCTAAATGGCCTGTAAAGCCAGCGACCCGTGCATGTAGATTAAGTGGACTATGCTGGTGGCAATCCACGTGCAAGTTCTTGCATTAAAATCAAAGTAGTCTAAGTTAACTAAATGAAGTGTTTCCTGAACATGCTCGAATTATAACACTCCTGAACATGCTTGTAAAGTAACATCCCGAACATGAACATGCTCGAAACGTAACATGCCCGAACATGCTTGAAATATACCACCCTGAACATGCTTGAAATGTGCCTCCTGAACATGCTCGAAACGTAACACTAGAACATGCCCACGACGTGTTAGAACCCGAGACATGGACTCGCTAGTTACATTGAATGTTTACATAAATCACGTCATGTTACTTCATGTTAATGTTGTTTAACTTGGTTTACCTTGAACAGGGAAGGCCGGACGGTAAGTATGGGTAAGTCGTACATGTATTTTCATGCGACACTTGAGTTCGGTAACACGAGATAGGCTATGCGATATGCTATGAAACTGATCCTAAGGCTAGATTAGAAAGACAATGAATGATAGAGATGCACAAAAGTAAATGGAACGTATTTGGTAATGATGGCATTGTGGGCGAGCTAGCCTCCCCACCAGTGCATAACAATGTACTGATAACCCCACAGTATGCTTGCAGGATAGCAGGAGACGCCGGCGGGTGCGGAGCTTCCATCGAACGTGTCAAGGCGCGGAGCCAACTCTGGGGCCTTGGAACGTTGCAAGAAGCTGAAGCACCCTATACAGGACATAATGTATCGGAACATCGCCATGAATCATTCCATCTTGTAAGCCACTTGGCACGCCTTTTATGTTTCAGAGAGAGAGAGCTTGAGCGATTTGTAATATCGGCCTAGCGCCGCTTGTAACTTCTTGAATATCAATAAAGAGTTTGATTTCGTATTCAACTTGTGTTCATTTACTTTCCGCTGCAAATGGGGACACTCTGTGCGACTCTGTGGCCTAGGAATCAAATCGGCCGTTTCTGGACTTGGCCTTGCACGGGCGCAATCTAGGCCCGTGCGGCATCACGCCTTAGCGAGGACGATCGCTCCTACGGGAGCGGGGCGTGACAGATTGGTATCAGAGCACAGCTTTACGTCCTTGGACTTCATTTCGATTATCTCAGTTTTGAAAGCTCGGTTGGAAGAAAAGAAGTGTACGCTCTCTCTCCTTGTGCCTTGGGATGTTCCATACAATAAGTCTAATATTTTCAAAAGCTCGTACAAGTACTCGGTTGAACGGGATCAATAGGCGAAGGCCTTTGTGCCGAACCACGACGGACTTGAGTTGGAAGGAACCGATGCTAAAAAGTTAGCAAACGCAAGGCGTGCTTGAATAAGCTTATGCTGACGATAGCAAACGAGTACACGAGACCGAAGTATAGTTCGAACGGGATGGTCATGCACGCAGCCTTTTGGCTAAGTAGTGCGGAGTATTGCGCACCTAGACCCTTTGGTGCAAACGAGTTGCGAACAAGAATGAGTGAGCGTGCAAACTTGAAGGTAGTCCGTACGGGATGGTTAAGCGGTACAACTTAGTCCGTATGTCGCGCACCTCGACTCTTGGGTGCAATCGGGTTGCGAGCGATATCAAGTATCGTTCGATCGAGAACGGAAATACACTTTGAGTGTATATCGATAGGAATGCTATCGAGTTAACGCTTAGGCACACCCGAAGGATTGACTTGGATTTTGAGGATTAGTACGAACGACTTAGTACGTCGAGGCGACGTGAGCGGTTACGCTAGAGATTCGTCGAACGAATCTGAAGGACATCTTAGCGCATGACGCGAACGTGATTGAGGATTAGACCGTATGGCTTGAACCCGAGTGGTGTATGTGATAGGTTCGAATAAGAATAAGAATGAGTGTCGACGACTAGTCGAGTGGCTCGAATTCGAGTGGTGTATGGATGTTCTTGGAAAAAAATCATTCGAGCGAAACTTGAGGATTACGAAACACAACGAGTACGTCGACGAGGAGATGCGATCGCGCAAAGCCTTAGAACGTGTCACGCTTAGTTGGCCGTGACTTTAAAAGTCCCGAACGAGATGTCGCTGGGCAACTTGTGAATGGATAATGCATGTTAGAAAATGACTCGGAACGACGAATGGAAATAAATGGTCTTGATCGAGGAAAGTTAGAGCATCGCACGTACGATTTCGGATTGATACAAATGAAATGTGACTTGAATCTTGAACAACGATCTTGAAACGAGCTCGAGGAATAGCAGATGAACTTGATCTTGAATATTAAATAAAATGGTGGAATATCCAACTCGGACAACGGCATCGTCGCATGACTCGAAATTGGTTGCAAGGGAAGATCGTCAGGTTACGCATATCGTCGATGGTATTGAGGCGTATCAAAGATCGATATGCGATAACTCGGGGGTACTCTGACTCGGCGAATGACGATCGTGCAAATGTCATTGTTCCGTTGGAAGCTATACTTGGGATGTTGAAACGTGTCGAGGAAAATATAGACGTGGCTCGTGGATTTTCTGGTTGAACAAAATGACGAATGGACTATCGATCTTGGCTCGAATGAAAATGAAAATACTTGGATTTACTTCGACGATAACCTCAACGTCGACATGCTTGTCTTATGCGAGCGCAACTCCAGCCTCGCACATGCGTTGTGCCGAATAGGGCGATCACTCCGCGTGAGCGCTGGTATGGTGATTCATACAGCGGGGGTGATTGACCTAGCTTGGCGTAACAATTTGTGTGCTTCGATTTGTGGTTTGACGCGAAGGTGACTCAAGAATGGATTTGTGTGCTTGAAGAATCGAACTTGAGGATTGAGTAGGTCCAATCCGCGTATCGAAAATGAATTAGTCTGGACCCAAACAAGAGTTACGCCCCGATGAGAATGATTATTCCACGGGAGCGTTGTATGGTGATTCATGAACCACCGTGGATAATCGGACTCGCGTGAGATTGGGGCACAACATATTGTCAAGTTGGATGAACTCGTGATCGAATACGTGAATTGGTTAGAATGGATATGTGAAGTATGTCAATTTAGTGATTTGAATGGATTTGAATTCGTTGCAGTGTGCGACGAATACATTGATGCGAATAGGTGATCGTGCTCGATGTTTAGAAATCTGAGTGACGCGAGCTTGGGTAGAAAATCCCGTACTACCGACTTTGGTTTGACCCTAGGATTGGGGTCAGTGTTGGCATTATTGTTGGGGAACTATGATTCCAATCCTGACATTGACTTAGCCTCGAAAAGATGGCCTAGCGGGTAGGCGAGACGCCATGTTTCATGAGTTATCAATCGAAGGATTGATCTTGAGGATTGGCATTGATGGATAGTGTGAATCACGAATATAGGAATACCCCTCACGAGATTCGGCTGACATGCATATATTCAGGGACGCTTGAGTATGTGCACGATGCGACTCGAGTGAAAATGACAATTGTAGATCATGCGGCTTGGCTGAATGCATGTATTTTGGGGACGCTTGGAATGCGTGCACGATCCAGCCAAGTGATACATTGAGTTCTAGCACGACTTGGGGAGTGAACGAGTATCGCGAACGTGAAATCGTGCTAGTAAAAGTTGGTACAACGAATTGAACCGTTGATAGGAAGTTATGCTCGATGATAGTGCAATACGTAGTCTTGAATTGGACGAGAATTTCTTAGACTTGGTCGACCCCGCTAAGAAGAAATCATACTGATTTCATGGATGAGAACGCTTGAGAAGCGAATCGAGTCATCTCGATGACCGAGGTGAACGAAAGTGAATTTGCCTTAGCCTACGACCCTCACATTTGACGAATTACAACGTGCCCCATACGGCCATTCCAGTCTCATGACACGACGAAATAGAAACCAATACGAAGAATGCTTGAATTGAATAAGTAACAACAAGTCTAAAGTGAACGAGAAGTAATTCGATAAAATCGACCAAACGTATGCGACACGGAACTTAGAAAGAAACCGAGTACGGTTCGATGCCATCGAACGATAAAGCCATTCGATAGGAAATTGCCTAAGATGAGTACACGATCCGAGTTAAGGAACGGTAGGATGACCTGCACTCAAGAAGTCTCGAGGACGAGACTTGTTTTGAGTGGTGTATTATGTAGTGACCCGCTCCGCCCTAGCGGAACGTCGATTCCAAACGGCGTGTGCAACGACTCAAAACGAGCCGTCGACCCGAAGAGTTGCCTCAACCCGATGAAGTATCGATGCAAATCGATGCCAGACTTGCCTTGGCCCGTCAAGATGAATCCAGACTTAGACTTCCAAAGGCGCGCTCGGAGTATCGCTCGGCCAATGCAAACATCGCTAAGGTGGATGGCTCCGATGAACCCGTCTGTGCTTAGCCTAGACACATAACAATGCGGACACATTCACGAGAATCGCTAGGCGATAACATCTTGCATGCTAATAAATGACTCAACGCACCTAGCTAAGGGAATAATCCCATCTTACATGCTTGTTTAGAACATGGAAAAGAACTCGACAATTATAGAAACGCTCGCACCGCGCTCTATGCTCGTGCTAAGGCACAAGCTCACGTTCATATCCCTTATACGTTCAAACAATGAAACAATGAATGGTTTACAACAATGAAACGGGAAGGCTATCAACATAGTCGCTCCGAGTAGAGTTTAGCAACATTGAAAGGCTATGGGACCGATGGGTCGCCAAGGCGACTCCCACACTGGGAGTTGTGTAATGCGTGAATGAATGGATCAACAAATGAATGAATGAATGAATGAATGAATGCATGAATGAATCGATGAATCAAATGAACAAGTGAAAGAAAGAAAGAAAAGAAAGAATACGTGAAAGATAAGACATGGAAGACGCTAGCGACAGGTATGACGGGCACGTGCAACGGGGCTCGCTACCCGCGCTGTACGGACGCCAACCTGGTCGTTAACGCATTATGGCTAAGGGTTAGCCTACGGCTCGGAGATAGCCGCTAAGTAAAAGACAAGTTAATACGAAATGGTCGTGGACAAACGGCACGGGCGATGGAGGGGAATACCGTGGCCGTCGTGTGGAAGGATTCTGCGGCACGGGCGTTGGGGGGGTAAACCGTGGCCGGCCTAGGCGGAATCAATACGCGCTTACGGGCTGCTTGGGTGCGGGCTTGGGCACCAAGAGACGTAAGTAGGAGGGTATATTCAAGAGACTTAACGGGGTGTACCAGCCATCACCCTACGCTAAGTTGAGAATTGCCACAGGGGAATGTCCTAAATGGCTTGTAAAGCCAGCGACCCGTGCATGTAGATTAAGTGGACTATGCTGGTGGCAATCCACGTGCAAGTTCTTGCATTGAAATCAAAGTAGTCTAAGTTAACTAAATGAAGTGTTTCCTGAACATGCTCGAATTATAACACTCCTGAACATGCTTGCAAAGTAACATCCTGAACATGAACATGCTCGAAACGTAACATGCCCGAACATGCTTGAAATATACCACCCTGAACATGCTTGAAATGTGCCTCCTGAACATGCTCGAAACGTAACACTAGAACATGCCCACGACGTGTTAGAACCCGAGACATGGACTCGCTAGTTACATTGAATGTTTACATAAATCACGTCATGTTACTTCATGTTAATGTTATTTAACTTGGTTTACCTTGAACAGGGAAGGCCGGACGGTAAGTATGGGTAAGTCGTACATGTATTTTCATGCGACACTTGAGTTCGGTAACACGAGATAGGCTATGCGATATGCTATGAAACTGATCCTAAGGCTAGATTAGAAAGACAATGAATGATAGAGATGCACAAAAGTAAATGGAACGTGTTTGGTAATGATGGCATTGTGGGCGAGCTAGCCTCCCCACCAGTGCATAACAATGTACTGATAACCCCACAGTATGCTTGCAGGATAGCAGGAGACGCCGGCGGGTGCGGAGCTTCCATCGAACGTGTCAAGGCGCGGAGCCAACTCTGGGGCCTTGGAACGTTGCAAGAAGCTGAAGCACCCTATACAGGACATAATGTATCGGAACATCGCCATGAATCATTCCATCTTGTAAGCCACTTGGCACGCCTTTTATGTTTCAGAGAGAGAGAGCTTGAGCGATTTGTAATATCGGCCTAGCGCCGCTTGTAACTTCTTGAATATCAATAAAGAGTTTGATTTCGTATTCAACTTGTGTTCATTTACTTTCCGCTGCAAATGGGGACACTCTGTGCGACTCTGTGGCCTAGGAATCAAATCGGCCGTTTCTGGACTTGGCCTTGCACGGGCGCAATCTAGGCCCGTGCGGCATCACGCCTTAGCGAGGACGATCGCTCCTACGGGAGCGGGGCGTGACATATAGTTTGCTAGATTTGGAGGACGTGGTCCCCGACACGTATTTCGGTACAAATCGGGTCCTACAAGACCGGGTCAACAGGTCATTTTGAGACCGGCTTATCGGAATCCAATTCTGGATATATTGTTGAATTCGTATCGTCATTCTGGACTCATTGACATATATTTTGCTGGATTTAGTAGACTTTGGCTCTGGCACATATTTTTGTGCAAACCGAATTCCAACATCCGGGTCAACGGGTCATTTTGAGATCGGCTCTTCAGAATCCAATTATAGATATACCATTGGGTTTGTATGATCATTTTGGACTCGTTGACATATACTTTGCTAGATTTAGTGGACTTTGGCTCCGGCACGTATTTTGGTGCAAACTGGATTCCAACGTCCGGGTCAACGGGTCATTTTGAGATCGGCTCATCAGAATCCATTTATGGATATACCGTTAGAATCGTATCATTATTTTGGACTCATGGACATATAGTTTGCTAGATTTTGATGAATTTGATCCTGACACGAATTTCGATGCAAGTGGGTCCAACGGCAGACCGTATCCTGACCCAAAATTATCGTTTTGTCCTCGTGTCCAGAATTAGACTTGTGGGTAGTATATCTTAGATATTTTCCTTATTTCGGGAACGTTGGTGATATTTGTTTCAGCATCCGACGACGTTCATGGAGACTCATATGTTGCTACCTTTCTTGGACTTAACGATTTGCCTGCAGGATATTATCAGATTACTGCTTCACCCCAGGCAAGATACCTTGCCATACTTGTTCTATTTACATTACTCATATCTATTCTTGTGTTGTTAGTTGGTGACACTGGTAGTGTGTATCCAAGGATGACTTGGGTTTTATTGATGATGGCATCAACGTTATGATGCGTGCGTGTATGACTTAGAGTCAGTAGATGTACCCAAAAACTGTGAAGTTATCCCAATAACTTCTATGACTTGACACGAGACATTGCACGACACTGTGAGTGAGGATTCATTGTGTTGGCACGAGCTTACGCATTCAACTGATCGTCGGTGTGAGCGGTTCGTGTGTTGGTACATACAGAGTTAGATGGTGTCTAGGTTAGAGACTCGAATTGTCTGAGTCATGGATATGACTTGTACATTTCCTGGGGCGGGAAAGACAATCAGTAGGCATATAGTATAGACAGTTATTTTATTTTAGCCTCAGTGTGACCCAGTTATGGGCGTGGTTACCCGGTTATGGGCCATACATACACTAGGGATATGTCCGACAACGGCCACTAGTTGTGCGCTAGGTACGGTCGGGAGGTATACTAGTGCATATATGTTTACATCGGCTCGTGGTCCGATGTCGACCCATGTTCCGATACAAATTCTTTATTTACCTACCCATACGCTCCAAAGTCATCTTCAACATGCATTCACATAGAATGGTTAGTTCGTATACCTATGTCAGACCGTATCATGGGACAGTAACTTATCATGGGCTGGTATGCCATTCATTGATCATGATTGGTTAGAGATATGGTTTACTGATTGATGATTGGATATTGGACCGTGTTATGATTCGGGTTGTTCATTTTATTCAGTTCATATTATGGCATGTATTTCTGTATCTTGTTATGTCCGCTGAGGACCTGGTGATCTCTCCAGGTATTTGCTGAGCGGTTAGTACAGAGTAGTTGGGCAGGTGCTGCGTGATGCACCGAGTGTTTAGGTATATATATATGTGTGTTCTCTGGCATTTCATTTACTCTTTCCTGTATACATTTCACCTTTATTTGTTTAATGCTGTTATGTAGCCTATTATTTGCGAGCTTATTCCTTTCTCGAGCTTGCTCGGACATGTATATTACTGGATGGCCAACTTTAATATATTATGTTCATTCTTGATATTCGCTTCATTATTGTGGATTGAGATATAGATGATCAGTTACCTTTAGTACCCTTGACAGCGTAGTAGGTCTGGGGATAAGTCCATTAAATTGGGAACTTATCCTAGATCGTATTAGCTAGCATGCTCGCATCTTAAGTTCCTGTATATTTTGGAACTGGGGCGTGACAAGCTGTACCAAATTCTTGTTGAAAGCCCTCTGCATCTGATATCCTAACTACTTATGGCCTAAAAAAACCCTTATGAACATCAGCATCATGTCGCATGATCGCATCTTATCGGACACGTGCTACAGAGACACTATAGAACACACGAAAACATAACAACATCAATGTCATATGCGTGTTTGCTTGCCCATATCGTGCTATCATATAAGTGTCCATGTGTTCGTCCAACATACCAACATATAAGTGTTAATACTCCTTCATTATTGTATAAGTTACTAAACTACACAATCAGCAAACTGGCCTGTAATAAAAGAAAGGTAAAAAAGAAGAAATTATTAGCATAAATTTGGGGGCTTGGCACATGAATTTTATTGGCACTTCAATTTGCGATATCGTAACAAAGAAAATATAAAAGTAAATGAATTTTATGGTTCTAACTCAAAAAAATCCTAGAAATAGTAAAGGAATTAAAAATTCTATAGGTATCAAAATTGAAGTGCTAAAAACTATATAGAGAAATTGGCACTTGACAAGTTTCCAAAGAAAAAAGCTTCCAAAATAATAATCAAATTGATTTTTTTAATTAATAAATTTGCAATGTTAAACGAATGAATCATTTTTTTTTTACTTTTTAACATAAAAATGGAAATTGGCACCGAAAATAACTTGAGAGAAAATAATCAAAGATCATATAACTTGAGAGATAATAATCAAAATCGATAAAAATCAAGAATTAGCATTTAAAAGAAGGCATTAAAACCAAATTTTTAATCACACGGACTTTTATTAATGCTGACCTAGGCCCGTATCTGTTTGCTGAAAACTAGCATACCGTTGGTGTACTGGTTGGCACACAAAATCGATTCTGGAACCCAAAATTTGTTGAACCATTATCCAACCGGTATGCCGTATACATCTAGTATACTGTAGTATACCATTTTGTTCAATTTGAGCTTGGTTCAGCCACTGATCCCCCATCATCTTCGCCGTAGCTCCCATCGACGTTGCACGATGTCCAGACTGTCCTTCCAAACACCTCAAGTCGAGGCTGGACCCTAACAAAAATAATAATCCAATTGATTTAAAAAATAAATAAATTAGTACTTATAATGGTAAACGTAGGAATCCAAGATTTTTACTTTTAACAGAAAAATGTAAATTGGCACCGAAAAGTGTCCACAAGGAAAAAAAAAGAGAAAGAATTCCAGATACCCATATCAAAGATCATATAACTTGAGAGAGTAATCAAAATCGATAAAAAAAAATCAAGAATTATCTTTTTAACATAAGTGCTTCAAAATAAAAAAAAAATTAACAAGTAAATTTTTGGATATTGGCACTTGAAGAGCAACAAAATAATGCAAATACGTGACCTTTGGACCATGAGGGAATCAGCGAAGGGAGGGAGAAGGGCTCCGGCTCAAGCATGAATCGCTCGTATGAAATCCCTCATGTACTCCAGCAGAAGAATCAACTCCAGCTCCATCCATCCATTACTGTTAGTCCACGAGCCCAATTTCCTCTTTTATTATTTATTATCTTATTTGGCACATATATAATTTCTCAATTATAGCACTAGATCATTTATCTAAGGATGATATTAAGTTTTGCAAAAACAAATCCACCAGGGACCTAAACACAAATGTGTCATTTGTATCAAACCTGACCGATCCCTTTCGAGATGGCACTGCTTGGTTTAAAACAGATTAAATAAAAGGATTTCCCTCCAAATCTTTCAAATGATTTAGATCAATTCAAATCTATTTCAATACCAATTTCCCTCTATCAAATCTCCCTTTGATTAAGATCTAAACCTTTCCAATATATATATGGGGAGGAGCAACCATCCCTTTTTCTCTTCGAACCCTAGTTTTCAACCCTTCCCAGCGCGTGAGAAGTTGAAGGTTAAACCGGAGAGCAATCGAGTTACAACACCGACCTCCAACAAGTAAACTTCCTATCTTCTAATTTCGATGTCCTATTTTTAATAAGAAATAGTGTGAGATAGATGAGGTATTCGAATTTATGCCTAATAAAGAACTTATGGATGTATTTGTGTGTCAAAACACAAGAGTGCTATGGATAAGGCATCGAGCAAGTAAACATTAACATCTCAATTTATGTATTACAACCCAACATGGATTCTTAATGTACCCTCTGTTTAGAAAAATTCCAAGGGATCTCCTTAGTATCCATACGTCAAAGAGACAGTAATAGGAGCAATATTAGTGTTATATGAACATGCCTATATTAAAAGTTATCATCTGCAAGGATTTGTGAAGAAGAACCTATAATTGAGTGTAGGCATTTAATGCTCATGATCTAAGGGTAATACCAACTACAGTTAGTGGGTTAGAACATGAGGAAAGGGGTACCAAGGGGCAATGAATGAATATAACAATATGAACTAAACGAGTGGTACATATATCTCTTTGCTACCTGGAAACATACCCAGGTATGCAGAGTAGATTAATTAAATAGAGTATAGGATAGGGATACAATAGACAGTATCAGGAAATTAGATTTCTAATGTCAGTTAACTGATAGGGATATTTAGTAAGAGAAATCTGAGTGTGGTTGGTAAGGGTCACGACTCTATGAGTGTTGCAGGCGAAACAACATATTAGGAGTGCACTGTATCAGAGTAACCAACGTTTAACTGGGTTACCAAGAAACCTTAGACAAATCCTAAAGGCTACGGAGAAACTAAGAAAGACAAAGGTTGCTTATACACGGGTATCAGGAATACTAAGTTAACTAGGTATCCTGAGTATAGGAGGAGAGGTCGATAGTGTAATGCATCATCTTTTATTCAAATTGGCAGAAAGTTTTGGCCTCGTACTAGAACCTGGTTCAGAGGTTAGTGGTAAGGATGATGCCCTTACCAAAGTGAGTATCAGACCTGCCAATATAGGAGGTGCACAGTTGACCTATCGCCGACAACTCAAATGAAGGGGGCAATCGAGTATAACAGTAAAGGGACTCATTAGGTTGACCCATAGTAGATCAGAGGAGTATTGATAGGAGAAAGAGTGTCTGTGAGTGGACACTGCAATTTGTTAAACTATTGTATAGATGTCTAGGTAACACCATTAAGGAAAATAGGCTATAAGGATTTAGGTTGTACTGTAGAGCCTAAAAATTAAAAGGTGCCACTTATTAAAGCCCTCAATCATCTGGTGGCGCCAAACAAATTAAGTTGTGCCGGCTCATCAAGTTGCGTAGCTTCAGATTGCGCCATTGCTAGGTTGTGCTGGAGTCAGGGTGCACTGAGTGACACATGGCGCACTTTCTCAAGAAGCTGTAACGACGTCATCATTACCTGACAACTAACAGCACGAAGATTAAGGAAAATCCCTTCGAATCCCGCACAACGCTGCGCTCGGGAAGACTTTGTCAGCATGTAATTAATGCTGACAGCTGGTTGGCACAAGTCACTGAATGGCGCAGGGATTAATCAGCACAACACAGAAGACCTAGTCAAACGGCGCTAGTCGTTAAGTTACGCCTAAGCGCAGCCTGACAAAGTGGCGCCACTTGATCAAATCTTAGTTTCAAACAGGGTGACGTGGCGTGCATGCCATCAACTTCGTAGAGCGTGCCCACTACACTGCCCATGACCATGCGCATCTCAATCAAACGATGCCACGCATCTACGACAGTTGGTACAAACCGCTCGCGAAGGTTGTTGCATTGCGCCCTCGTGCAACCTGATAAAGCATACGCAAAGTGTTCAAATGGTGTTCCAGACAGAGTGACGTGGTGCGCAAGCCACTAACTTCACAGAACATGTCCACTATACTGTCCACGACCACGCGCATCTCAATCAAACGATGCTACGCGTCCACAGCAGTTAGTTTAACCGTTTGAACAAGTGAATAGGAGGTGCGCAATCCAGAATAACTACTAAACAGTTATTTCAAGAACTCTATAAATAGAGTTTCAAATCATTCTAAAATCATCTAGAGGGATCATCATCTCCTGCTAAAGTGCTGCTGTATTCTCCAGAGGCTCGTGTCTTCGATATCACATCGTCCAAGGGATAAAGTGATCATCTTCTGATCAGATTCCTATAGTTGTACTTTCTCAAAAATCAATTATACTCCTGTACTCTTTTTCTTAGTTTGTAATAAAACTTTTGTTCTTTGCAAACAAAATGATGACTCTGCTGGAGACGACTTTCTCCTCCGACGAGAAAGTGACAACTCAATGTGATATTGCGTCAATCGGCAAGACGCAGAAGACTCTGGTCGTTAAAGTCGACTAGACAGCCTACGAGACTATAATCAATGCTGGGGGTGCCAAGCGCACTTTTGCCACTGTTAAGAGCAATACTCGCTCTGTCTGGACCCCTAAGGCCTCGATGGCACAATTTTCTACCTCTACGCAACTCGCGCCTATCACTACTTTGGCGCAACCTAAGGGAAATAGCCTTTTGGCTAATCCCTCTACTTCTCCAATTCTGAAATCAAAGGAGACTCTGTCTCAACACACTGCTGTCCAAAACAAGGGAAAGCGCCCTTTGGCCTTTTTTTCTTCGGTGCAACTTGCGCAAGTTTATGCCTTGGCGCAACCTGCACGAACTGGTGCACTAGCACAATGTAAAGAGAAGCACTATCTTCCACTAAATCAGAAGCTTAGTAAGAAATCACTAAATTATGGAAAAGGTTCTTTAACTTTTCCTCATACTGCTCAAGTCGTTGACTGGGTGGAAAGCACTGCTCTCCTTAATAGAGACAGCCAAATCTCTATCGGGAATATGATTTCCATTCAGAACAAACCTTCAATGCAAAAGGGCATCATGACTACTCCAAAGAGATCAGGGCAGGATCTACCAACCTTATGTATTTCAAGATCCCGACGAGGCAAACTACTAGTATCTCAAGTAGATACACAAGCAGCTCCCCTGTCAGACTTATGCACCTATATTAACAGGTGCCAAATAGGCTCAACCTTGGGAAATCACAAGATGCATCAAGCACCAGTTGCTAACTTACAACAGAAGAAGACTGCTGAGGTGAAAGATCCTGTGACCTATGCTAACCAGCTTAGCACGTCCTTGTACACTCAAGGTACAGGACACCTAAGAAACATGAACCATGTCCCGAACATCATCAAGGACTACGTTCCTGCAACTTCTTCTCGTCCTGTTAGCGACCTCTATGAACTCTTAATACAGAAGCGAAAGGTTGTAAATCTATCCCGTCCAGCGGTGGTCCAACAACAAGAACATCATTACAACCACCATCATGAAGTTGTCATCAAATGCTGCTGTCAGTCTGCCAAACGGTCCGTCTTTGACCATTTGAATTATGTTCAGACTCCTGAACAAATCCTAGTAGACGAAGATGAACTTCTCTATGCTTCTATCAACATGGCATCTCGAAGCACTGGGGGTAGAAAACGTCCAAGACGTAATATGTCCCGCAATCCTAGTCAGCAATACTTAGATCAGATTCATGAATCCGGTGAAGGAGTATACCAATATACTAGATCAAAAAGCCAAGACACAACCGGTCAAAGGAATCTTCTTGTTTCAAACCAAGATTCCTTCAGTCAAAAAGATATCCCTATCACTTATTTTGGGGATAGTTCTTTATGTGACTTTGACGCTGACAGTAAAAGTTCTGAGAGGACCATTCTTTTCACCAGCTCGTCTTCAACGGCTAGAGAAGTGACTGCTTATGCTGTCACAAAAGATCAAGACACCTCCACTTCTTCCAGTCAAGAGCAGAGAATTGCTGCTTTGGAGGCTAGCTTGAAGAACATGGCTGAGATGATGGCAGGCATGCATACTGTGATTATGGCACAATATACAGTTCCAGTAGTCGTAAATCTAATTTTGACTTAAAAACCGATGACGATATCACTTCCCACCAATATTGATCTGGGGGTACAATCTCCTCACACTGCTTCCATTATTGTACAGGCTATTCCAAGTCAATCTGGTGCAGGGGGTGGTACTTATCATGCGATAACCCCTCCTAACACATTGAATCAATCTATTACTCCGCAATCAACATAAGATACCAATGAGGCCGTAAAACTTTTACGTACTCAATTTGAAGCTTTCAAACAGAAGAATGGCCTACAGAAACTTGTGATCAAACAGCCCCATCCCATAGAATTTAAAGAGGTCCAATTTCCTCCTAAATATAAGCCCCTAACATTATACTGTTTGATGGCAACACGTCTCCAAGTCAATACCTCACCCACTTTGAGGTAATGACTGACCAACTCCAACCAAATGATGCTCTTCTTACTAGAGTATTTATTGGCTGTTTAGCTGGTGCAGCATATGACTGGTATCGTAGTTTACCAGACGGGTGCATAACCTCTTTCGCTGGCTTCAAACAAATGTTCTTGGAACGATTTTATGAGGGAACCAATGACATGACTATGTCTGCTCTCATTAAAATCAAACAACGACATAATAAAACGATTGAACGTTTTATTGAACGGTTCCACCGTAAAGTACTCAAAATGCCTTTTGGAACTCCAGATACTCTGACTATAGACACTTACAAATTAAACTTATTTCCTATAATCAGCATGTGGACATGATCAACACAGTTCCAGGATTGGTCTTCTTTCATAATGAATGCCAAAGCTGCAGAAGAAAGCGCTGACAAATTCAAGCAATTAGGCATTCAAATGCCTAATCTTGACAAAGAATAACGCGCTACATCAAATAATAATAGCCGTCAGAACAATCGCAAGAGCAAGGAGACTTTAGCCATTAACCTCAAAGACAAAAAAGCCCTGGCCATCAATGTAAATCAGCCAACATCTTCCTCTTCAGCACCACCACAACGGACACCTCGTCCAAAAGAATAATACTCTTTCGATGAAGATGACATCATGAGTATCTTTGATTGCCTCATCAAGAGCAACAAACTCCAACTGCCAGAACCTAAAATGCCAAATGAAGTTGGTAAGACTGACCATCCTAAATATTGTGTTTACCACAGGTTTATTGGACATCCGACTCGAGCGTGCTATGTGCTCAAGGGTAAAATATAAGAGATGGTCAATTCTGGTGGAATCACTCTCCAGCAAGATGAGAAAACTGTAACGACTAATGTCGTCTCCTTACAGTTTGGAGATTTTCCAGCTCAACTTGTGCAAGACGGCGTTGTCCCCATTCCGAGAACTACTCTGGAGATTGTCAATCTTCTACCAGCACGGACAGATGGTCTTGTTCCTCTGTCTACTGATAAAGGAAAGATCATATGATACATCCTAATTTAGTGGTGGACTTTGAATCATAATCTTCATCCACCAAGTCCAAAAAGGCTGCTAAAAATAAATCATGTCACATGATTTCATTTGGTGAGCCTTGTCTTTCACCTCTAACTGCTACCTTCATCCCGGTAGCAGATAATCCTTCTTCTTCTTCCACCGATACGACAACATTGTCAAAATCAGAAGCCAAATACCAATCAGCTTTCCATCTATATAGTCCACAATCTCGTGAACTCATGACAAAGATGGGATTTGATCTACAAGAGGCCTCTGGTTTGAATCATGGAAAGGGATCTCTTGTACCTCTTTCTCTATACCTTTCTCACAACCAATCTCGGGTTGGTTTGGGTTACTGGACAAACTCTCCCTCTCGCTGCAAGAAATCTTCCAGAAATAAGATCCAGGCAAAGAACTGCACTATGGTGTCCTTTGAGCCCGTATCCGAGAAAGAAGTCTTGACAGGTACCAGGTCTGGGAAACCTTACCTAAGAGACTACTCAGAAGGTCAAGAAGACCCTGCTCCAACTCTGGAGGCTCCTCAAGCATCGTCTTCTTCTGTTGTCAATGTTCCGTCAGCTTCGTCACCCAGATGTAGGTAACTCTTTCCAAACCGATGACAGCCGACAAAGGAAAATAGCCTGTCTATTTTGACAAAGTATTAAAGAAAGATCCAACTTTGGGACTTGAGAAGCCATATAACTTTGATATACTAGCTCAACTGGCCAATACTCCGGCAAGATTATCTATATTTGAGCTACTCCGTCTTTCGAGGGAGACTCGAGAAACGCTGAGTGAAGCTTTAACTCAAGCTGATACTTGTCTGGCACTTCTCAAGAAACCAGAGGAAGAGCTTGTAACATGCCTTCATTGTCATATTGTGATGGAGCTGATGCTAAACATCACCTTCACACAAGACGATATGCTGTTAGAAGATAATCGTCATAATCGACCCCTCTACTTTACAGGATATGTTGATACCATGAAGGTTGATCGTATCCTGGGTCTGCGCTCAGCGTCATGCCAAAGACTGTACTAGATGCATTGAAGATTCCTGTGCATAACCTTTCAACAACCATCACGACAATCCTGGAATTTAATTCTGGGAGAAGTGAACCTTTGGAAAAGATTTGCCTGAAAGTTCAAATAGGCAATCTTCGTACGAAGGTTACTTTCTACGTGATCGACAATTACGGCTCTTACAATGCTTTGCTGGGAAGACCCTTTCTGTATGAACATAATATTGTACCATCCACTTGACATCAATGCTTCAAATATATGGATGCCAATGGAGAAGTTCAAAAAGAATTAGCCGACCTGAATCCTTTCAGAGGGGTTGAAGCATATTTTACGGACTCTTGGATATACAAAGAGGAGTTCATGAAAGTTGTATTGGAAATGGATAGTGAGGAGGATCAGAAGCATACTTCAAAAGATGTTCTCGTGATCCATGTCAAAGGACGTACTATTTGCCCTTCTTCTTCTTAGACATTAACTATACATCTTTCCTCTCATAACAAACAGCCTCCTGTTGTAGAAAAAGAACAAAGGGAGCTAACCTCTTCTGAGCCTCTTGTTATCGACCTTCGTCGTAACAAACCTCCTCCTTCTCCTTCTCCTCCTCTGGTTATCAACCTTACTAAGCCTTCTGTGAAGGCTAAGAATCATGTTGTAAATGATGATGTACAAATCAATAAAGTAGCATCTTTTTTACAGTATACTGATATCTTTTATTATACTTGATGTTATTTAAAAATGTTAGATAACTTCGAACCACTTGCCATAGGAGCAGTTGAAGCTTCCCGAAACGAAGTATTGCTCGAGCCAATGCAGGACTCCTTCTTAGTTCCTTCCAGGAAAAAAAGATGAACTTACTATACTTTTTAGTAAAGAAATGGAACAAAAGATCATGCCCGATAGTGAAGAAGAAAATCACGATAATGGAATACTTCAACTACGTCGTTATAGTCAGCAATCAAAAGATATTATTCAAAAGATGGGCTATAATTTTAAAGCTGGTCTCAATGGCAGCAAAGGAAGGCAAACTCCTATACGTATTCCTGCTCCGAAAGAAAAATCACAACAACACTACGACAAAATAAAGCGGGGATTAGGTTATACTTCACCAACTCTAACTCCAGAAGCCTCCGAATCCGAGGAAGAAGAACGATCTAACTCTTCTGATTCTACCTCATAGGATTCAGACACCAGTGTAGGGCACGTCCATCGTGTGACTCTATCTTCCAATATGGTGACTGCTGAGTTCTCGGAAGATGACGAAGACTTTGCCGAAGCTTCCGAATTTGATCATTAGGCACAAAGGATGGATACTCAATGGGAGCTTCGCTTTGAGCAACGTGAGCCACCTACTGAAGATCAGTTGGTTCAAGTCAATATTGGAGATGAAGCTTCCCCAAAATCGATATTTATCAGCAAAAGCCTCCCTGAAGCAGATAAACAGGAACTAATCCAACTCATTAGGGAATATATTGATGTATTCGCTTGGAGCTATGAAGACATACCAGGGTTGGATCCTCAAATCGTTACCCACAAGCTCAATATTCTGCCAAATGTGAAGCCAGACAAAAAACAACAACGTCGATTTTGAACTGACATGATGGATGCCATAGAAGTTGAAGTCAAGAAACTCATCGCCTGCGGTTTCATCAGAGAAGAACAACATCCGGATTGGGTGGCTAATATTGTCCCAGTTTTGAAGAAGACAGGGAAAGTCCGGGTATGCATCGACTTCAGAGACCTTAATGAATCTTGTTCCAAAGACGAATTCTCTCTCCCAATCACTGATGTCATGATTGACAATACTTGCGAATTTGAACGTTTGTCCTTTATGGATGGATTTTCAGGATATAATCAAATCAAGGTACAACCAGAAGATGAGAAACATACATCTTTTTGTACTCCTCTTGGTGTCTATTGCTACACTGTCATGTCATTTGGTCTTAAGAATGCTGGTGCAACTTATCAGTGAGCCATGAGTACCATCTTTCGTGATCATTTATGAAAGACTGTTGAATGTTATGTTGATGACATTGCTGTCAAAAGTTATTTAAAAGAAGACCATATTCAAGATTGAGAACTATTTTTGATCTAATGCACCAGCATCAACTCAAGATGAATCCTACCAAGTCATTCCTGGGAGTCTCTAGTGACAAATTTCTTGGATTCGTTATTACCTCTAAAGGTATATACATTGACCCTGAGAAAATTAAAGCCATTCAAGAGATGCATCCTCCACGCAACCTAAAAGAGCTACGAGGATTCCAGGGACGGCTTGCGTACATCAGGAGATTCATCTCAAATCTCTCTGGATGCTGTCGACCGTTCACTCAACTCATGAAGAAAGGTGTGTCTTTTATTTGGACTGAAGAATGTCAACATGCATTTGAAAGCATAAAATGGTACTTGATGAACCCTCTAGTTCTAGTGCCTCCAGTGTCAGGAATACCTTTCCTGATGTATGTTCGAGCAATGGACCACTCTTTAGGTGCTTTATTAGCTCAGAAGAATAAAGAAGGTAATGAGCAGGCTATCTACTACCTTAGCCGCATGATGATTGGAGCTGAGCACCGATACACTCCAGTAGAAAAAGAATGTCTAGCTTTGATGTTTGCTGTTCAAAAGACGAGACATTATATCACTGGCCAAACTATTCATGTTATTTCTAGAGTTAATCCTCTCAGGATCCTGATGAAGAAGCCTAGTACCCTCAATTCTAGGCTTGCGACATGGGCCATATTGTTAGCATAATATGATATGGTTTATGTTCTTCAAAAGTCTGTTAAAGTTCAAACTCTTGCTGACTTTCTAGCAGCTCATCCAGTTCCCGAAACATCTAAACTCTATGATGAGATTCCAGATGAAACCTTAGAATCCAACATGATCTCAGAAGAAATTCTTATTTGGCGTCTATTCTTTGATGGTGCATCCCGAGTTGGACCAAAAGGTGCTATTGTTGCTGGAGTTGGAGTTGTTCTCGTCTCACCAGAAGGATTAGCTATCCAAAGAGCTTATTCTTTAGATGAATCATGTTCCAACAATGTGGCTGAATATAATGCTCTGCTCATCGGTCGCCAATTGGCTAAACAATTAGATATTGAATATCTTGAAGTTTACGGAGACTCCAAACTGATTGTCAATCAATTTAGAGGTACATACGAAGTTCGACATCAAGATTTAGTTCCATATCATGATGCGGCGATCAGGATGGCTACTTCATTCAAAGGCTTCTTCATCGGGCATGTACATCGAACATGTAATACAGAAGCTGATGCTCTTGTCTGTAACATCCAGTTTTCCAAATGAGGGTAATTTTGAACTTTTGTAATTATAATCATTTATTTATTGATATTTATATCACATTATGAATTTTGGTGATTTTTAATCAATTTAAAACTATTTTAAGTCACGACTTATGATTTTGATGTGATGCTAGTGAAACCCTAGAGACTACTTGACCTAGAGCCTAACCGTGTGATTAGGATGTTTTATTTATCTTTTTTGGCCTAGGGGTATTTTGGTCATTTTGGTTTCTTGGAAATTATTTGTAAATTGTTGAATGATGATTGTTATTTTTGACCTTTGCTAGTTGAGACTATGGAGACTAACCTAGATGTTGACTTTAGCTATGGTGACTTGATTAGCATGGTGGGACCCTAGTCAAACTTAAGTCGACTCAAGTTGACTTATTTGAATCAAGTTTCATATAGAGAATAAGTGATTTAGGTTCATGGACTTTTGACTTATAGATTGATTCTTTTAGCATTGAAACTTAGTCCAAGCCCATTAGCCAAAACCCTAACCCTAATCTCTTCCTTACATCGCCGTCCACATAGGGAATCCTCCCTATTTAATTTCTCTTTCTAGTTCTTGCCTCTTTTGCATCTCAACAACTTTTGGAAAGAAAGAGGTATTGGTCCTTCTTCCCCAATCCATAACTCTTTCATTTTAATTCATTTCTGACTCTAGTCTCTTGCATTAGAACCTAATCCCACTCTATTTTCTGTTCATGGAGAGAAATTTTAGATTTGGTACAATTTGGAGCTTTTGGCTTGTAAGAGGAATCTTCCTATTTGGGACTTTTTCCTTGTGATTGATACTCTATAGATAAACACCTCAAACTATCATTTAAACTTGATTTCTTTGCATGATAGCATAGATCTAGGTGTCCCTAGCTGTAGTGTGTGTTTGGTGAAGTTTTGTATTGATTTTGTGTCCATATCGGACACTTATCCGTTTCTATTTATAATTTGTTAGAATGCCACAATAGAATTTATTTTGCTATTTTCAAAATGTAATTGAATGATATTGCAGCCCTATATGTGTAGATCACAACCCTACTTGTCTGAGTCGACCCTTGTGTTATTTTTGTGTCGAAAATTGACACGGACACGCAGCACGAGACCGTGTCTCGAGTGTCCTGCTGCCATACGTGTCGTGCTTACTGCATAGGCCACGTGGACCCACCAAACTTGGTATGGAGGTCGGGGCAGTGTCTGACAAGCCACTCGCCCAGTCCTACGACTCCTTGTGTCGTGTCGGACACGTATTTTGTCGTGTACTGGTTCGACACAGTGACTGTGCACGTGTCTAATATACACGTCGTGTCGTGTCCTGATGCGACGTGGACGCGTGGTGACGTGTCGATCATCTAGCCCTATGTCAGAGCTACGTGTGGACGTGATCACGAGTCATCTCGTGTCTTGTGGAGTGTCCACGAAGCCCCGAACCCACTGCACGATGCTGCCTAGTGCAGTCTGTGTCCGTGCATGCTTAAACCCTATTTCGATATGTCGTGTACTATTGTGTGGACTCGACACTACCTGTGAAGCATCCCTGCATGTACACGACACTTCTTCGACATATTTTTATGGGTTTCTACATGTATTTTGATGTGAAATTATGTTTTCCCTAATAACTCTGATACGCACAGTTTTGGTTTATAATTCTAAGTTTAAAATGAAATTAATCAATTTAAAATGGTTAATTTGATGCTATATACACATGTACATGTTTGTGGTGTTTGAATGCATGACTGGGATTCAACAAATTGCTGTTTGGTTGTGTTTAGAGTTTTCAAGGGGTTGATACCCAATATTCTGATACCTTGCTAAACCCTATATGCAAACTGAAACCTGAGCATGATGTCCACATAAATCTGAACATTGATACACTACTGAACACCACATTGCCTACAAGCATTTACCTATACACCATGAAACCGGCACACTAATTTGAAATCTATACACATATAACTGAGCCCTACATGACTGTAAACCCATGCACATTTATACACACACACATGTTCCCTAACCCATGATGCAATCTAATACACACACACACACGCACATGTACACTCTAACTTGTCACAGGAATCTGAAAACACACACATTCTACTTGTATACACACACACACACACACACCACTGCTATATACACACACACACATTGAGACACTCACACACCCACTAAAACTGGTTTACACTTTGAAACCTGAGACACACACATACATGTACACTGTTTCAATAAAAACATGAAAACATATCCACACACACATGTGTACCCGTTTTTTTCTTTCTGAAAACTGAAATGAAACCCCCTTGCCTGTGCAGATCCTTGTTCAAACCCCCTTGCTATATTTGAGTTGAGTTCAGTTTTCAGATAATGGTGAATGTATGAGACTTGTGTATTGGGTTTATGTTAATGCATTTAAGTTGGGATTAACTCAGTTTTCCTGAGAACATAGGTTGTGACTCAGTTTTCCTGAGAATTTCCCTTGCATTTCAACCACTGCACACACATGCCTTTACAACTTTATTGTCATATTATGACTGAACCCCCATTCTCTGTTTTCCTGAACATAGACACCACACACATCCTCTACCTCCCTGTTTTACATGTAACAATCCACACACACACACATCTATGTATACCCCCTTAACCGTCTCTCTATCTCTCTATGTATGAATGTATGTAGATATGCATGTATGTATATACGTATGCATGTCTGTAAATATGTATGTATGCATATATGAATGCATGAGTGTAATGTGTGCATGAATCAAGTGTGTATATAGTGATAACATGTATGTATAATGCATGTATGTAACTTAACCTATGCATATGTGCCTTAGCCATATATATATGGTATATGCATATATATAAATGTGTGTTGCTCTGTGACCTTGTGAATGTGCTTGGATGCTAGTCTAGACTTGGTTAGGCCTAGTGAGACTTGACTGGACTAGGATTGGCCTAGTTGACCTAGTTTGACTCGTGTAGTTGACTGTGGTTGACCAAAGTTTGACTTTGATCTAGATTAGCTTACAAATCATGTAGATTGCATCATAAACTTTATTTACCTTATTTTAAATACATTATAACTCATACTGCTCTATTTAGGACATTGTGACTCCGGTGCAGACATCTGACATTATACTACTCTTTTCAGAGTGTCAGGCGAGTACATTCTCTGATAGTTCTCTCATTTACTTGTCAATTACTGTACTTCAGTTCTAGTTAGTTTTATGTGATTCTCTGTTACAACACGTATAGATATTTCTGGATTCATGTATGCGAACACATACCATCTTGTCTGGCCTCTATTACTAGAATCATTCTGGAATCGTTGCTGGTATCATCATGTTTGGCTGGACTCATCTCGATTCTCGTGTCGAATTTTGGATTCACTTGTATTGCAGGACAGGAAAGTATTGAGTAAGACATGTAGATATACCCCAAATCTGGAATCTCCAAACTGGAATCTACTAGAAGCATAGCCATCCCTCGCCTGATCAGTGAGTGATGTGCCTGATACCTACAGCCGTTTACATGTCGATCTGGGTATTTTAAAACATATTGTTAGAATATAGCTAGTCTCACATGGATTCTTGATCACTGACTAGAATCATCTTGTACTGGATTTATCTTGTATTAGATTCATCTCGTACTGGATTTACATAGGATTTATACCTGTCTTACATTTACTGTCTGGACTTATCATGTTACTCTAGTTCAGCTAGAATCTTATTTTACAGTCTTCATTGCCATAATTCTTCTCTTGTTTTAGTTATCTTACTTATCTTGTATCTTAACTGTTTCTCTATACCATCACCTGAATATAAACTACCATGTTCATCAATAAAACTATCTATAACTGCTTTATAGTTCTCTGTCATTTACTTGGGTTTTCTAGATGAGTTATGCTCGTTCCTGTCATGACTGGACCTATTGAAAATTTTACAGATGATTGCCCTGAGGATATTTGCCCTACTTACCTTGGAGCAGGAGATGGCTTAGCTACCCTTGGCGCCGATACTCAGCAGTGATCGGGTGACTAGCTAGTAGACTTGGTTTAGTTTTCATGTTTTAGAACTTGAATTGTAATAAGTTGAGATATTGTTTTGTTTTGAGATTGTTTGAGATTATTATTATTTAGTATTTGGTTTTGTTATTGTTATATAGTCTTAGTTATAAACTTTTGTTTTATCATACCGTGCTTAGACTGTGATTGAGATTTCATTATGTCTATACTTGTCCTCCGTTCGGAGTTGAGATTTTGACAAGTACATTATATAATTGCGTGAGCTATTGTTTAGATAGTGACCTAGAATAGCGTTCTACCGCCGACACTGCGGCGTAGGTTGGACGTACCCACTTCTCGTGCCCTACACTGGGTGCGGGTCGTGACATTGCCAATCTTACAGCAGTATTAGCAATTCCCGTCAGAAGACAACAAATGATCGTCATCACTAATAGAGAGTTGTTTCGTGTCCAGAATAACTTAAATATTGAAGTTGACAACCTGGACATGGAATTCAACAATTTGGTTGCAATTTGTGCCATCGATGAGGACTGGCGGACTCCTTTCATAGACTTTGTAGTTCATGATATCCTACCTGAAGACCCGAAGGAGGCCACAACAATTCGACAACGGTCACTCAGATTTTACTACAATCATACTACAAAGACACTCTACCGACGAACGTTCGACGGCTTACTCCTACGTTGTCTTACAGGGGAAGAAGCAAAACAAATACTTTGTGAAGCTCATGACGGTGTTTGTGGTGCACATCAACCTGGTCCTAAATTACAGGATCATATTTGCCGAATGGGTTATTATTGACCCTCGATGGTATCTGATGCAATCGAGTATGCAAGAAAGTGACGAGCATGTCAAATCCATGCTGACTTCATTCATCAACCGTCAGAATTCTTTCACCGACGGCAGCATCCTGGCCCTTTGAAGCTTGGGGAATGGATGTCATCGGTCCTATCAATCCTCCCTCATCTCGAGGACACCGGTTCATATTAGCCATAACTGATTATTTCTCAAAATAGGCTGAAGCTATACCTCTAACTGAGGTCAAGACAAGCAGCGTCAACAACTTTATCAAATATTACGTGATTTATAGGTTCGGTGTTCCTCGACGAATCATTCACGATAATGGGCCACAATTCATCAGTCAAAAATTTACTTGATTCTGCAATGACAACATGATCAATAATATTGTTTCTACAACTTACAATCCTGCAGCTAACGGGTTGGCAGAAGCATTTAACAAAACCATCATCAAACTCCTCAAGAAGTTTGTTTCTACCAACAAACAAAACTGGAGTGAGAAGCTTAGAGAATGTCTATAGGCTTACCGTACTACTATACGTACTCCTACAGGCTGCACACCTTTCTCTTTGGTGTACGGATGCGAGGCTGTCTTACCATTAGAAATCCAGATCCCTTCCCTAAGGATTGCCATTGCCAATGAACTAACAACCGAAAACAATGATCGCCTGAGACTTCAGGAGCTTGACGAGAAACGGCTTCTAGCTCAGCAACATATTGAGTTATACCAAGCTCGTCTATCAAAAGCCTTCAACCGTAAAGTCAAAGTCCGAATATTTCAGAAAGGAGAATTAGTACTAACCGTCAGACGTCTTATGACTATGACGCACATGAGCAAAGGCAAATTCGAAGCAAAGTGGGAAGGAGCTTATGTTGTAAGTAAAGTTTTCTCTAATAGAGCATATCAATTGACTGGTATGGATGGTTGAGTCGCCATGATGCCCATTAATGGCAAATTTCTCAAGAAATATTATGTTTGAAGAGAAGAATATGTGTATATCAACACAGAGACTCAGAATGTAAATAAAATTCCTTATTTGCATAAATTTAGACAGAAGAAAATACATAAAATTAACGAGGACCGGAGCCCTTCTTGATTGAAAACATATTTCTCAAGAAGCTTAAAGACATTATTGTCCGATGACACTAGCAGTTCACAGGCAACCTTCCTCAGAGCTTCTTCTTTAGCAGTACTCCCAGGCTCCACTAGTTCGGCGAGAATGTCCCACTTCTGTCCAGGGACAGCCGAACTTTCTTCGGCTTCTGGCTGAATAGGCAGCGGAGGCTCATCGGAAGGAATGTTGAGGTTGGCTTCGATCTTTGGGATAACTCCTGTCTCCCTAGGCATTTCTTCTGAAGACATTTGTAAAAGAAGAAAAATGGGTGAATGATGCTATCAGAAAAGTTCCACATTATTTATAGACAAAAAAGAGAGGGGCTAAACATTCTGTCTCGCAAATCGAAACAACCTTTCCTTGAAAATACATGTTCGTTCAGCTTGTGAAAAGATCTTTATTTATTCTTTAGAATTGAAGCGACCTTTCTTTGAAAAGTCATGCTGATTCACCCATCTTTTGATCTCTACTTTATTGCGGGAATGGGCCTACATTTATAATAAATTCTTGTGAAGTCTATCCAAATCATCAATTCCGTCTTTTGAAACCCAGCTATTTTAAAATATATCTTTTCTTTATGGTAAATCTAGATATTGTCCTTTTTGACACAATATTATGTCTTTATGTCCCAGCGGACTTGAAGATCATTTATAGAAAAAATGAATTCATGTCCACATTACCTCTGGATTCTATTTTCTATATCATCACATCAAATCAAATCATAAAGAAAGAAAATTATTCTTTATTCCTTCTTTAAAAATATAGTTACATCATAATGGAAATCTATTACATCTCTGATTTTCATTCTAGATACATCTTAATGGAAATATATTACATCTCGAATTTTCATTCTAACAAAAGAAGGTCTATTACATCTGTGGATCTTCTTGTTAATGCCAGTTCTTTGTCGTCTCGACCTGAAGTAACGAGCCAGACAATGGAACTAACTCTGGTCTTCGCTCTCAGAAAGACGAGAGGAGAACCCCAGAGTATAGCAGCTCAAAGATAAGCTGTTGTCAATACCACTGGAGGAGAAGAGATGACTCATTATGAGAATTAGGAATGAGATCACCCTCGTGATACGATTCCTAATTCTGTCTCTCCATCGTCCAACTCTCATGTATAAAGGCCCTTCCTACTATCTGAGGAAGACCCTTCTGGAACATGGAGAGTCCTGAGCTGTCTGATTGGAGCATCAGAATCGCATGAGATGTCTTATGTGAGTGTCAGAAGAATGCCTCTACATCATCCAAGTCGCCAATGCCAGTTCTGAAGAAGCCTGCCAACCAGATTTCTGCAAATATCAACAAAAAAAGAAAAAAATTAACAAATTTATCAAACTGTGCGCCTTTGATCAACAGGCGCACATCATCAGAGTCGGCCTATAGGCGCCTATGATAAAACATGCGCCTCTGATCGAAGTCAGGCATTGGATTGCAGTGCGCGCCTCTTCTCAGAATTTCAGGCACACGTCTACAACATGCGCCTCTGATCGAAGTCAGGCACTAGATTGCAGTGCGTGCCTCTTCTCAGAATTTCAGGCACATGTCTACAACATACACCTCTGACTGAAGTCAGGCACTGGATTGCAGTGCGCACTTCTTCTCAGAATTTCAGACGCACGTCTACAACACGCGCCTCATTTCTACAAATCAATGCCTATCTTCAAAACAATCTTAGTATAAAGCGACACAAGTTAAACAAAATTCATGAATGATGCTCATGTATAGAAACCACTGGTTTTCTTTGTTGGAACTTACCGTCAAAATCAGCTATATTTGGGCAGAAGATCGTCGATGATGTAAAGCGTAGCAAACCAACATCCGAAGACGCGGTATACAGAAGAACATCATCAAATTTTGGTGGCACAGAAAGGCTCACGAATGTGGAGCTCTTGACCGCCTAAGGGTTTCTGCAAAGAACCATTGCCATCAACAGATAGAAGAAACAAAAAGAAAAATTTCATGGACACTTCTTTCGATTTCTTCCATTAGCTATTTAAGGAGCTTAAAAGATATGAATGGGAGTGTCATTCTAGGAACCTATCTCGGGAAAAACCTAAACAAAAGGTGCTCAAGCCACACAAAAGCTGCCACGTATTCTTTAGAAAGCAACAAATGTTTGAGTTGGTCAACAGGGAGCACTGGCACGCGCCACTAAACAGATTACACAAAAATATTTACAGAAAGGTGCCAGAAATAAAATTTTCATTTATTACATATGGAAAAATAAACCCCTACAAAGTAAGTTGCACAAAAGACAAAAGAAAAAGTGGCGCCCCTACAGAAACTATTACTTCTTCTTGTCTTCTTCACCAGCTTGGCAAAGAGTAGCGCCTAACTCGCGCAAGTCACGAATCCCTGAACGACGCATCAGACGAAGAAAACCTTCTTCGTCACCGTGCTCTACAAAAGAGGTCAAAGGACCACTGTTCGGACGATCGAAGACTGCTGGGGTCAATCCAAAGCATTCTAAGAGATTATTTGCCCGCAGCAATTGGTCAGCCTTGGACAAGACTATAGGCGCAGTGTCAGACCTTGTCTCCTAAACTTTCACTTTGGCAATAATGTCGGTCGCCATCTCCTTCTTCTTGGGTGTTATGGAAGTACAAAAGTGAGGAATGAGTACAAGGACATCTCTATATATATATATAACCAACCAACGCTTCGTATTCCCCATGGAAAATCGAACATCATCAATGCAACTCGGGAAGACGAAGAGGAGATCGAATGTTTCCAAGAAGAAATTTATTATGACGGTTGAGCATTGACTGGCGCAATCCAAACAAAACTAGCATAATTCAAAGTATTTTAAAAATCTGAAGTATTTTCAAAGTTTCGAAAACTTTCAAAGGGGCCTTGTAGAGCCTAAAAAGTATAAGACGCCACTTATTAAAGCCCTCAATCATCTGGTGGCGCCAAACAAATTAAGTTGTACCGGGTCATCAAGTTGTGCAGCTTTAGATTGCGCCATTGCTAGGTTGCGCTGGAGTCAGGGTGCGCGGAGTGACACGTGGCGCACTTCCTCGAGAAGCTGTAACGACGTCATCATTACCTGACAACTGACAGCATGGAGATTAAAGAAAATTCCTTCGAATCCCGCACAATACGGCGCTCGAGAAGACTTTGTCATCATGTAATTAATGCTGACAGCTGGTTGGCGCTAGTCACTGAATGGTGCAGGGATTAATTAGCACAACATAGAAAACCTAGTCAAAAGGCGCTAGTCGTTAAGTTGTGCCTATGACAGCCTGACAAAGTGGTGCTACTTGATCAATTCTTAGTTTCAAACAGGGTGACATAGCACGCAAGCCATCAACTTCGCAGAGCGTTTACTATATTGCCCACGACCACGCGTATCTGAATTAAACGATGCCACACGTTTACGATAGTTGGTGCAAACCGCTCGTGCAGGTTGTTGCATTGCGCCCTCGTGCAACCTGATGAAGCACGCATAAAGTGTTCAAATGGTGTTCCAGACTGAGTGACGTGGCACGCAAGTCAATAATTTTGCAGAACATGTCCACTACACTGCCTACGACCACGCGTATCTCAATCAAAGGATGCCACGCGTCCACAGCAGTTAGTGTAACCATTTACACAAGTGAACATGAGGCGTGCAATCTGAAGTGCACGTAATCCAGAATAACTACTAAACAGATTTTAAGAACTCTATAAATAGAGTTTCAAATCATTCTAAAATCATCAAGAGGGATCATCATCTCCTGCTAAAGTGCTGCTGCATTCTACAGAGGCTTGTGTCTTCAATATCATATCGTCCAAGGGATAAAGTGATCATCTTCTGATCAGATTCCTATAGGTGTACTTCTCCAGAAATCAATTGTACTCCTATACTCTTTTTTTAGTTTGTAATAAAACTTTTGTTTTTTGCAAACAAGTACAGATTAATAAACTAGGTTGTAAATAAAGTTTGCCTCTGTTAGCAAGCAGAAAAGAGGAAGGACACCATGGGGTTTGGGAAAAAACTAAGGAATGGTATCAGTACTGCCAGTATCCCGTCGAGCTAAGCATTAAATTGAACACATTAGGCAACTACTATGAGAAGGGTACACAGGTTATCATGGAACAATTGACACATGAGGTATCGACCCAAGTATGTGTCATGGGCAAGAAGGCCATGACAGCAAATAGAAAGGTCTATAGGGATTTTTTCTATACACAGGTTTAATATCTTGAGTAACATATAGGAAGGGTTGTTAACAACAGTATCTCATATAACTATTGAGATACCCATATTAGAACTCAGAGAATAGATTATTGGCACCATAAGGAAGTAGTGGGTAGAGCATAGTGCTTAACAGTATATTCAGGAAGAACTAGAACAGGAAATACCATGGAGTGGGTAGGAGTAAGAGAGGAAGACTATACAGGTATGGTAGTGAACCGAACTATAGCCTATAAAAATCTAAACCAAGGGGGGTAAGGAAATGGACCAAGAAGATTAATATTTAAGTAATTGTTAATCTTTGAATCCAATTGCATATTGACATTTTAATTCATCAAAATAGGCTACTGGGACCTCGACACGGATTCTTGACATCCACAGCTCAAGACTACATGCAAGTATACCTTGTCGAAACTTTACAGTATTTACATGTTTTCCATTCCTATTGTGTTTTCTTTTCATATTGTACTTGGTTATCATCTAATGCTTCACTTGTTTATTAGATTTACGTACACGTATAGGATATTATTCTTTTTCTTTGCCTATTTATTGGTCTTCTTTATGTACACCGTGTTTTGTGATAGAGTTGTCAGCTATGTTTCCTTGACTTGACTTGATATTGATTAATTGATTAACTTGACTTGTGCTATTCTATGGATTGGGAGTATCTTTCATTGTACTACAGTTTATAGAATTTTACTTGACCTCGTATTACTTTAGGAGAGGAGATTGATTCTAGGATTGGCTATCTTCGATTGGGAGTATCTTGTATTGTACTACGATCGAGACATACTATAGATTGGGAGTATCTTGTATTGTACTACAATCTATAGGAGTTATTCGATTGATTGATAGCCAAGTCTAGTATTACATTTCCATATGACATGTTATATCTTAGATGTTCTTCTTGTACTATTCTTATCTTCCATACATGTTACTGTCATAGTAGTAGGCATATTTTTATGTATCTTGGTAGTCCTCTGAGGACCTGATGATCTCTTCAGGTTTGATCCAGGTGCAGATGTGCAGGTTTGAGCCAGCATCAGACCACGGTACAACCACAGCTGAGGATATTATTGATGATTAGCGTAGTTTGGACTCAGATATTTATTTCATGTCTTTATTTTACTTCCATCTATTAGTAGTGGATTTGTATCCACCGGACGTGACTTGAATTCTTGATAACTTGGAAACATTCAGTTTATATTATTCTCTATTATTCATTTTTATTGACCTTTATTGATCTTAGTTATATTATTATTATTCTGTGGATGAGATATAGATTGCCATGTGATTCTAGAATTCTGCGACTTGTGAGATTATTGACAGCGTTCTACCACAGATATTGCGGCGTAGGCTGGACTTTATCACAGGCTCGTATCCGAAAAGTGGGTACGGGTCGTGATAAGTTTTTTAGTAGTCCATGCAGGTCTACGTTAATCACTTCGATTATATTACCATACCAACGTGAGCCTGCAAATAGGATTAGACTCTTAGGATCTCATCCACATGTCTTGACACATTATTGATCTCTACAATTAATTTTATTGAATCCTTGACTTGCATCCAGCTTGAAATTCTTTGATGGCTAAATGTTTTCCTTTGTTGCAGTTAAATTGATTCTTAAGATAGGAACAATACTCCTCTGAACACCCTCACCGACACAGAGAGGTCATCTGGGAAACCCGACCCAGCAGCAGTCCTCGAGATTATGCAGAGATGACATTCCACCACCCCCACAGTTTCCTCCGCAGACTCCACCACCAGCACCCATTCTGCCCCCATCATCTGTCCCACCACCAACACAAGTTCCGCATCTAGCACCTGCTCCACCACCAGCATATGTTCTCCATCCAGTACATGTTCCACATCTAGCTCCCACCATGCATCCAGCACCAGTGATGTATCCAGCTTCCACCATGTATCCACCACCAGCGATGTATCCAGTACCTACCATGCACCCAGCACTAGCGATTTATCCAGCTTCCACTATGCATCCAGCACCAACGATGTATCCAGCACCTACCATGCATCCAGCACCAGTTATGCATCCAGCACTTGCTATGTATCCAGCACATATTCTACCTCCGCCACCTGTACTGGACAATGTTACACTCCTAGGGATCTTCCAGCAGCTCATCACTTCCCAGATGGCACAAGCCAATATCTTCTGTGACGCTTTGAGGAAGGCCCTTCAGACTAGAGATGCTCCCCAATTGTTCCCTAAAACTTCCAAGAATTTCATGAACCTTAGGCCAAGGGAATTCAATAGGACGAAAGGGAATCCCTACGCGGATGAGTGGTTGGAGAACGTAGATCGATATCTTCGGATGGCTCGAGTTCCTGAGGACCTGAAGATCGAGTCAGCCAGCATGCAGCTTTACGACATCGCCCGCACATGGTATAGAGATGAGCCTCGACTTGTCGCATCCGACTTGACTTGGGAAGAGTTCAAGGAGCTGTTCAAGAAGAAGTTCTACCCCGACGTAGCTCGAGAGGCATTGGATAGTCAGTTCGAGAGTCTGGAGCAGGGCAACCTCACCATCGACGAGTACACGATAGAGTTTTCTCGCCTCAGCCGTTTAGTAGAGATGATGACCCCTGCAAGAAAGGCTCGAAAGTTCAAGAAAGGATTATCCAACGAGATTTTCCTATCCATCGCCACCAGTCAAGCCACTACCTACGAGAGGATCTTGAAGGTCGCACAAGTAGTAGAGAAAAAGCTGGAGTACAAGCCAAAAAGAGACAGAGATGCTTATGGAGGAGGTATCAGCCAATCGGGAGCGGCAAAACATCCCAATATCCCAAAGAAGACGTCACTGCAGTAGTATCATCAGCAACCAAGAGTCATCCCATACCCGAATCATGAGCTTCCAATATGTCAGTATTGCAACAAGAAGGGGCATAGCCAGAGCGATTGTCGTTGGAGACTAGGCCAATGTTTAAACTACGGTTCAGATCAACTTTAGTTTCGAGATTGCCTAAAGCGTAGGCCTACGGCACTAGGAGAGAATCCACGAGGACTACTTCCCGATCAGGCAACACGATTCGTGCAGGCGATACAACAGACGCCAGCACTACAAGGAACGACTGACGGTAACAGTTCATAATTTTAGGATATAATTCAAAAATAGGTTGCATTTTTATGATTAGTATGCTAGTTGCTTATTTTGGATAGGGTTATTTTATTATAGAATGACCATGCTAGATATTTTATAGTAATACAAGTATACCCTTCTTGATTTCATTCTCCTCAAATTTCGAGGACGAAATTTTTGTAAGGGGGATAGATTTGTAAGTCCATGAGCCTAATTTCCACTTTTATTATTTATTATCTTATTAGGCACATATGTGTCATGGACGAGAAGGCCAGGACAACAAATAGAAAGGTCTATAGGGATTTGTCCTATACATAGGTTTAATATCTTTAGTAACATATAGGAAGGGTTGTTAACAACAATATCTCATATAACTATTGAGATAACCATATTAGAACTCAGAGGATAGATTATTGGCACCATAAGGAAGTAGTAGGTAGAGCATAGTGCTTAACAGTATATTCAGGAAGAACTAGAACAGAAAATACCATGGACTGGGTAGGAGTAAGAGAGGAAGACTATACAGGTATGGTAGGGAACCCAACTATAGCCTATAAAAATCTAAACCAAGGGGGTGAGGAAATGGACCAAGAAGACTAATGTTTAAGTAATTGTTAATCTTTGAATCCAATTGCATATTGATATTTTAATTCATCAAAACAGGCTACTTGGACATCGATACGGATTCTTGACCCATATCCACAGCTCAGGACTACACGCAAGTATACCTTGCCGAAACTTTACAGTATTTACATGTTTTCCTTTTCGATTGTGTTTTCTTTTCATATTGGACTTGGTTATCATCTAATGCTTCACTTTTTTATTAGATTTACATGCACGTATAGGATATTGTTCTTTTTCTTTGCTTATTTATTGGTCTTCTTCATGTATACCGTATTTTGTGATAGAGTTATCAGCCATGTTTCCTTGACTTGACTTGATATTGATTGATTGACTTGACTTGTGATATTCTATGAATTGAGAGTATCTTTCAGTGTAATACAGTTTATAGAATTTTACTTGACCTCGTATTACTTTAGGAGAGGAGATTGATTCTAGGATTGGCCATCCTCCATTGGGAGTATCTTGTATTGTACTACGATCGAGACATACTATAGATTGGGAGTATCTTGCATTGTACTACAATCTATAGGAGTTATTCGATTGATTGATAGCCAAGTCTAGTATTACATTTGCATATCACATGTTGTATCTTAGATGTTCTTCTTGCACTGTTCTTATCTTCCATACATGTTACTGCCATAGTAGTAGCCTTGTTTTTATGTATCTTGCTAGTCCTCTGAGGACATGATGATCTCTTCAGGTTTAGCCGAGGTTGATCCAGGTGTGATATCTTTAGGTTTAGACAGGGTTGATCCAGGTGCAGACGAACAGGTTTGAGTCAGCATCAGACCACGGTACTACCACAGCTGAGGATATTATTGATGATTAGCGTAGTTTGGACTCAGATATTTATTTCATGTCTTTTTTTTACTTCCGTCTATTGGTAATGGATTTGTATCCATCAGACATGACTTGAATTCTTGATAACTTAGAAACATTCAGTTTATATTATTCTCTATTATTCAGTTTTATTGACATTCATTGATCTTAGTTGTATCGTTGTTATTCTGTGGATGAGATATAGTTTGCCATGTGATTCTAGAATTCTGTGACTTGTGAGATTATAGACAACGTTTTACCGCAGACACTGCGGTGTAGGCTGGACTTCGACACAGGCTCGTATCCGAAAAGTAGGTGCGGGTCGTGACAATTACCCCTCTCCCCGTCAGATCTGCCAAACCTAAAATTTCAGTAATTTCTGATCCGTCTCAATGAGAATGGGAATAGTTAACAAAAAATTCTATACACAACAATATATTTTAGGAAAAATTGCATTGTATAGAAGTAGTTTTGGAAAATTGCATAAGCACTAGAAATGCATTTCGCATATTCTTTAGAAAATGAAAAAGAAATGCATAATTCGAACTCAGTGACGTGTGGTTATCAAGGAGAGCTACAAGATCTTAGTGTCTGGGTGTATTTTTCTTTCATTTACAAAAATGAAATAATTTCGGTGCCTATTGTGCCCACTGTCCCCAACTCCTACCATATAAATGGAAGAAATAATACGCCCCCATGGCACGATCCTCTGATCTTCTGTCACCCAGCCGGGGTCTTATACCTCTCCTCGTTAACCACAAGAGCCACTCGAGTTCGATTTATTTTTTTCATTTATAAAAAGGATAGAAGTTGGAGAAAGTAGGTCAAAAAACATGTTAAACAACATACACAAAATCCCGTACGAAACTCCAGACACTTCAACAAAATAAAAAAATGCAAAGCATCACAAATTTATTTTTATTTTAAACATCACGATTATAATAATTTTTATATATTATTTAAAAAAACATGATTGAAATAAGTTTAGAATAGTCAACTATACGATTGAGATTATTTGCATATATCTATACTATTACGTTATCCAAATATCGCAAATATTTGGATTATGTACATTCTTAGCAAAAGAAAATTATTTATATATGGACGATAAAGTCATTTATATTTTCACTAATTTGAATTTATAAAGTGGTTGTAACATATGCCTTCCTCCTACGCATACTAACCTCCTTTCATCTTCTCTTTCTCTCTCTTTGTACTTTATTCATATTATTCTACAAAACCTCTTTATGTTCAGTAGAAATCTTCAATGGAAAGAAATAAAATTCATCATCTCCTGATTACTTCAGATTTGTTCATTTCTCTCAAATATAAATAAATAAATAAATAAATAAATAAATATATATATATATATATATATATATATATATATATATATATATATATATATATATATATATATATATATATATATATATATATATATATATATATATATATATATATGTTCCACCCGAAGGGAGCTGCTCACGGGCGATTCCTGGAAGATGCTTCTCCTAGCCTCCGGCCAGCCCTCGCCGGCTGCTAGTGAGGCCCCCTCCTCTCCCGCTCCTCCGAATCATGGTCGACGTCCTGGCGGTGGGCTACCCCTATCGCATCGACGTCTCAGACATGCTCCTCCTCTCGGACGTTGCGACTCTCTTTTTCCCACTCACGCCGGCGGCCTACGCACCTCCCCACCCTTGGTCGACTGTGCTGGTCCGACTAGGTCACTCCGGCGAAATGCTTCATCCCCAGCCTAGGGCTACGGAGCCCTCCTCCTACCGACCTTGGTTAAGGTCAGCCACGTCATCTTCGGCGGCCACGAATGCGTCACAGGGATTACCTCACTCGGCGCTCGCGACCGACTGTAGACCATCCCCCTGGGTCAGACTGACTCAATTCCCAAAGAACTGTCAGCTGCCCTCCCTTCCTCGAGCAGTGCTCCCCGAACAGCTGTCTGCCAGGCTGTTGGAGCGATTTTTGGTGCCTTTCGGTGGTGTGTTTGCTCAGGCGCCATCCACGTTGGAGGGGTTGGCACCAGTGGACTGAGCGCCATCTCTGGACACCTTTTTAGGTGTACCTTTCGGACTCGTAGCTTCAGAGCCCATCGAGATCCATGGCTTCCTAGGCATGACTGTAATCACCGCCTACCCTCCGGTATGTGCGACTACTATTGTCGACCTGACTCTATCTGGGAACGTGCTACAATGCGCGTACCACCCGTTCGTCAGCCACGGGGCTCATTCGGGTCAGGCGCCATCTACGGACGTCCATCTTGGCGCGACTTCTTATGGTGCCATACCCTTGGGGGGAACGACTGATGCCGCCGTGACGCCTACATCTTTGCCTGGCCTAGGTCCTCTGGCAGGCACTTTCCTTGACGCACCAGTGAGGGCGCTAGCAAGCGTGGCACCCTCTGCGGCACTCTGCCTCCACGGCGCGACCTGGCCTGGCGCCATCCTCACGAAAGGCGTGCCTGTTGTCGTGGAGCCACATCTCTGCCCATCTCGGGTGCCCAGATCTTTCGGTGCAGTGCAAGGTCTTTAGGGACCCACACCTCCTCTTGTGCGCCCTTAGGAGGGCCATCCCGGCTAGCCTCTGCGTCTCCCTCGGGTCAGCCTTCGGTCGAGGCTACTCTTTTTCCAGAGATCGCCTTCCTCACGTTTACCACCGTACGAGCGCTTTCGGAGCCCCATCCCCACCAGGCTCGATCGACTCCCACCTCGGGGTCATTTCCAGACAAACTTTGCCAAGCCCGAGCCCTCTTTGCACCAGCCCCCGAGATCGAACTGTCTGACATCGTCACATCCTTTTCGTCGGATTCTAACAAAATCCATGTGCCCTTCTCCTTAGACGAAATCATCACTCTGTCAGAGACCTTTAATCACACCTTTGTCCTAATGTTTTCATCTTGATGCCCAAAATTGTCGCGGGTCCAAGCCGAGATTGACAGTTGGGGCATTTCATCAGGATTTAAGTTGGCCCCCTTTGACTCCAAACACATTTACATCCATCTCTCTTCGGAATCAGACTTCATGTCAGTTCGGATAAGAGGAATAGAAAGGATCGACAATATCCCATAAACAATCGCTAAATGGTCTCGGTAACTCCACAAGCGATCGTTTATGGGATATTGTCGATCCTGCCTAAATGGTCTCGGCAACTCACCCTGATCGCTAAATGGTCTCGGTAACTCACCCTGAGCTAAAGAAGAGATCCACCCAGCAGGCAACACCCAGACAGACCAAGGATTTACGTTAACCCCCTTTCTTACCCCCCATCAATCCCTCCAGTGCCAAACCATCCGTCCTCATCCCTACATTCATGCCCCTGTAGCAGAGGCCTCGGTAACTCCACCAGCACCCCACGTCGGAGTGGGAGCCAACTCCCTGGTAGAAGGAACCCCCATACCCCACAATGTCCTCAAGAAGAGCTCTAACGCTCACATCAAATCCCCTTCACTGATCCACACTAACAAATTCGACGTCCTCGATCAGGACATTACAGAAGATCACACGGAGCATATCACCTCAGATACCAATCAGGAACCTGATGATGACGCTGTCAGACTGGTCCCAGACATTGTCGAAGAGAATATGGTCGAAGCTGATGTCCCCACTGGTTCACCAGGTCGAACCCTAGAGACAACCCACATCTAGGATGGCCTCATAGCGATTAGGAAATCTCTGAACTTTCTCCAAGTTTACTTCGAGCGGATTACGGGGGCCCGCTCACTGGCGGAGGCGATCAAGGAATATACCACCATTAGAGCCATGATGGATCAACCGGATCTCAGACCTCTTTCTCAAATGATGGAGGTAGAACAAGCTATCGACGCGGCTCAAGGCATCCGGCGCACTGAGTACGCCTCCCCCGGAGGCATACCTCGCCGCCATTCGTAAGAGAGCTTTAGAACCGGTGTAGTCTGGGATCCTGGTGAAGGTCTAGTCCCCCTGACCCTCCCACCATCTATGCTCCGATCCTGGGGCTTTCGCAACCCTTCTTTGCCCCCCTTTCTTCTTTCTTTTTCTTTTTTGAGCCGGTTGGCCGATACTTTTGTTGCGTCGGTTTCCCCGGCGCCAGCTGCTTCTTCGTCGTCTTGGCGTCCTCCCGTCGTAGAGGTTTTATACATGCTCAGGCTATCTTCCGGTGCATCCTTTCGCTATTTCAATAAAATTTGTGTTTTCTAAATATATATATATTTTTTGGAAGAAGGTAATTTTATTGTTTCTCAAATCAGATACAACCAGGACGAGACTCACAAGGGAGTCCCCCATTCCATTTACATCATACTCAATATTATGAATTATTCTACTATTAGAAGTACAAAGCCTCTAAAAAATACGTCTATTCCTTCCCTTCAGACATGCCAAACGGCAGATGCAAGTCGGGTGCAGGCCACCTAAAACCATGTCGCTCCTCGACTTCGTTGTCCCCTGATCCTCTGATATAATATCATGATCATAGGTTTCTTACATTTGCAGCAATAGTTCTTGCTGACGCCAAATCTCCCAAGAGTTTAGGCAATCAAAAAATAGTTGTCCTATGGACTCGTTTGAGTGCCTACATAATACACACCCCAAGTCCTCCATCTGGATGCCAAATTTAGCTAATCGGTCCCCTGTCAGCAGAATTCATAACAGCAGTTTGTACAGACAATACTGCATCTTCCTGGCAACACCTTTCCTCCAGATAATGTCGGCAAACTCCATCATCTCATGAGTGTCCCGAATTTGATCATATGCGCTTTTGTAAATAAATCTACTAGTAGCATTATCCTTCCATATCCAGACATCTTTCTCACCCTGCACATCTATGGGAACCTGCCGTAATACCTTAATAGCCTGGACCGGCAAGCTATGCTCTTCAGTTCTCCAGGTACCCTCATAGATAATCTCCAACACACGCAGTGTCATGACCCGCTCCTACGTTTGGGATACGAGTGCGTGGCCAAGTCTAGCCTACGCCACAGAATTGGTTATAGTACATTGTCTATGATAACAATGGTCCACAACAAGAACAATACGCATGTAACATCCACAACTAAGCACCAATATTAAAAAAAATTAACAATCTCAAATAATAAACTAAAGAAAGTCGTTAAATAATCCATTACAACTTAGATAGTCTCGGGAACAAACCCGGTAGCAGGAAATAAAATAGATAAACTAGAACCATAGCTGTAACTACTAACTAATGTGAATGCATAATAAAGGAATATGATAATTTACATGAGTACTGGAATCGGGCACGCCAGTGACGTCAATGTTGCCAACATACTCACCATAGAACTCGGGATAGATCACGTCATCTAAAGCTGAAAAATAGTTATCCGGTCAGGATTGGAGCAAGGTTACCATAACACTAAATTACACAATATAATATACCAACATGAAGAAATAATAATAAGGAAAATAAACTATCGACATGACACGATATGATGAGAAGATTACTATTATGACATGATAACAGTATGAAATAGACTCGATTGAAGACAAACAGTAAACAATATAGAAATAATGATCATGTCACATGTACTGTATGTTTTAGAATACAAGTTTTCCGCATGTGGACGGGTTAGGACATATGACAGTCGGTACGTGAGGTGGAACGATTGCTATGAACATTGATATTGTGAATTTGAACATTACGTAGACCACATGCATACTAATTGTATTCTCCCTCCAGACTCGCTCACAAATAAACATGATCATAGACATTAACTTTGAATTGAATATTGAACATTGAACATCGAACGAAAGGATTAAGTGAACATGTATGGTCATGATAACAAGTATAACTCTCATGCACGAATAATAGAAAGATAAAACTAATAGTTAAAAGAAAAGAACAACATGCAACATAAATAAAGTTAACATAGGTCATAGTGATACTTGTCTGCTTCGCCAGATGATGAAGTCATAAACTCAAGACGTTGTAAGTCCGATCTACCCTGTCACATAAATAATGACATGTTAGACCAAAAAATCCTACTTTTAAAACTATAGAAAATGGAAAAATATGGTTCCTAAGTTATCTAACTTAATTCTGAAATAAATTATCTAAAATCTGAATTTATTCTCATAATAAGCTAAAATAAAAACTAAACACAATTTTTTGGCTAAAGAAAGTCACGATTTCAAAATCGGGATCCACGACATGCAAATCGAGGCATACCGTTGACTAAATAGTCAACCGAGAAGAACCCATTGATTTGAGTGTAAAATTGGTTGAGATTTCAGCGCTACGAGTGCACTAGAATCGACGGTGCCACAAAATCACGATTTGGTCAAAATTACCAAATTGGAGAACCACTGATTAAAATCTGAGTTCAACGAATTAAATAAAATACTAGATTAATGTATTAATTTTTGGAAAAATTATATGTTATAGATCTGCTTGTCAGCTTCCCAAAACTTCAACGGATTGCAACGAAGTTGGGATCACCCAAAATCTCAAAAACAATACGACGCGACGATTTTTGGACAATCGGTACTCAAATAATTCTCTAGAATTTCATACATAAAATTACAAAAAGCAAATTGCTTATTCAGGAAGCTAACTTCGATATGGTTCTAACAAAACAACGGCACTGGAAAAGGACGTCAGAGTTGATCACAATCGCTTCTCGAAGTCGAAAGATCTCCAAGATCAACTCTCTAAAAATCGGCTAGAAAATAATAGGATTTTCTGGATTTAATGAATATATATATGAGAGAGAGAGGCAGTGCGGCTGATCTTTAGGCTGCATAGGCTGACTACGTTGCTAATTGTGTAAATAATTATTTTAATTGCAAAAAATTCATTAAAAATTTATTTTAACTCCGAATAAACTCAAATATATTCCAAAATAAATCCAAAAAAATCCCAAAAACTTCTAGAAAATATTTTTAGGTGTCTAGAGCCTAAATAAAAAGTTTGGTCTCAAAATATCTCCATATGATCCCATAGAAAATATCAAAAGCCTATGTGAAAATAATTTATATAGGTTTAAATTATCTAAAAATTACAAAAAAATCTAAAAGAATAAAATAAAATATCTGGGGCTATCTAGGGACCCTAGTGACCATATCTAACCTAATGTAACATATTTTACCTATAGGCTTAGGCACGAACCCTTGCGATCTCAAAAATTAAAACATTGATTTAATGATTCTAATCACCTCTATATATAATAAAATAAAATAAAAAATTCTCCAAAATCAAAAATAAATTATAGGAAAGCAAATGCTACAAACTACCCCCCTTAAAAAAATTTGTCCTAAAAAATCAAATGTCACAAATAACATAATATAATATACAACCTTACAAGCAATCTAATAATAACTCTTAGGTTAGATCATGGAGAGATAATGGTTAGAAAATAAAAAAAATAAAAGTAAGCTAAATGAATAAGTGTCTAACCAACTATGATCAACTATTGCTAACTGAAAGAGACGAAAAGGACATGGTTAGAACAGTAGATGCAAACATATCGAGAAAATTATGGACGAAATCAAACATGATACAAACAAGAGACAAAAAAATCCAAGGATAAAACAGACTCATAGGATTAGAAATCCTATTTGTGGTTGATATTAACATTTTCTAAAATTATTATAATATCTAACTTTAACTCTATCCGCAGGCTTGTAGTTGTACGACTAACTTATATACTACTACGAGTTTGTACTTTTTTTTTGAAATTTGACCTGCATGGGCCACCAAGAAAATTGTCACGACTTGCTCCCACTTTTGGGATACGAGTGCGTGGCCAAGTCCAGCCTATGTCACAGCATTGACGGTAGTACAATGCCTATGATAACAATGAACCACAACAAGAACAATACGTATATAATATCCAAGCTAAGTCACCAATGTTCACAAAAACTAACAGTCTCAAATAATAAACTAAAAAATGTCGTCAAATAATCCACTACAATTCAGATAGTCTCGGGAACAAACCGGTAGCAAAAAATAAAATAGATAAACTAGAATCCATAACTATAACTGCTAACTAATGTGAATGGATAATAATAAAATATGATAATTCGTATCAGTACTGGAATCGGTTATGCCCATGACGTCAATGTTGCCAACATACTCACCATCGACCCAGATCACGTCGTCTAAAGCTAAAATATAGTTATCCAGTCAAGATTGGAGCAAGATCACCTGTCACAACCCGCATCGAGAATTTGGGCATGAATCGTGGGCACGTCCAGCCTATGCCGCTATATCGGCGGTAAAATATTGTATAATCACAATTTGATGAACAACCCATGCAATATATATATTCACTCCACTTGGGAGGACAATATCATAGAACCAAACCAATACTCAATCATAGCTCTAATTAGATGGCACAGAGAAAAAGAAATATAAAGTCATGAATCCTTAAAATAATAACTCTAGAAACTTCATGTCCAGTAAAATATCAAATAGCAAAATGTCAACTAAATCCGGAGACAAATCCGACTTCCAAATTAAATCTAATCTAACTAAGCATTGGCAGCTGGGTCAGGTGGTGCAAACTCCTCTTGTAATGTAAGGTCAGGCTCGGTTATATTTCCTCCATATGGACCATAATGAGTAGGACATCCGTCGTCATCGTAGTCACCTAGAATATTTACCCAGTCAGGATAGAATAAGTACACTTCATTGAGTGTAGTTCCAAGTATATAATAACGACTAAAATACATGATAAGAGAAATAACGATAACATGGCAATATAATGAATAATAGACATGAATCATATGGAGACATGTAAAGAGTGAAACAAGGAACATAGCTATCTAAGTGTGTTGAAGTACTCTTTTCGATATATTATTGGCTGGAACACTACATCGCACGGTCTACATAGGATTTGCATCCTCACGGTCTAAATAGCATGAAATAAAATAAAATAAAGCACATTCTACAGGTCTGATCACACATCTACTCGGTACTTTTCCGCTCCGATATAACATGAAAGAAGGATGACAAGATATGAAAAAAAATCTATGATGTGCTATCCGTGTAACGAGCATGTCAAGAATTAGATATCATACAACTAAACAATAAAATATAGTAATTAACAATATTGGAAACAAATAATAAATATACTCGCCTGGTGTCCTGAACTGATGATACAGGTTTGGTGCCTTGTTCAAATCCCAGTCTCAGTCACCTATATATTTTATGAAGTTACAATGTCATTAAATAAATTACCTCAACATAAACCTTATCTATCTACCTATTTAGTTTAAACACCTAGAGTACCCCTAGACACCTCTACTTGGCACACACACTTTTAGGCACAATCCTTGTACCCGGCTCTTACCCATCTACTGTTGTTAATGCAACTACTCTATTTTGCTTTACTCCACTGCCATCAAACTGCACATATAGATAGCTATACCCACCTACATAATTTATCACCTTGAGACTAATTCTTTTATCTATACATGTGTACATTTCAGTTGTTGCTGCAGAGAACTTATTGCTGTTACCCTCTTGTCCAATGGTACTCTAAGGTAACTTATTAATCATGTCTTCTAAAACCCATGATTACTTACTGTTGCAACCTATTGATGTCCTGTTTGGTATAGGCAGGACTGGTAGTGTACATGGTTCCCTTAGCTTAGGTTAGCTGCACTCAATTGTTACTTACCTATATCTCTCAATCTGATACCTGAGTACCAACAGATACACATGTATCTAAACTACACTTGTGTACACAGGCTTACCCCAATCTTGATACTTTTCATGCATTTACTGCAAACTTTCCTTCTTCCAAGCCCTACACACCATGTTATCCTACTTCATTCTAGTATTGTTCTATATTTGGACATGTGTACTAAGATAACCCCAATTACCTCTTACTGCTACACGCTTACCCCCCGATACTCAATATGGTACATCTAACTTCAGTATATCCTACAGAATCAACCATCTGCTGCCTTAGCATGATAGCAGCACCCTGTTATTGCTTGGTTCAGTCACCCGCACCCCTATATATGTTACCTGTACCTGTGCACCTAGCAATGTGCACAGTTTCTTGTACTCTGGTATCAAATATACCCTGATACACACACTGTTGCCCTATGGTTGGGATTGTATCTTACCCCTATAAACTTCATTACAGGAACCCTCCTTTTTCCCTGCTGCTATGTGCACAAATTTGCCCCTACTGTATCTTAATTTTTATACACCCTCACCTAATTTTCTGATACTCGCCTATATTAGAAAAGGTCTGATACTTGTCGTGCAACTGCACATCCCTCCTCCCTGTTTCTTGCCCATACACGACATAGCAGTCTGCACACTTCTGCATCTGTTTGTTATTGCTAGAATTTATACTTTTCGGTTGTACATGTGCAATATCCCGCACTGCAGGTAGCCAATTACCTATAGTTCCTACTCCCCTATCTATATCTATTGCAGTTGTCTATTGACCACAATTCCTACCATTTTTATCTCCTAATGGTATTTCTCAGGTATCCCTCTGAGCGCACACGTATATGTACTCGACTGAAATGTTTACATTGATCTCCCTTTCAACCCTGCACACAGGTATACCCTATTACTTTACCTACTACTGTGGCATAATGCAACTCCCCATCCCTACACAGGTGCACACTAGTTCTCTATTTCTGCAACATAGACAACCTATATATATATAATATATATATATATATATATATATATATATATATATATATATATATATATATATATATATATATATACATATATGATTTAAATCCTGTCATAAGGTTAAATCATCCTCCCTATTATAATCTGGATGAATAAAACTTCTACTAACATCAAAATTCTAATTGAATACTAAACATAAACACCTGGTGATCACTCTATTTTCTTGTTCAAAAAAGAATCTACTAATGAATTAGAAGGAGAGGATCTTACCTGCTAAATTTTAGGAAATACCCAGATGCAACAAGGCTTGTAACGAGAAGGAACCAATTATTCTCAACTTCCCCTAACCAAGTTCTCCCGTAGGCACTCCCTTACGCTTTGGATGTGAAGATGAAAAGATGAGAGAAGAAACTTTAGTGTTTGTTGGAGAGAAGGTGGGGAAATCATTGGTCGACCTCATATATTTATAAGCTCAGGTTATGATAATCCTGGTTTTCGAATATGATTAGTTCTATTTTTTTGAATTTGATTCAAATTCATATTTGAACCTTATTATGCATCCACCCCTTTCCTAAATTCTTATTTTAGAAAAGACCCTCTTCCTCTATGTCCCATTAACTCACCTAAATTTCCTCATCAATCATTAGTAAAATATTTATAAGTACAAAATTATTCAAATCTTTATAATTATATAGAAAATAATTATTAGGGTTCCAGTGTTTACATTAACATAACACTATATTACAAACTCAAGACTTTGTAAGCCTGATCTACCCAAGTCACATAAATAATAACAAGTTAGATCTAAAAATCCCACTTTTGAAACCATAGAAAGTGGAAAAATATGTTTCCTAATTTAATCTAACTTAATTCTGAAATAAATTATCTAAAATCCTAATTTAATCGCATAATAATCTAAAATAAAAACTAAATACAATTTTTTGGCTAAAGAAAGTCACGGTTCTAAAATTGGAATCCATGACACACAAATCGAGACATACCATTGACCAAATAGTCAATCGATATGAACCCAATGATTTGAATGTAAAATTGGTTGAGATTTCAGCGTTACGAGTGCACTAGAATCGATGGAGCCATAAAATCATGATTTTGTCAAAATTTATCGCCACTATGCTAATCGTGACCAAATTGGTGTATCATTGATCAAATCTGAATTCAACAAATTAAATAAAATACTATATTAATGTATTAATTTTTGGAAAACTTCTACGTTATTGATCTGCTTGTCAGTTTTCCAAAACTTCAAACGGCTCGCAAAACGGAGTTCAAGGTCACCAAAAATCTCAAAAATAGTGCGACACCTCAATTTTTGGACAACAGGTACTCAAATAATTCATACATAAAATTACGGAAAACAAATTGCATATTCGGGAAGCTAACCTCGATACGGTTCTAACAAAAAAGTAACACTAGAAAAGGACGTCAGAGTTGATCTAAATTGTTGTACGAAGTCGAAGGATCCCCAAGATCTACTCTCTAAAAATCGGCTAGAAAATAATAGGGTTTTCTGGATTTAATGAACATATATAGGAGAGAGAGAGACGGTACGTTTGACCTGTGGGCCGACCAGGCTGACTAGGTTACTGACTGTGTAAATAATTATTTTAATTGCAAAAAAATCAAGAAAAATTTATTTTAACGCCGAATAAATTCAAATAAATTCTAAAATAAATCCAAAAAAATCCTAAAAAATTCTAAAAAATATTTCTAGGTGTTTAGAGCTTAAATAAACAAGTTTGGTCTTAAAATATCTCCATGTGACCCCACAGTAAATCCTAAAATCCTATGAAAAAATAATTTCTATAGGTTTAAATTATCTAAAAATTCCTAAAAATTTAAAAAATTCTAAAATAATAAAATAAAATATTTGGGGCTATCTAGGGATCCTAGTGACCATATCTAACCTAATGTAACATATTTCACCTATAGTTTTAGGCACGAACCTTGCGATCTCAAAAATTAAAATATTAATTTAATGATTCTAACCACCTCTATACCTAATAAAATAAAATATATATTCTCCAAAATCAAAAAGAAATTATAGGAAAGCAAATGGTACACGCAGGGTCGAAAGCTGCCAAAAAGCTCCCTCCCCTCCAATCTAGTACCGCATGCTGCGGTGCCTCCACCCACAGATCTAGCCACAAGTATGTCCCTTCCCCATTGCTTATGCGTCGAAAGATAAGTTGCTTCAGGGTCGACCGACACCGTAGTATATTTTGAACACCACTGATGTTTGCCATTAAAAAAGTAACAGAAGAAACTTTTATAAATCACAAACAAAACAGAGTACAATATAGAATTTTGATGGAATCCTTGGAGTACACTTTTGTTTTTCTAGGAACCGTGGCGATGGAGGATTGATTCTTTGCTCCGTTGACGATTTGACGATAGTTTCGAGTTCTCTGAATGTCTGAGTTACTTCGAGGAGAAGTTGTTGAAGAGCTTGAAGAATTCGATGATGTAAAGAAGATTGAATGAAGGAATGATCCTTCTATTTATAGGCGATAGAATGATCCGTTCATGCTCACATGGAGATTTTTTACGTAGGAACGCTATGCTCATGGCTTTGTTGGGAGCAGGGGCGCTGCACCAGGAAGCATTGTACTGAATCTGTTTGGAACTGCACTGTTGAGCTGCAAAGGAGCTGATATGTGACAGTTGTTGAGATTCGTTTGTTGTTAAGATCTTGGGTGGTTAGCACCCATTTGTAGGCAGAACTGAGTCAATGAAAAGTGGAACATATATGAGAGCTCAAAGATCTTTAATTTGTTGCAGGATAATTTATTTGGATGCGCCTAGGATCTGGCGCATGAGTAGAGTTTGGCATATAACTTTTTTGGGAAATAACAAGTCTAGGCACATGGGAGACGCATACAAATTTCAAGCGTATGGCCACGGTGGCACATGCTTGTATTTAGTTGGTCACGTTACAGAGCACAGTTGTAGCCGATAAAATAAGTAATAATTATGCTGACGTTGGCATCTCTTTGATTTTTGAGAAAGTTTTTAACTTTTCAGTCCTCGAGACGTGTGTTGACGACTTCTGTTATTTAGCATTAAATGCTTTGATGGGTGACGTGCTCAGGTAGGCGTATTTGTTTGTGGGGTGCGTACACCACTGAATGCATCAGATGCGAGGCGCATGACACTAAGGAGTGCATTAGTTGCTAGGCGTATCAACTTCAGTCAACTTTGTTTGAGCATTTCGAGGCTTGAATTAATGAATTTGACTTGGGTGAATTTGAGATATCAAATTTATTACCATTAATGTTAGAATCATCGCATTAGGTTTAGGGAGAGCTACAGCTTGGCGCATGGGTTTGGTTGCCCAGGCCTATAAATAGCAATGGTGAAGAGAGTTTGCTTGCTCTCATTTCATAGAACTTTGCCTTTTGAGAATGAACTCGACCAATCCCCCTCCTTGGCAAGATGGCATGTTGCGGGTTGTAGATCTCTTTGTTCAAACAAGCTTTGATTTTAACGACGAACTCCTTTACAAGACCGAGATGCACCGAGTTAGCTATAATCAGAGCAGTTCGTGCTCAAGTACCTTACTGGCAGCATTCTTCTACGAGACGACATCGAGTACCAAGTTGAATGCAGAGTTTGGGGTCATCATGGCCCAACTTTTGTTATGATGGAAGAGCCACATGGCAAAAAATGCGCCTATGTGTTGACGAGAAAGTGATTCGCTCGTTGACAAGGAAGTGATTCGCTTGCGACGAGGAGAAGATGCGCCTATGCTGAGACGTCGTAGTCATGTGCCTATCCATAGAGATTAGAATAAGCTTTTGTAGTAGACTTTCAATGTAATGAAAATTCATGTAATAAATTTTCATATAAATAAAAAAATCCTATTTTTATGTGCTTTCTTTCGTTGTCTTCTGTGATGCGCTAACATTTGTCCTACGTCTTCGGCGCATACTCTTTGTGGCACATAGGGATTTCGGTCTCTTAATGCGCCTGAAATTTTATGCTTCTACAAGACCTCCTTCAAAGTTTTCAAAATTTTGGACAAGTTTTGGAATACTTTGAACATGAAGCATGGATAGTAGAAACTTTAGGTGCATGCGCTGCTTGGGTACATGGACTTCGATCTTGGAGATGTGTCGAAGCTTTCACAACAACGTGCATAGACTTCGGTCTTGGAGATGCGCTGAGGTAGAACTCAGTCAATACGTATGGACTTTTGTCCTTATGATGTGACTTTGGACTTCGCTGATGCACATAAGTTTAGATGCATTGATGCCAAGCTGGACATACTTTTTGTCTCTTATCAAAAGGGCTAAGTTTTTGCTAACACTTTTTTACTTTTGTCTTTTCGCAATGTCTATGACCTTGCCGTGGTTGAATGAGATTTTATTTGAATACTCCCTCTGCCAGATGGGTCTGGATTTCAACGAGGAAGTGGTCAACCTGGCAAAGGCTACGATTATGTTGAACCATCCGTCGAAACGGATAGCACTGATCAGGAACGAACCTACTTATTTCCAGGCCATGATGGAGAGTGGCCTAATTCGTGCTGCTGGGAGTGCCACCAAAACTTACTTGAAGCCCTAATTTTTATTTTGGGACAAACTGGCTTCTTATGAAGCGAAGTTGCTGAAGATCAAGGAACACTGGTTCTTTGAGGTGAAAGGTCTTCGGATGTATGTCCCGAAGATCGAGCGTCAATTGTCGCTAACCGCCTTCAGTTTCTTAGCTTCCAAGAGAAGAATGGAGTGGCATCTTACCCCTTGTCACGACCTGCACCCGGTTTTCGAACGCGAGCTCATGAGCAAGCCAGCTACGTATCGAGCGGACTCCAGCCTGACTCGAGTACGTATAAGTTGTCCAGAATAGGGTATCATGTCTAATCTAGACTATATCTCAATCCACAGTTATCATATAAACAAGAATGAACAAGTATGGGTCATGGTCTGCAGCCCATTAGCATATTGTTCGATTAGACTCTAATAATAATATGAGTCTATGAATAAGCAGAGTATATCATGATAAGGAATATAAAGCACGAGAAGATAATAAAGAAATATCACAAGCAAATACCTGTGTTCCTGCAGGTGTAATCACTACCGTCATGAGCCGCTAACTAAACTCCACGCAGTCGCTAAACCTGAAGAGATCATCAGGTCCTCAGAGGACTAGCAAGATACATAATATACAAGCCAACATGTAACAGTACAAATATACAAAGAAGTAAGGGACAATCAAGGATTTCCAACGAGGCTAAATGAACCAAGACTCAAGATCTAAACACAAGGATCCTAAGACACTGGCATGCCATACTAGAAATGGCTAATAGGTCAAAGCTATAGACTGCAGTCAAGACAAGTACTCAAAATCTATAGTGTCTCAATCGTAGTCAAGGCAAGTACTCACAACCAAGATGGTAGCCAATCCTAGTATAAAAATTCTATAGACCGTAGTCAAGGCAAGTACTCACAATCTATAGAATGTCAAAGTCAAGTCCTACTCAAATCATGTCAAGTCAAGTCAAGTTATAATCAAGTCAAGAAAATCGTGGTGTAGGACTAGACGACTCTATCAATGAATACATATGAAACTAACACAGTGTAACAGATAGAACTATCATAACAGGAAGGAACAAGAATGTGCAGGCAACTAGAAACATGTCAAGTAAAACTATAACAGGATGAGTGTACTAGACATGGAATAAAGCAATCACGAATGTAAAGAAAAGAACAGCAGCGAGATAATGAACATGCATATAAATTATACTGTACAAGCTGGCAAGGTATACTTGCCTGGTGGTAGTGCGAAGAACTAATAAGATACCGTCATGTGGTACGCCATAAAGTCCAAAATCTATAACTGTCTCCAAAAGCTGAAATAAACATTACCAATGTTCTCAGAATAGTCAAATTAGCTAGAATTGTCTATCCTTAAGTCCAATTCTGGATACAGGGGCAAAATAGTAATTTCGAGCAAAAATAGTGTCCGCCGTTGGACCCGCTTTGCACCGAAAATCGTGCCGGAGTCAATGGTCTCTAAAGTCATCAAACTACATGTCTACGGATTCGGTTTTCCGATACGAACCCAACCGTATGTCCAAAGTTGGATTCCGGTGGGCCTTGCACAAAATTGCCCGTTGAATCGGACCGTGGGACCCGCGAAACGGCGATCCGATTCAACTGTCTCAGAATTGGACCAAACTTGGCCTACAGGACCAAAAAAATGATACGGTCCTGTTGACGCAAGTTTTGTCTCGATCTGACGAACGTGCACAAAGTAATTGGAGAATTTGCACAGAGGCCGATACGGTAAATTTCGACGGATACGGATCAAATTCGTCGTGCACACGCAACCAATTTAAATTCCGTCAAAGTCCACATGACCACAAAATTGATACGCAGCTTTTGATGCTTTCGGTTCGCGACCAAGTCACCCGGATTGGTGGGACACACGTCGTACCAGAGAGTTTTATTAAAATTTCATAATTTCGAAAATAGGTTTTTCCAAAACTTCGGGATCCGATTTCTCGACGCGTAGTCGATGATTTTGATTTTCGTAAACTGGGTTTCAGTGCCCTATAGGTTGTCCAGGACTGTTGTTAATTGGTTTCCTAGGTTTCTCAACAGTTCGACCAAGATCGGCCTTTCAAATAGGTGTGAAAACTGTTTTGTTCCCTGTTTCAATATTTCATAAAACTAATCTTTTTCAAGTTTTTGAACTCGATTATCGTCACACATAGTGCGATTTAAGAGAAGCTATTTGAAGGGATTGATAGCCGTATATGTTATCTACACGTAGGACTTTACGGAATTGAAAATGAACAAACGTTGACGGAGATATCATACCACAAACTATGGCTCGAAAATTCCTGTCGCTGTCGCTGCATCGAACGTAGCCGCTGTCCCCGTGCGTTTCCGACGGTCCGCCGCCCTGTGCGGCGGCACAGGTGTCAGGGGAGGTCGCGACATTGTGGAGAGATGGTGGTGGCACAGGTTTGAGGCGCTAGGGTTCGCTTCCAGGAATCCTTCCTCTCTCCGCAACTTCCGATCCATATATACCGAATAGGGGGTCTCGATCTGCTGGAAAAATAGGGGCCGGGCCTTTTTGTTGGGCTGGAAAGTATGAGAGTGGGCCCGGGCTGATGTGGGTTTATGCGCTGGGCTGGGTTGCTATTTCTTATCCTTTGGTTTCTCTTATCCTTATCCTTTTCCTATTTCTTTTTCTATTTCTATTTTCTTTTTCTTTATCACTAACATTCTATTTATATATATTCATATATATATATATATATATATATATACATATACACATACATGTATTTAAATTCCCATATATATACATATATATCTATGTATATTATATATATATATATATATATATATATATATATATATATATATATATATATATATATATATATATATATATATACACAAAATAATATCTATATATGCACACATATATCTATATATATATACATATACATATATATAAATTCCTATATATATATATAAATATATCTATATACATATAAACTATATATATCTCTACATATATACGGATATTTCCTATTTGCATAAATACTCCAAGAGTCCAAAATAAATCTTAGGAATATATTCTCCTGGTGTTGGGCTTGGCCATTAATACACATATATTATATAAGTATATATCTTGTATAATTCCAAGTATATACAATATATAAATATATATTCTAATATAATATGCACATATATGTATAAAATTTTGTATATAAAAAGTGAAAATGGATTATAAATGTATTCACATACAAGTATCCAAATTGCGTCAATATAATAATATAAAAGTATTTATCCTATTTCTAAAAATAGACTGTCAATTTAGTAACAATAAAATATATTATATATATATGCATATAAATACTTGATATATGAAATCCTATTTGGACAATCAAAGTAATAAATGTAATATGTACGTCTACATGGACGTCTTTGGTCTCACTATCCTACTACATGGGCTTGGGCTTGGTTCAGGTCCAATCCGGGCTAGTTTGGTACAACCGGGTCTTCTACAAGTCAATAAATCTTAATAATAAATAACTAAATTATTTATAGGAGTCAAGTTGCAACTTGGCCTGGTTTTCCTAGTTAGGACACTCCTATGGCTTGGTCATTCTTAGCATGGCTAAATACACTAGTCAAGGCACGCCACTGCACTAACCGTGCCATCATTCCTAGTCTTTTGGTACTTTAAAACTCAACTATGGCTAAAGTCATCTACCGTAATAATTAACAAAATAAATAATAAAATAAAAAAATCACCATTTAAATCAATTAGATAATAAAAAATATTTCAAGAATTTTCGGGAAGGGGAGCTACACCCCTTCTCAAGGAAGGACAATTTTGGGGTCTTTCAGGATCGACTCCGTTTCTAACCAGAAAGACACCATCACCATTGTGCGAAGTGGACCGTCTTTCTCTCTGCAGATTCTGCGTCCCGGAAGCATAAATAGTGATGTTCCCAACCAGTTCTTCGCCTTCAGTGCCTCAACTTTTGCCAACCGGATGTTGGCGGCCAAGATTTTGTATCCGAAGGAGAAATTTTGGTTGAGGGTTGGTGTTATTATGTGCCAAAGTGGGACGATTTGACTCTTTGGATCTTGTCAAAGTATAAGGACGAGCTCAAAGAGATCAATTTGACCTCTACCATACGGGCTACCCATGCTGGGGTAGAGTTGAACTGGCCTATGTTTCTGGCCCTTCTGGAGCTGTACAACCATCATACTGGGACTTTTTATTTCCCCGTAGGGGAACTGGGATTAGCGCTCCACGAGATGTTCGAGGTATCGAGACTCCCTTGGGGGATTGAGGTATATGAAGAGTATTTTCCCATGAATGAGGAGCTATCCATTTTGGATGAAAAGAACCCACATATGATGATGTTCTTCAAAGAAGTGTTGTGCCATCATTATATGACTCAGCGGAGGGATAAGACTAGGGCATCCCCCCACGTGACTGTTTTGAGGGATTATGTCTTCACTCTGGATACCAGCGACCCGATGAAGGTTTGCTTCGCTACCCATCAGGGTTTCACAAGTAATAAAATCGTCACCAAAATGAGGAAAGCAGACGAGAGGAATCCACGAGAGGATGAGTACCAGAAGTCGGCTGATAACATATATAATAGTTTCTGGCATTGCACGCACAGGATGTCTCCAAAGCTGTGATAGCTACCTATCTAATGATATGGCTTCAAGACTATGTGCTCTCTTGTGGGTCAGGCTCCGTGGAGAGGGTGACCAGGAACCTTATATTGCCTGATGTGAAGCTGGTATTCGGCCGTCGTTTGGCTTTGCTGTCTGCGATGGTGTGCAACCTGCAGTGGGGTCTGTGAAAGTTTACCTGGGAGGTCCTGGCTATGAAGGGAAGAAAGGAGAACTTTTCCCAAGTGGAGCTGCTCTATCACTATTTGATGGGGTGGTTGATACTACATCACCCTAATGTGATGGGTCCTAGCCCAGAGTAGGGACATGTTGTCGAAGATGCCTTTATTCGCTGCTACCACAGAAGAAAGTGGCTATATACTGGTGTCCCTGTTTGTCGAAAGATTTTGTCCCATCTCCAAGGATGGGACATTTCTAAAGGTGGCCCATATTATCTGGGCTTTGAAGCTGACAAAGAGTTGGAGGATACGGGCGTAGATGTCGTCACTCTTCCGAATTAGGGGTTTCACTGGGTGCAATGCGTCCGTCCCTCATATTTGGTATATTGGTGTAAACCTCTAAATTTCTACTATATTTTTATCGATTTTGGTACTGATTTAAATTTTTTGTGTTGTACGTCGCATAGTCGTATTGTACGTCGCGCACGCAATTTATTTTTCATAGTTGCTCGTCGAGTACGAATATGTGCGAGCGTACATATTTTTAAAAATATTTTTTTCTATATTTATAGTTTAAATAATAAATATAATTATTTATTTGTGTTGCTTAAAGTTATGTATTGAGATGACCAAAATCTTATTACCTTTTTATTTATCTATTTATTAGTAATAATTTGGAAAACTATTTTATATTCCTTGCATATGAGGTACATTAAATTAAATTTATATATTTTTCTTATTTTCAAAATTATTAATATTAATATTTTATTATTCAAAAAGATATTTAAAAATATTTATTATTTTTGAAATTATTATTATTGGTATTTTGAAAAATATATTTGGAAGTTATTGTGGCAATTTAAATCTTGATTTAATTTTTGGATTTATTTAAATAGATTAAATTAATAACTACATTTGGAATTTGAATTATCTCAATTGGTTTTAAATAAAAGATAGATTTTAAATTATATTTAAATTAGATTTTGTTTGGATTTGAATTTATTAAATTGATTTAAATTAATAGATGAATTATCTATTTGGGTTTTAATCAATTCTAATCCTATCATAATGGGAATTTCCACATCCTATAAATAGGCAGGTACTCCTCCATTAAGTCCACAAGCCAAATTTTTTTCTCCACAAAATCTCCACCACCCATAATAGTGCGTGTATCGTGTCCGTGTCCATCCAAGTTCTTATTCTATTATTTATACATATACATTCTAACCCCTCCGTGTCGACAATCCCGACATGATCCAATAAATTCTAACCCTAATCCCGTCTTCGCCAAAAGACCCTTGTCCTGCCACCAAACGTCGCCTTTCGTGTCCATCCTCGCTGCCGACCATCCCCGTCGCCGCCAACTCCCAAACCATCCCCAGACCTCACCTACGGCCACCCAAGACTCTCCCAGCCGCACCAACACCATCCCGACACACCATCGCAGCCAGTCCCTGGCCACACCCACGACTCTCTTGCTGCAATTCACTACCACACAACCTCGACCACCACCTACGGCTACCACCTTCGGCATCTCCCCAACCAACCAGACCACCTTCACCCTCATCACCACCACCACCGCTATTTTTTTGACCACCATAGCCATCGCCAGAATTTTCCAGCCTTCTTCCTTAAACCCAGCACCACCACCACCTGAACCGACGGCCACAAGCCCCGCTCCACCATCGTCACCACCATCCTAGAAAAATAAAGAGAAAAAAAGGGAAGATAGAAAACCCTAACCGTAACCACCTCCACCGCGCCGGATCTCCGCCCCCTTCCAGCCATCCGCCGCGACCCCGAACCAAACCCTCTGCCCGACGCTCCCGCGGACATCGCTCCCCGTCGGCGAATCTTTCCCGACTTCCTTCCGTCCGCCTGCGCGCCCGGCGAGCCGCCGCCGCCGATCCCAGATCCCGACCTGTCCCCGACTCCGGCGAGCCAGCGCCGCAACGAGCGCCTGAGTCGCCGTTCTCTCCGCCCCGAGCCGCCGAACTCCTCCGCCGCTCCCCTCTCCGCCTTCCCCTTCCCTCGATCAACCCGATCCTGCAACTCCTCTCTCCATTCGCCCACCGGCCTCGACTCCGGTCGCCCGCTTCCCAATCTCCGCTCGCCGCCTCTCCCCCCCTCTCAGCCCGCCGACGAGCCCAAAACCCTTCTCCGTCGCTTTTCCCGACTCCTTCCCGAGATCCCTTCACCCCTCTCTCCATCGAACGCCGCCACCCGCCTCCCCTCTTTTGCTCCGATCGCCAACCCTCTCTTTTTTTTCCTAAGGAATGAACCTCACTCTCTTTCCCTTCTCTGAAGAAGAAACAGTGCTGTGATCATTATTTCATTACTATTATTTCACTACTATTATTATTATCTTTATTATTATTATTATCATTATTTATTTTTATTCTGTGTAGTATTAATATTATAATTATTATTTTTCATTATTATTATTATTATTATTATTATTATTATTTTTATTATTATTATTATATTTAGTGGTAGTAGAGTAGTATTGTTTAAGTATTTTTATTAGTTTTGATTTCTTTTTGATTTAAAATATCAGTATAAATATTTACTAGGTATACATACTGGTATGATTCACTGGTACTATTATTAATATTATTATTGTTATTAGATAATTATTATTACTATTATTATTATTTATTTACTATTTCCATGTTAATAGTATAGGTATGGATCATTGTTATAAACTTTATTATTTTTATTTTATTAAGTATGATGAAAATATTTTATAGTGTTTTGCGTACAGAAAATTTCAAATTTTGGGATTTGATTTCTAATATATCGAGCCATTTTTCAAATATATTTTACAAAGATATAGTTTTTATTGGCCTAGATAATTTATTAATAACTTCAATTATTTACTTTAAAATTTATGGAGTATAGTTTTACCTAGAAGCATATTTTAAAACTAGAGTAATTTAGCGTCAAACTATTTTTGATAATTTTAAGTATTTTTCTAAGAATATTTTGACTCATAAAAATCTAATTTTTGCATATTATAAATATTTTCTAAAACTCGTATATATATAAATATTTAATTATCCATTATTTCTTTGATTTTTCTCCAGTCCGTATCCAAAGTCCTCTTGTTTCTATTTCTTCGCCCATTTCGAGACTATCTTATGTCCACCCTACCTAATTTGACCGTCATGGACCCGATGGAACTGTCCGTGCCATCAACAGAGGTCCCCTTGTATAGTTATTACACCGAAGTTGCAGTTCGCACCATATTGAACATTGTACCACACCAGGCAGCTCACCAGGCGTCACAACAGGCAAGTATACCTTGCTAATTAAACTGTCATATTATTTATTTTCAGCATTTATTTACTTGTTTCATATTTGTTATTTTTATAAACTGCGCGTCCAAGCTACACTTGGGTGCAAGCGACTTTATTAGTCGTTACTTTATTTTATGCATGTTGACTTAGTATTAGCGGACTACCTTTTTGTTGGGGGATATCCTTATATCTTCCTTTGGCTTTGACACTCACACTACACGGTTTGAGACATGTTACTAGGGGCACGACTTATTGACTAGCTATCTTTAAAGTCATGTGATGGTAGATATTCGTAACTGCTATGATTAGGGTTTTAGAGACTCAAGCAGTTATAAAACTGGACGAGTTATGGACATGACTTGAACAGTGTAGGAAATATTGGGGGAGGACAGTCGCTAGTGCGTATGGGAATCCAAACAGGTAAACCACAGTCTCCGGATGGAACTGTGGCGATATATTTGCAGATACCCTCTGACGTTTTGGACGTTACGGCCGGATACAGATGACTGTATGCCAGTTACGTACACATAGCCTAAAATCCCACCCATACGCATGAAAGTTGTCCTCTAAATTGCACAATAGGCGGTTAGAATCTCCTTTGCATATTTATGTTTAGTTTATATATTATTTTATTCTGACAGTTCATATTAGCTTGTTCTTTCTGTATCTTGCTACGTCCGTCTGAGGACCTGGTTTTTCCCCAGGTGTGTGTTCATGTCTTCCGCAGGTATTCTAGCCAAGGCCGTGGTCTTCTCCATTCTTCCGAAGACGATTGCGCTTGGTTCGTCTTGCCATTTTTATCGCTCGATTTCTTGTACATTTCTTTCATTGAGATAGTTGGTAGTGGACTTTGTCTCCGCCCAACGATTGTATTATAAATATTCGAGTTGATATTTATATTATTATTCTTTTCATTGTGGATGAGATTTAGTTTGTCTTGGATTACTACATTTTACAGCTTATGTATTTATACGAGGCCTACGTACTTCGTATGAATACAGCTGGCATGTCTACGTACTTAGTCCTACGTATATTGGGACTGGGGCGTTACAATTGGAACATGAACCATTGCTTCCTGTAGCCGTATTTGCCGAGTCATTTTGCTCGTCAATTCGACAACAGCCAGGCGATACTGGATAACCCAAGTACCAGCTTGGGGGATTTTAGGAGCCTAGGTGGAGCATAGGCTTAGCAGTAATATAATGCTGGGTATACGTGGTACGATTAATGGCTCCACTTCTGAACCCCAGGCCACATATCATGTATTCTGCCGTCAAGCTCTATTGTTCGGCGAACACTCTATCTTTCGGCTATGATAGGGAGATGAGCTTCATTGTTGGAACTCAGCTTGAGGCATCCGACGTCGTGATCGTAAAAGCTCGGGCATATCGCCCGCCAGATGCTCCAGTACCGGCAGCTGCTCCTGCACCGGTAGCTGCTCCGGTTGCAAGGACGGATGGTCCTCCGGAGGAGTCCACAGGTAGCCAATTAAAGAGGCGTACCCTAATGGGATCGGGGTCTTCTGCGTTGAAGAGGCATAAGAAAGTTCTGGATTCCAAATCTGGGGCCACAATATCTCTTCCTACAGATAGACCGACGGAGCTATCTCCCGGAATGGTAAATGAATTATTATTAATTCTACCATATAGTGGTTCACATCCTCTTACTTGCGTTCCCTTTTTTCTACAGGGTATGAAGAAGAGGAAACCCAGGTCTTCGAAATGAGACTCGGATGTACTTATTGAGAAGGAAGTCGCCAGCTCTCCTGAAAAGCGTATACCTCCCATTGTGGAGTCTCCGATCGAGGAAGACCAAGAAGATGTTGTCCGAGTCGATGCTTCCGCCGTATTTGACTATACGGAGGATGACTTCAGTGATCTGATGGCGTCGATGAATGCTGAACAACCTCCGACGGTCGTTCTAGATAATTTTGTTTATACTTGATTTACATATATTTATGGAAGTAATGATCATATTTTGTTTGCAGATACACATCAAACAGGTTCCTCACAGAATGTGGAGGAACCGGCTGCGGGCACTGGTGAAGAGGTTGATGCCAAACTTTAGGAGGGGGAAGCAGTAAAGGATCATCACGAGGAAGAGGTGGATTGGGACTCGTCTCCTTCAGATGACGTCCCAGATAATGCTGTTGGGGACATTGAGGAGGACTTGACGACGTGTGGAGATGACCAGTCCGGGGTAGCTGAAGGAGTGGTCATGGCCGAGTCTACCACTGGATAGGGTAGAGAGGAACCGACTCCGCTGTCGAGTCCTACTCTTGCCCCAGTTACAGAGATTGAGATGGAGGAACTGGCTCCGCTACCGAGTCCTACTATCGCCGCTGTGGCAGATACTGAGATGGAGGAATCGATCCTACCTCCAAGTCCTACACCCGCTTTCTCAACATGAGGCGGAGTAGTGGAGCCTACCCTGGCACCAGATATAATTTTTTAGCAAGCCGCGGTAGGCCTTGAGATTGGTGAGCCCTCCAGATGGTACTTGTTAACTTATTCGACCCTTAGTATCAGTTTAGGCACTTGGTATCGGATGGTATGTTTTGGTATCAAATCTGTTGTTGATGTCGTATTCGTCTCTCTCATCAGATTAGGTATTTGATACCATACTTGATTTTGGTATCTGAGTTGATACAGAATAATAAATTTGACTATTGGTACCAGGTCTGATATTAAGGTCATATTCGACTCTTGCCTGATCTCTTCTTGGTCCTGCATTTAGTACGGACAGTAGTGTCAAACACAGATAGGTACATGAGTATCCTACCAGTGTAGTTATCATAGCAAGTAGGTTTTGCCATCACTTGTGTACCAGGTTGGGTTTAGATATGTCAAGGGTACATGGGCCACTAGTTTAGACACAATAAAAACAATAGGTAGATTTTGGGTGTGAAGGTGAGATTAGCATATATATGTACCATAATAGCCTATACACCTAGGAAGGAGTATAATAGGTAAAGGAATGCAAAGGAGGTGCCTAGTAATTAGAATAGGGTACAGCCAATAACCTATGTAATATGATGTATTGGTAGGAAGCATGTAGGGTCAGGCACAAGGACACAAACCTGGTGATAGATAGTGCTATGCTGATACTAGATATCAAAGTATCGTGGGGACAGGTGAGCAATGAATCCTGGCTACTATAGGCCATGTTCAAAAGTCTGTACTATGCATATGGGCAGGTCAGGCTTGCATCTGCAGGTTCTGGGAAATACAGTATAGGAGTAAAAGGTTGTTCAGGTAAGAAACCTTAGTTTGACAGAGTACCAAATAGGCCTGGAGTATACATCCATTGGCACCAAGGACATCACAAGCCTAGACATAGGTACAGAGCATGGTTGGTATCACAAGTTGGTCCCAATTAAATATAGGCAAGAATTTAGTATTTTCTTAGATGTATTAGTTAGTTGAAGGTAAAGTATCAGTAGGTAGGACTGGGAGTAGCAGTTGGGGTGTATATTGAGTATTGGATAGGAAAGTCTATACAATAGACATAAGGGGATACTCAATAGTATCAGTGTTAGGTTGATACCAACCTCTAGTATAAGTGCAAGTCCTTGTACTTGTTAAAAAGTGTTGGTTATTGCTAAGACTTCGAGGGCCTGGACACATGTGGGCAGAGCTAATTACAGTCCAGTGTGCATCAAGCATAATAGGATAAATGATAATACTATATTTTACCTACCTAGGCAAAGATTAAAAGGTATATACTAGAGTGTAAGCCTAATGAGAATAAATAAAAGAGGAGGGGGTAAGGTTAGCAAACCCGCCAATTCAAGTAAGTAAGAAATAAATAGATAAGTTTTCCTTGTTGAATCACCTATTAACATTGTAATCTCATAAATAGGTTAATTAGACTTTTGACTCAGGGCTCGACCCGTGCCAGCAGCTTAGGACCACATGCAAGTATACCTTGCCTTTCTATACAGCTTTATTTATATGCATTTTCTTTCATTATCTAGTCTCTTTGATTGATGACTGACATGTGCTTTTTCATATTATATATACTAGTTGAGTTGTTTCATTGACATATAGTCCTTGTTTACAATTAGCCTTTGTAACATCCACTTTTCTAAAATAAGGGTAATTTTGAACTTTTGTAATTTTAGTCATTAAATAATAAGATTTAAATCATGTTATAATTTTTAGCAAATTTTTAATTAATTTAAAACTATTTAAATTGGCGATTTATGATTTTGATGTTTTGCTAGTGTAACCTTAGAGCTGCTTAGCCTAGAGACTAACCATGACCATGGAGACCTAACCCATGTGATTAGATTAACTAATTACCACTTTTTAGGCTAAGGGTATTTTGGTCATTTTGTGACTTTTAAATTATTTAGAATTTTAATTAATTGGTAAATTTTAGATTATTTTAATAATATTTAAATTGTTATATTATAATTTAGGTTATTTTTTATATTTTAATATTTTGGGAATTTTTATATTTTAATATTGATTTTATCGGATTTGTTTAGTCGGATTTGAGTTTCTTTTCGTTCCGACTTGTGTTAGTGACCCGGGTAGCTTAGACTCTAGACAGGATCCCAAGAATAGTTAGTCACGGCCCGCAAACTCTACTAATTAAGTTAGTAAGTTTAGACTAATCCCACTTGTTAGATTGGTTAAGTTAGAGACTTAAATTTAACCCTTTTGATCCCAAACTTGAAACTAACTTAAAATTAACCAAGAGGACTAGTTGAGGCCTTATTGGGCTTCCTCCAAGGCCCAAATAGGGTTTAATGGCAGCCACTATAGGTAGGTTAGCCTTCCTTCCTTTCATTTTATTCTATCTTGCCTTTTTTTCCTTCACAAAGTGTTCTTCCCCAAATTAGAGTGATTTCCTCTTTGATTTGATCTCCAAATCTCTTCATTCCTCCACTAAAACTTTCATCAAACCTTCTCATACTACCAAGGGAGGGTGTTAGCAAAGATTTGGAGCAATGTGCAAGGAGAAGTGTCCATTTTGGAAGGATCTTCGTATCGGAGCCGTGTCCTTGAGAGTATCATTGGGATCCCACTCCCGATAGGTAAAACCAACCCTCTAAATTAATTTTCTATGCATATTAGTTAGTTTTGAATCCATAGGATCTACTCCCATGCATGTACCCCCTTTAGATTCAAGTTTAAGGCCATTTGGAGCTCTCTACAGCAAGTTAGAATTGTGTCTTGTGTCCTACTTATTAGATCTCAAATTAGGACACTTCATGAGTTCGGTTTAATGTCTAATAGGTTTAATTGTGTTTTAATTTTAGTTTTAGACATGTTAGAGGATGGATTGATGTTAGTTAGGATAGTTAGAATGAGTTTTATTTGGATAACCATGGTTAGATCTAAGTGGTTTAGTCTACATGTCATATTTTTAGCCTCAACTTGTCATTTTAGTATCTCTTTATATAATGGACTATTTTGTATATATATAATAGGTATGTTAGATATATTTCATATATCTAGATGTGTGTGGATATGTTGTTAGTGGTGTGCTTGTGTTAGAGGAGAGGGGAGTGTGGTTTGATGTGTGTCTTGAGTGGTGTGGAGAGTGAGTTATGTTTCTTTTGTCCAAACAACCCAAATTCGTCATAATATTCATCCACGTTTTTAGTAGCCATAGCAACTTAGAAATATCATAACTTTTAGCTTAGAAGTTCGATTAATCTTCCATTTTTTCAGAAGAACCGTATCGAAGTTAGCTTTCCTAATATATATATATATATATATATATATATATATATATATATATATATTAATAGGTAAAATACATTGTACAACTTTCTGTAAAACTGTTTGAGTGTCAGCTGTCCGAAAGACGAATACGTTTTGGTGTTTTCGCGATTCCGGGAGCTTTCGGACATGAAAATACGATCCGTTTGAAGTTTCGAAAATCTAACACAAAGGGCAACGACATACTTAATCCTAAAATTTAGTGAAGACCCAATTGGTACAATATTAATTTTATGTAGAAGACTGACTATACGACATAGGCATTTTGTGTAACCTATGAACCTATGTAGTATGGATATTAAATGAATGTAGGTATCATAGGTTGTCGAGTATATCTATGATATAGTACATATATATATTATTGTTAAGTTATATATGTTAGTATGTTTGTTAGATGTTGGTTAGTAGAGGGTTAGATATGTTAGAGTTTGTTATATCTTAGTGTAAGTTATATTTTGTTAGTATGAGTGTTAGTTAGATAGTAGAGGTTAGTATTTTGTTAGATATTTGATATGTTGTTAGATAGTTTGATGTTAGATATCTAGTATGCTAGATATTGATATATTAGTAGGTTATGTTAGTTCTAGATATTGGTATGTTAGCAAGTTAGTCTCTATAGGTTATATGTTAGATATTAGTTAAGATGTTATTTTAGTATATTAGATAGTTAGTTAATTAGATATTTGAGGGGTATCTTGGTATCTCATGATACCATGTTAGTATCTTAAGGTAAATATGAATTACCTTTACCTTCAAGGTAATTGATTACTTTACCTTATGACCAAGGTATTGGTTTTTTGATGCCAATATGACTAAGGTTGATATGGTATCCTAGTATTAGTGGATTACTGTCTAAGCGTTTGAGTTTGAGTAGGTGATGTTAGATTGTGGAAGGGTTATATAGATAGGTATATATATTTTTGGGTTATATAGTATCTATATATATTATGAGAGTATATAGATATATGTTATGGTTCATAGTGAGGATATGTATATACTTGATATATGATATCTATATGTATGTGTTAGAGTGGTACTATATGGATAAGGATATATGTGATATATATGTAATGTATATTATATAACTAAGTTTGTGTGCCTTGTTAGCTATGTGGTTTAGTAATGTGCCTTGATTTAGGCTATGTGTTAGATAACAATGGTACTAGTATACTTGATTGTTTATACCATAGACTTGTTTAGACCTAGAATTGACTAACCTAGACTTATTTGACAATTGTTGACCAAACCCTAGCTAGTTTGACCACATTAGACTAATTGCCCTAGTTTGACTAGATTGTTGACCAGAGTTGACCAAGAGTTGATTTTGACCTAGATTGACTTAGACTCATGTAGATTGTCTTATAATTTCAATTACCATATAAATTGAACTCTTTATAACATGTGTTGCTCTAACTAGGACTCTGTGACTTCAGTTGGCCATCTTTTTATACCAGCTGTTCAGTGTATCAGGCGAGTACATTCTCTGATCGTTTTATACTTGTCAGGATTTATATTCTTGCTCTAGATTACTTTACTTGATCCTGTCACGATTGTTATCACGGATTGGTACTATATGGATCTTCTCTTGCGATGTTATTCCCCTTGTGTTCATCAAATACATATTATGATGTACGTTTCACGAACATATTATATTTATTGTACACTCCTATTCATGTATACTTATTGTACATCTTGTACTCTCATGATCACATAAGTTTCATAGAAAAACTATTGTATAGGTAACGTAACTTGATTGGATCCTTGTGTATTGAATGGGGAGGGTGAGTAGGAAATGGTTATGTGATCAAATCCCCTATTGTATAAAATATTGTATATGTCCATTGTGCCCTCACATATAATGGAGTCTCATTTTATTGTATAACCTAACCTGTTTACATAACTATATTGTACTTTAAATCACTAGTCACTTATAGTTCTTACTTATCATGTATATATTTCCAGTTTACAGATATCACTTATTTTTATGTATATCTTCTTACAGTTCATGTATCTTACTCTTCTGTATGATTTATATTTCCTGCCATGATATGAACTGCGTTAGATATATTGTGCTCGCTCCTGTCCTGACTGGACCTGTTGAAAATATTACAAATGATACTGATGACTTCTGCCCAACCTATTATGGAGCCCATCTTGACGCACCTATGAGTTGGACCCACAGGAGGATCTAGCTCTAGCTGAGGATGTCATCCCTACTGCTTAGACTAGATTAGCTAGACTTTATCTTATTTTCATTCTGTTATTTGTATTGACTTTAGAGTTGTATTATTTTTGGATGTTTATGATATTGTGTCGTTTAGACACTTGGACTTTCCTTCTGTTTGTATGTTCTCTTTTGAGATTTCATATCTATCATATCATGCTATTTCCATCTCTAGATTTGTGATTGAGTTGTACCTTATGTGATTTGTCCTCCATTCGGAGAGTATATCATATTGTATTTAGTTTGTGATAGTGACCTAGAACAGCGTTCTACCGTCGACACTGCGACGTAGGCTGGGCATACCCACTTTTCGTGCCCCTACACTGGGTGCGGGTCGTGATAGCCTTGTAGTTCATACTTGGATCTGTTCTCACCCATACTTGATTGAGTCGTGTCATAGAATAATTGCGTTATAATTGAGCTGCTTTCCTTGTTTCGATTTTCTCAACCTGCGAGTCCACACTCGGGATGAGGGTTGACTGTTTGCACCTGCGAGTCCACACTCGGGGCGAGGGTATTTGCCTTAAACTATCCTGCGAGTCCACACTCGGGGCGAGGGTTAGTGATTTGTTCAAACCTGCGAGTCCACACTCGGGGCGAGGGTTTGGTATCCGTTGATCTATTATTCACATGTTTCTTCCAGTAGTTCATTTATGCATAGTTATTTATGTATTTGTGTATCATATTTGCTTAGTCTTTTCCTGCTTATATCCTGCATTCTTCTCCATGCATGATAAACTGTTAGATAGGCATATTTTATGTATCTTGCTAGTCCCCTGAGGACCTGATGATCTCTCCAGGTTTAACCGTATTTGAGCCAAATACAGACGAGCAAGTTTTGAGCTAGCATCAGACTACGGTACCACTATAGTGATGATGTCATTTGATGTTTAGTCTAGTTTGGACTAAGTTTACTTCTTTTCATGATATTATTTTATTTTCGTCTATTGGTAGTAGATTTGTATCTACCAGACGTGATTTGAATCTTGAAACTTAAAAACTTCATTTTATATTATTATCCAGTATTGAGTGCTTCACTTTTCAGTTGTACTTATTGGAGTTGATTGTATCTTTATTTCTGTGGATGAGATCTAGACTGCCATATTTCTGTGACTTGCGAGTTTATAGACAGCGTTCTACTGTCGACTATGTGGCGTAGGCTGGACTTGGACAGACTCGTATCCGAAAGCAGGTGCGGGTCGTGACACCCTGGCACAAAGTATAATTTTTGAGCCAGTCGCGGTAGGCCTTTATGTTGTTGAGCCCTCCAGGATAAGTCATGATCAGGATAAAGGCCCTGTTATGGAAGAAGCTACTCCAGTCCGTGCCACCTGGGGGACTGTGACGGGTCCTTCGAAGAGTTTGGCTACCATGAACGCTGGCCCTGAAACTATTGGTAGTCAGAAGGAGCCTACAGATGCTGAAATCCCAGCGGCACCTAGGTCGAGGTCTTCTTAAAGGGACTCAAATCCTGAAGCTTCAGTGGCCAGAGGTTCGACGGGTGGGATGACGGCTGTTCCGTCGAGGCAAGGCGTCGTACTATCACCAAGTTCCACCAATCGTCCGACTCATATGGGAATCCCGAGGGCTCCCCCTATGATGCCTCAAGCATTAGCTAAGGCGGACGAGTACATGAAATTCCTTGTCAAGGCTGTGTACAAGATTTTGGGAGGGGGATATCTTCTGTGCTGGAGGAAGGCCAGAGTCTCGCGATAGCCAAGGCAATGGTGATCCTGCAAATTGGCTTGATACGGTCTCATCAGGGACATGATAATATGGCTGTGATCTTAGAGGCGTCGATTGCCGAACTTGACCACCATCTTACAGAGCTCCAAAGCATCCAGCGGAATGATCTTTCTGCCCTGATAGAGGGAAAGTGTGATAGGATGAAGGTTGAAGCCGAGTCAGCTTACTTGTTCAGTATGGTCGTCCTGGAGCTGAGTCTAGCCGATACCGAGATCAAGGAGCAAGAACTTACATCAGTTATGGTGGACCGGGCCAGTCTACAAGAGACCTTGGGTGTCCACATGGAGGAGTTTGACAATAAGATCTGTCTGCTCTAGGAACAACGGTCTCAACTTCTAGCAAATTCTGAGCGGACGACAGCCGAACATATCACGCTTAAGAATAAAACAGCAGAATTCACTCGACATATGGCCAGTATGTTCCAAAGAAGGAGCTGTTATGCCCCAGTTCTAAAATATATAGGAACCAAAGACATAAGTATGCCAGCTGTACGGTTAGAATAAGTATTCCTAATTTAATGGACTTATCCTAATCGCAGTACGCTGTAAAGTAATCTACTCTATCACAACTATGTCTCAATCCACAATAATAAATATAATCAAGAACAAACAATATATGTTATGGTCTGCAGCCCATTAGCATATATGTTTGGAATGGATACGAAGAATAATAGAGGTCCAATAAAACTAGGCTAAATGAGCAATATATAACAGAAAAGGAAATAGAAAGCACAAGTAAATGATAAACTAACACTACAAGCAATACCTGAACCCTGCAGCCAAAATTATACCATCCACCTGTCTATACTAAAAGCTCGACAACAACCTGGAGAGATCACTAGGTCCCCAGGGGACTAGCAAGATACATAAAAATAATACTATAATAAACTGTAAATAAAACATGACAAGGGGTAATAATAGCTTGGGTCATAACATGGTTTCGCATCCCACATCGAAATAGTGGACCACCCCAACAACCAAACAAGGATATAGAGTGACCCACCTTTCCGAGACAATACACTATCCTATGTCCCAACATAAACTAAACCTATCCATCTAGGTGTAATGCAAGTCGAAAACTATACTGGAACATATAAGTGGGTAGGAATAAAGCATAGCATCCGCTAGAGGCTTTCTCATGAACTAGTATACATCCGGACCGGATATGACGCATAGTCAGGGCCACTAAATGGATATATCCCCTAGCCATACTTTGCATCACTAGCATACCTCCCAATCGTGATCTGACGTGCGGTCAGTGGTCGCTGCCAGATATATATACTCTAGTGACACACCCATAACCGAAAAGCTATGAACCCATAATCGAAAAATCTAGTGAGGCTATAGGTTAGCTCATACGTGCCAGTAGTTTTTCCCCGCCCATGTATCACACAAGTCATATCCATGGCTTGGCGATCCATATCTCTATGCAAGTTACTATCTAGACTCCGCTAATCCATAAATGAACCGACACACGAACCGTCCGTATCGGTAGCAAGTGGAATACATAGGTTTGTGCCAACTCTATGATCCTCACTCTTGTGTCGTGTATGAGACGTGTCAACAGGTAAAAGAAGTTATGCGGCATAACTTCAACACATCAGAAATGTCAACTATCACATATGGTCAACACACATACACGCACACAAACATCGATAGACATATTTATGGCACCCAAGTCATACTTGGACGCACTCTACTAATGTAAAATACTAGCAAACACACAAACATCATGAATCAAGAACGAGTGCAAGATGGTAAGGTATCTTGCCTAGAATCGTCGCGAGAATGTAGATTATGGATCTGATTCCAACTTCTACAGTCTCGATCTCACGAACTCCTATAAATAATATTAATACATATTAATACTCATACTAATATTATCACCATAAATTACATACTAATACAATCTTTATAACCATCTATCTTAAATACTAGTCATTTACCATATAGTTATTCATAGTAAACTTTTAGATATAACATAAAATCGCACAAAAAATATATAATATATTCTGTATTAATCCTAAAATAAATCATTAATATTATGAAAATACTTTTTATGTAATTATTATTGTTTAAAAACTATTTAGAAATCAACTCATGATCAAATAAAGATCTACATTGATAAATCAACGTTATTACAACTTGTTTAACCATAAATAAACTAACTTTAATATTCTGAAGTAAATAGTAAATAGTTATTTAAATTAAGAAATATTAATGATCATGAGTCGAGGATAATTGGTATGGAATATTAGTTGAACACAAAAATATTTTTGGGCTCACAAGATGACAATTTTGATTGTTCGTTTACGGCAGAATTTTATCCTTCAAAGATCGAATTATTCGAGTATTAAAACAGTAAAATTTCGAAAAACTTATTCAACGAAAGTTGTAGGTAATCGAAATACGGTCATTTTTATATATGATATCGATGGTAAAGATGAATCCAAACAGTCCAAATCTATCTCACAATAAACAGTGCCAGATCTGGACACACTTGGGTAAAACGTGTGTCCCGACCAATCTAGGAAGAATTTTCACATAAAACATTATAGGAAGTAGTAGACACATAGGGGAACCCAGGATTTTTGGTCCCGCGAGATTTCGATGTCTAGAAGTGGAGAAAATGCGTTCGCAAAATGAAGTACCTGTTGTGATTTTTTGACAGCATGTCAGGGTTGACTTTGAGCGGCTGTCGTGGCTCGTAGGGGCTGTGCTAGGCCTCGAGACTCCTTGGTATGATGGAGGGGTGTCATAGAAGCGTCAAGGCTGAGGTGGTCGGCCCTAGATGGCTTACAAGTCGAAGAATAGGTGATGGAAGTAGTGGTCGGCCTTGGCTTGGTGGGCGTCAGCCTATTGACGGAGGTAGGCGGATTTGGTGATGAAGAAGAAAAGTGGCCTGCTATGGAGAGGTTCTTTATATAAGGGTTTGCTCTCCTTTGATTTATGGAAATATAGGGTTTGGTTTGATTAGATTTGGAGTTTATTAATGGTCCTGTAGAAGCATGAAATTTTTTCAGCAAATATAGCTCCATGCGCCCAAGTCAAGAGCAGGTCCATGCGCCCAGTCAGTATGATTCCGTGCGCCCACTGGATGAATCTCCATGTGCCCAGTTAAGTGTAGCTCCATGCGCCCAAGACTAGCTCCTCCAAAAGGAGGGTGCATAGCCTGAGACATGGCTATGCGCCCAAGCCTGACTCAGTCAAAGCCACGATCAAAACGTGCACCGAAGTGCATGGCCACGTCAGTCTCCACAAGCAGTCGTGTACCGAAGCATGCGGCCACATCAACACCACGACCAACCCACGATCTCGCAGCCTGTATGCGCCTACATTCTATGTGCCCAAAGCAGGACTATACGCCCACATAAGAACTAGCGTGTTCCCTCACATGGGCGCATAATACCATTCAGCAAGATAATGACTATAAAAGGGGGCTTCTTCCCTTTTCAAGGACAGAGGACGGAGAGCATTTTCAAGAGCCAAATTGCTGTACTTCTTGCCAGTGAGCCGAGAGTTAGCAATTTTCTTAGGTTTTCTTCCACTTTTGTAATCGGAGTGTCAACGGAGTAAAGGAGCAACTGCCGTTCGATCTCCATCATCCCATTCCCCAGAATTCTTTTTTGTACTCGGGGATCCTCAGCGCAGGATCTTTCAGGCGTACTCGATTTGTGGTGCCTTGCGCCAATAAAAGAAAAGACAGCATTTTTTTTTTCTTTTTTTGCGTGTGTCCACAAAAAATGGCGACTCTGCTGGGAACTACCTTTTCCTCTGACGAGAAGGTAGTGACGCAATCCGATACCAACAAAGTGGGGAGTACTCAGAAGATGTTGATCGTAAAGTTCGATCAGCAGGCGTTCAAAGAGATGCTCTCAAGGGACGGCTCTACTACATCAAAATCAGCGAAGCCAAACAAGTCTCGCAAAACTTGGCTTCCGAAGGCTCGCTGTGCATATCCTGCTAGTGTCATAGCAGATATGCATCTGGAGGACTCTGCTACTTGGGCGCATGACTCTGCCACAGAAGGTCCCTAAATGGAGAAGGCTCGTACCATTCCGGGCTCTACTAGCCCAATAACTCCTTCCCTGCACAACCAACAACAGGGTGTTCAACACCCAAAACTTGGCAAAGGAGAATACTACGAGGCCAAGAATCGGGGTGTGCGACACTCTAGCCGAACCCGGCGAGGCTCACAAACGAAGGAGGCCAAACTGGAAGAAAACAGTACTGCTCCACCAGGCATGCGCCCAAGGGAGTGTTTGGGTTCATAACCCCAACTAGAACACTTCTGTCTTCAACATGCTGGGCATTCAGAGTCATGCGCCCAAGGCTATGAGCCCAGGCTCGCTGGATCCATACTATGCGCCTACATCAAGGAGGCTCAGACATGTTGTCCAGAAGCATGCGCCCAAAGCCAGTCTCCAAGGCCTATGCTCCCACGACAAAAAGACAGGTCCCAACGCGTATAGCACGAGGCTGTCTTCAAGGACATCACAGAACTTAGGTATGGGGGTTGCTCCTGCACACAAACTGAGTCTGGATGCGCCTACTCTTCTTACAAACCCGCATGCAAAGCTCGACGATTCATGCAACATAGGTTGTAAGGCAAAACTCCCTTCCGCTGACTTGCATGACATGATAAATCATAAGCGTAAAGCGAAGGAGAACATAACAATTTATAGTGCACTTCTGTGCACCAGTATTGTTATCAATTGTTGTTGCTCAAAGACAACATGAACGCCTCAGAGAAAGTCCGTGTTTCGACGTCTGCACTTCTCTGACGACGAGAAGCCACTATATGTTTCATCTAATATGGCTTAGTAGCGTCCCCCTTACGGAAGCCCCAATCAAAGACGGTAGACTTCGAACCCAACTTTCTCTCTTAGCTCTACGAGAAGAAGAAGGAGACATCTACCAACAGATGGCCGACAGGCTGTCGCATCCGAAGGAGTCTATATGGGCACTCGATCAAAGGCGAGGTTCCATATGGACGATGAAGATTCCCAAGCCGGGGGTAGCATCCCTCAGAATCTGAAGAAGATGACCCCCCATATTGGGGGTAGCATTCTAGAGGACGATGATCCCTCTGAATCCGATGACGACTATCTGCCTTCTCTACCCGAAGATGAAGGACTTATCCACTCGGAGACAGACAACATCAGCACCAGTTGTACTGCTTCCTCTGTTCATCCTCGTATGCTATCCACATACATGACGGACGGAGAAAGACCTGAAGAAGCCAGTGATCAGACTAACAAACGGCTAGAGGGTCTTGAAATAGCATTCGCCAAGATCACTGATATGCTTACCAGCATCATGGCAGTTCAAGCTGCTGGGACTGTTCTTCTACCTCAACAGAACGTCTCGGTCCATGCTAGTCCAGCTCACAGCAACAACCCTCCTTCACTACAAAAGGAGTATCATTCCATTGTGCCTCCTCTAAATCTTGCGAATGCTGGGGGTGGTCCTTCGCCCTCAATACCTGACAACCGTTCAGCAACTGTTTTTCAACACCTGCTCAATCAACAGGATGCATTTAATTCCTTGGTCGCTCGCCTCGACACCATCTCGCACAAAGACGAGCTTCAGAAGATGGGGATATCTTAACCATATCCCTCTGAGTGGGAGAACACTACTTGTCCTCCTAACTACAAGCCACTAACGCTGAACTCATTTGACGAGTTAATTTCTCCTCGCCAGCACATGACGTACTTCAACACACAGACTCTGCACTTGCCCAAAGATGACCTGTTCCTGTCGAAGCTGTTCATTAGCACCTTGCAGGGGGTATCCTTCGAATGGTTCTGCAGTCTGCCTGACGGGTGTATCAATTTATTTAAAGACTTGGAGAGGATGTTCCTCAACAGATTTTACGAGAGTGGCATACATGTTAGCATGTCCACACTCATTGAAACCAAGCAAACGAGGACTGAGTCTGTTGTTGCCTTCATCGAAAGCTTCAGGCGGCTAGCACTGAAGATGCCCTTCGGCATACCAGACTCAAAACTTATGGATACTTGTCTGCATAACTTCCTTTCTACAGTAAAATTTTGTCTGGGTATACATAAGTATGATACATGGCCCACTTTTATTAGGGCCGCTGATGCTGCTGAAAACGACGTTCCTAACTTGGAGCTACTGGGGTTGAAGACACCCAAATCCGAAGACAAGGGCAAACATCTCCAAACCATCCCTGTTCGTGGGGGTAAAGGAAAAGAAGTCCTGAAAGTTGACACATCCAAAGTAGCCTCCAATTCTCAGGGCGCCTCCGACAAGCCTAAGGAGACTTTCTTCTTCGACGAAGACGATGTCATCACCATCTTCCACACATTGAAAAAGGGTAATAAGCTGACATTGCCTCCGCCACGACGTCCTGAAGAGGCGAAGCAACTCAATGATCCTAAGTACTGTCTCTATCATCAGTATATGCATCACTCCACCAAGGACTGCATCATTCTTAAGAAGAAGATACAACAGATTATCGACAGTCAAGTGATCAACCTAGAAGCTGAAGACAAGGTCGTATATGCTAACATGATCCCCAAGGCGATAATGTAAGTCGTCAACCTACCACCAGCTCGCAACTCGACTTTGGTCCCACTCACAAATGAGCGTGGCGAGATCATGTGGGTCCACCCAGACCTCGTCCAAGAAGTGAAGCAGGGGGTAGCGCCCCCCAAAGCAAGAAAAGGCAAGAAATTTAGGCCATGCCATATGGTGTTCTCCCCCATCTATGAGGTTCTATCTGGCGAGATGCGATCGGGAAAGACTTATCTTTGGACATACGATCCCGCACAAGAAGAAGTAGTACCTCCTCAAGCTTCTGCTGCCCCCACAAGCTCAGAAGCCAGCCTGTCTAAGCCTCCAACTACGGATAGATCCAAGCAGAAAGAGATGCAGTTTGACAAATCTCTAAAGGCGCCAGCTCCCGAAGACATGGATCGGCCCTACAACTTTGACATACTGGCCCAGCTAGCCAATATGCTTGCCAGGTTGTCTCTATTTGATCTATTACGACTCTCCAAAGAAACGTAGAAGGCCTTAAGCGAGGCATTGCTACATGCCGACTCTTACCTCGCTGAAGTCAAGGCTCCCGCTGAAGATCCTAGCTCCTGTCCCCACTGCCATAGTACCATGGAAGTGGTGCCCAACATCACCTTCTCACAGGAGGACATGCTACTCAAAAATAATCGTCATGATAGACCCCTGTACTACACAGAGTATATCGGGGCGACCAAGGTAGACCGCATGTACATCGATCCGGGATCCTCCCTCAGCATTATTACTAGAAGTTTGCTTCAAATTCTGGGAATCCCTCTGCACAAGCTATCTACAACCAACACAACTATCATGGCTTTCAATGCTGGTCGAAGCCATCCGCTGGGCAAGATCTACCTCAAATATCAGATCGGTGATCTCCGAACGGAGGTTTCTTGCTATGTGATCGATGCCAATGTATCCTACAACGTCTTGTTGGGACGTCCATGGATACACGAGAACATGATCATTCCTTCCACACACTATCAGTGCTTCAAGTACGTCAACAGTGACGGTGTCGTGAAGACAGAGTTTACCGATGTCGATCCTTTCAAGGGCATCGAAGCTTACTATGGAGATTCGGTACTTTACCAGTCTCACCCCCCAAGGATGACGATAATGAAGCTGACAATGAAGCTGAAGCAAGTCCTGTAACACCCAGTTTTCTAGATGAGGGTATTTTTGAAATCTTGTATTATAAATATTATTTATTGTATTTATTTCACATTATGATTTTTGGTGATTTTTAATTATTTTTAAACTAAAAACTGTTTTAAGTCATGACTTGTGATTTTGATATGCTGCAAGTGAAACCCTAGAGACTGCATGACCTAGAGCCTAACCATGTCATTAGGATGTTTTGATTATCATTTTTAGCCTAGGGATATTTTGGTCATTTTGACTTATTTAAATTATTTGATAATTTATTGAATTGGTAAAATTTTAGGTTGACTTGACTTGTTGAGACCTAGTAAACTAGCCTAGAAGCTAACCCTGGCCATGGTGACCCTAGTCTAACTTAGGTTAACCTACTTTTAGTCATTAGAAACTAATTTTGGATTAGGAGGATTAGTTTAAGTGAATTAAGTCATGGCCTGTGGTTTCATGAAATGGCTTATGACTTCATGACTTGATTAATCATAACTTAAGCCCATGGGCCAATTTAGGAAACCCTAACCCTAATTTTTACAACTTATGACCAGCCTCTAGGGCTCTCCCTTCCCTATAAATATTCTCCTCCTTGTTCTTGCCTCTTTTATTAAATTTTTACAAGTTTGAAGAAAGAGGTAAGAGCATTCTTCCCCAATCCATAACTTCCTTATTTCAATTCCTTTTTTGCTCAAATCTTTTGCATTGGGTTGTAATTGATCCCTACTTTATGTTCATGGAGAGAAATCTCAGGTTTGAATCAATTTGGAGATATTGGCTAGCAAGGTAATTTCCTTCTTTTGAAGCTTTTTATTGGAAGTTCAACCAATAGGTAAACCCTCACAATCACCATTAAAATTCAATTTCTTTGTATGAGTGCATAGCCCTAGGGGTCCCCTAGCTGCTAGCATAGGTGTAGTGTCGAGTCGTGTCGATTTCATGTCCGTATCGGACACGTATCAGTTGTACTATTGAGTGTTTGATAAAATGCCACAAAGGGTGAAAAATTGATATTTTTGAAAAGTATTTGAATGGATTTGTTGTATTATATATATGTATTGATTTCGTGATTGACTGAGCATGAATCCATGTCTTTGTCGTGTCCAAATCCGTGTTGGACACGCTGTGCGCTGGCCGGTCGAGTGTCCTGCTGCTCGAGCTTCGTAGTGGACACGACACAGTACGGTTTGGCATGAAACTTGGTGAGCTCATAGGGGCAATGTCTGTGAGCATGCCCCCAAGGTCCCATCGAAATTTGTGCAATGGTTTGGAAGAAATCATGGATGCACTGGCCTTGTACTGGCCGTACGAGCGCGATCAGAGACCTCTGATACGTGTCTCGTGCTCAGGACACGCGACCCGTGGACACCTCGTATCGAGTCCAGTGTATAGCCCTAATGTTGGGCTATACGTAGGTATGACCACGAGGCGTGTCGAGCTTGGTGTCGTGCTCACGAGACCTGGACACACGTGCCCACACTGTATTTACTGTCCTTTCCTCTGTGTTTAGTTTTTGTATAATTCAGAGTTAATATTAATTAAATTGTTAAAAATATGTGAGATAGTGTTCATTTAATGATGTGTGATGTAAATGACTGCTTGGGAATGATTTTTCATTGGCTTGGTCGAGGATTGCATGGTTGATTGGAAGTTGGTTTCATTTCTCCTAAACATCCTGAAAATCACTGATAACTACATTCAATTCTGAAATTCCCTGATTTAACAGATTTTTGTAATATTAATTGTCATGGTTAGATTCATATATAATGTTTATTAGTTACTTAGATGCTAGTGTGTTATTGTGTTAGAGGATTGAAAGATGGTTTTCGAAAATGGGGTATGGATGGGTTGGACTGCTCAATATTGATATGAACTGTCATTCTTTTTTTCCTGAGACACCTGTGCCACTTCTCTCTCTCACACACACACAGGTACACACATGACCCTCTGTATATTGACACTGATTTGGGATTTTAGGTTGTATCCATATGTTTCGCTGAGAACTCTATTGGTTGAACTATCATTAACCGATCTGCCATGGTCCTGAGAACATTTTCCTCCTTACTGTTTTGAATGGGCACAACCATACTGAATTTTTCCTTTTAGACACAAACTACATTTTCTGAGATTCACACACATTGTTGTCCTGCATATAGATGTCTGTATTCATCCTACCTGCACTTCATTACCTACCTAAAATTACCTTGTTCTGAACATACCACTGCACAGAGTTGTTCTGTCCAGGTTGGTAATTCAGACCCTCCTTGCATTGCAACAGACCATATCATTCCTGCATTCATCATTGTATGACACTTGTATTGATTCACTTGCATTTTATTGCACATCCCCTGTCTTTCTAATTCCTGAGATCAGTTCATGCTTTTACCTGAGTTTTGTTGTTAATTTTATTTTGGGTTCACAATGGGCTAAGGTATAATGGGAGAACTGGAATTAGTGTTAGAGGGCTAGAGTTCAGTTTTCAGGCCAATTGGCCAAAGCCTTGTACAGGTGACCCTTCCTTACCTGACATGCACAGGCCAATGTGTGTGCACACACACACTGAGAACTGTTAGTTAGGGGAGTGAGTTGGTTCAGTTTTGATACATGTGTTTCAAGATTGGAGTGAGTGAGGGGCTCGTATTTGGCCATGTGTTGGTGTTAGGATATAGAGATCAGAGATTAGGATTTGGTGGTGAATTAGTTCTCTAGGTAACAGTTAGAGCATGTAAGGTTGGTGTTTGAATAGTTAATGAGGTTTACCTACTCTATAGAGAAAGAGTTTACACAGGTTGAAGTTTGTGTGGCCAAGTCACTTTGGCTTGAGTCCATTTGGCACTTAGCAACAAGGGATTAGGATACAGCACACTTGGGTTTTGTTTACTGAATTGCAGGAGCAGTGGATGGCTCGAGCTTGTCCTTGGCTTGGTATTACCTTACCTTGTCATGGCATAGGAGAGTCAACATCCTTCATTGGTTAGATTATGAAGTTGTTCAGTCCTATGATAGTATAGATGTAGGCTGGTATCAGAGGAGGGGAGTGGTTTCATGGCAAACTAATAGAGGTTTGCCCAGTTGCTTTAGTACTCATTGGTCTAGCCCAAGTGATCCCTTTGGGTGTTCAGGTTAGTCCAGTTAAGGGAAGGCATTATAGCCTAGTGAATAAGCAGTAGTATGTGAGTTCACCATGTGTGCCAGTGGAAGCAGATATGAATAGTACATTATATATATGTGGACTTCCCCTTATCTTGAGTGTTGGATTAATAAGTAATTATAGTACTAAAGCATATAGGTACTAGAATATGTATAATACTATAAGGGTATATATGTATGATTGATAGATTGATATAGAGATAGGCTTTGTGATACATTAGAAGTAGTTTGAGTTTAGTTGATATTGCACTTATATAGTTATAGATATGTGATACATAGGCTATATATGCCCAGGGCTATAGACCTTGGGTATGTATATACATTGTTATGTATATAGAATATAGTGTTAAGGTATCCTAGTTATACTAGTATATGGTTGGTGTTGAGATAGCCTTAGATAGAGTTTGACCAAACTCTAGATTTTTGACCCAATAGACTAAGATTGACTAATATTAACTAGAGTTGACCCAGAGTTGACCTAGTTTGACCTTGACATAGTTTGACCTAGACAGTTGACCAGGTTTGACTTAGAGTTGACTTCGACCTAGATTGGTCTAGAAATCATGTAGATTGCATCATAAACATCATTTACCTTATTTTAAACACATTATAACCTATACTGCTATATTTAGGATATTGTGACTCTGGTGCAGACATCTGACATTAAACTACTCTTTTCAGAGTATCAGGCGAGTACATTATCTGATAGTTCTCTCATTTAATTGTCAATTACTGTACTTTAGTTCTAGTTAGTTGTATACGATTCTCTATTACAATACGTATGGATATTTCTGGATTCATGTATACGACACACTTTTATTTTCTGGCCTTTATTACTGGTATCATCATTCCTGGCTTCTATTACTGGAATCACCTACTGGAATCATTTACTGGAATCATTTACTGGTATCATTATATTTGGCTGGACTCATCCTGAATCATTGTGTCGGGTTTCTGGATTCACTTGCTGGGAGGGGAAATACTAGAGTAAGAAATGTGGATATACCCTATTTCTGGAATCACCCTTTGCTGGAATCAAACTGGAATGATAGCAATCTCACACCCGGCCAGGTGTATGATGTGCCGAATTATCTATAGCCGTTTACATGTCGATCTCGGTATTTTAAAACATACTACTAGAGTATAGGCTGGACTCACCCTGGAATCATTGATCACTATGACTGGAATCGTCCCTTACTGGATTCATCTTGTATTAGATTCATCTTGTACTGGACTTACATTGGAGTTACACTGGTCTACATTGCTGTTTGGACTTTATATCATATTACCCTGGTTCAGCTAGTTCTATTTTTACAGTCTCCATTGCTATGATTCTTCTCTTGCTTAGTTATTTACTTTCCTTGCAATTTATCTGTCTTCTTACCATCACCTGAATATAAACTGCCATTTTCATCAATATAACTGTCTATAACTGTTTTATAGTTCTCTGTCATTTACTTGGGTTTTCTAGATGAGATGTGCTCGTTCCTGTCCTGACTGGACCTGTTGTAAAATTTACAGATAACTGCCCTGAGGACACATGCCCTATATGTTACAGACCAGGAGATGGCTTAGCTACCTTTGGCCCCGACACTCAGGAGTGATCGGGATTTAGTTTAGTAGACTTGCATTTATTTTCATTTAGAGCTTGTTGTATAGAATTGAGACTTGAGATGTATTTGAGATTATTCAGATGTTGTTATTATTTCAGTAGTTTTTGTTGTCTTCAATTTCTTAGTTATATTCTGTGTTATTTTATCGTGCTTAGACTGTGATTGAGTTACACCATATCTTATACTTGTCCTCCGTTTGGAGTTGATCATGATGAGTACATCAAATACTGTATGAGTTGAAGGTTAGTTAGAGACTTAGAACAGCGTTCTACCACCGACACTGCGGCGTAGGCTGGGCGCTGTTACGTACTCGTACCCTCACAGTGGGTGCGGGTCGTGACATATTTTTAGTGGTGGCCCATGCAAGTCGAGAGTCGCATTAGTGCGATATCGTGGTAGTACGGCGACTTAGTTGTACTGCTGTGAGCTTGCGATAGGACTGAGAGATAGGCTTTATAGGAGAGGCACTCAATCACAGTTAGGAAGATTCTGCTTTAAATTATGCCATCTACATATCGTACTGATTTTCCTTCTTTGAAATAACTGTCCTCCTTTGATATATCAATTCCTGCTCAGTATTGACTTCCTTGTTCGATCTGTCTTCAGGATGGTGGAGACACGATCACATCGCTCTGGTGCAGCAGTTGCTGTAGAAGGGACTGCCACCTCTCAGCCAGATCAGCAGGGTCAGGAGGCTGCAGCTCCTGCCACCTCTACTCATATTGGGACTTCAGTAGCAGCAGCAGGGGGTATGCCTCCATCAGCTCGGAGGCAGGACCCAGTCATCCCAGAGATACAGTTCCAGCAGCCGCCGCCTATAGGACATGTGGATGCGGCACAAATATTCGCCTACTTCCAGCATTTTATGGACCGGCAGCGGGCCTGACAGGACAGGGGCATGGAGTTGGCCCTTACGGCAGTCGTAACTCGACCAGTGATCCAGCAGCCAAGGATACCGGGGATAGAACAGTTCCAGAAGATGAGCCCCAGAGACTTCCTGGGGACAGAGGGGATTTTATATGCTGACGAGTAGATCGAGCATATTGAGGAGATCTTTCGTCTGGCCCGGATACCGGCAGATCTTCAGATAGAGGCAGCAGCTAGCCGGATGCGAGATCTTGCTCGTACCTGGTATCAGTCAGACCCCAGGGTGGGGGTAGATGGACAGACTTGGGAGGAGTTCAAGGGCTTCTTCAAGAAGAAGTTCTTTCCAGATTCAGCGCTCAGAGCCTTAGAGTCGCAGTTCGAGAGCGTAGTTCAGGGGAGCCTATCAGTGGAGGAGTACGCTGGGGAGTTCGGCCGCCTCAGCAGATTCGTAGAGGGCTTGAGCGAGGCGGCGAAGGCCCAGAGGTTCCGGAAGGGTCTGGTCAAGGAAGTCAAGTCCTTGACCAAGGGCAACAGGGATGCCACTTTCGAGGAGATTTTGACGGAAGCTTTATTGGCTGAGGATGATCTTGAGCCGAGGCTCAAGAGGGGGCGGGATGCTCACGGTACCAGCAACAGCGGAGGCCAGGCCAAGAGGCCTCATGTGCAGATTCAGCAGATGCAGGCACCAGTGGGAGTTCAGCAGGTGCAGCATCAGTACCGGGGTCAGGACTCGAAGGTGATCAGTTGTTCCTACTGCAAGAAGCCGGGACACATTTGGGAGCAGTACAGGAAGAGGTTGAAGGTTTGCTATTTCTGTGGGTCAGCTGCCCACCAGAAGATAGATTGTCCCATTACACCTCCTTTTGAGGGGGCTAGGCCACCTGTAGCTCAGCACCAGAGGGGTGGAGCTTTTGCAATGGCAGCCGAGGAGACTGACGTCGCAGGTGATGGATTAGCAGGTTTGATCTTCTTGTTCTTCCTCCACACCTTCATGTGTGATTTCCCTTAGTACCTGCCAGGATATTGCTTATGATTGCTAGATAGTGTAGCTACCCTGCTCGAGATTGTGGAATCATGACCAGTAGGATTGTATTGCTTCGACTTGATTGATTGGGGGTTTGACCTAGGAGAGGTGCGATCATCTTAATTTCGAGGACAATTTTTATAAGGTGGATAAGATTGTAACACCCAGTTTTCCAGATGAGGGTATTTTTGAAATCTTGTATTATAAATATTATTTATTGTATTTATTTCATATTATGATTTTTGGTGATTTTTAATTATTTTTAAACTATTTAAAAACTGTTTTAAGTCATGACTTATGATTTTGATGTGCTGCAAGTGAAACCCTAGAGACTGCATGACCTAGAGCCTAACCATGTCATTAGGATGTTTTGATTATCATTTTTAGCCTTGGGGTATTTTGGTCATTTTGACTTATTTAAATTATTTGATAATTTATTGAATTGGTAAAATTTTAGGTTGACTTGACTTGTTGAGACCTAGTGAACTAGCCTAGAAGCTAACCCTAGCCATGGTGACCCTAGTCTAACTTAGGTTAACCTACTTTTAGTCATTAGAAACTAATTTTGGATTAGGAGGATTAGTTAAAGTGAATTAAGTCATGGCTTGTGGTTTCATGAAATGGCTTATGACTTCTTGACTTGATTAATCATAACTTAAGCCCATAGGCCAATTTAGGAAACCCTAACCCTAATTTTTACAACTTACACCCAGCCACTAGGGCTCTCCCTTCCCTATAAATATTCTTCTCCTTTTTCTTGCCTCTTTTATTAAATTTTTACAAGTTTGAAGAAAGAGGCAAGAGCCTTCTTCCCCAATCCATAACTTCCTCATTTCAATTCTTTTTTGGCTCAAATCTTTTGCATTGGGTTCTAATTGATCCCTACTTTATGTTCATGGAGAGAAATCTTAGGTTTGAATCAATTTGGAGATATTGGCTAGCAAGGTGATTTCCCTCTTTTGAAGCTTTTTATTGGAAGTTCAACCAATAGGTAAACCCTCACAATCACCATTAAAATTCAATTTCTTTGCATGAGAGCATAGCCCTAGGAGTCCCCTAGCTGCTAGCATAGGTGTGGTGTCGAGTCATGTCGATTTTGTGTCCGTATCGAACACGTACCAGTTGTACTGTTGAGTGTTTGATTAAATGCCACAAAGGGTAAAAAATTGATATTTTTGAAAAGTATTTGAATGGATTTGTTGTATTATATATATGTCTTGATTTCATGATTGACTGAGCACGAATCTGTGTCTTTGTCGTGTCCAAATCTGTGTTGGACGTGCTGCACGCTGGCCGGTCGAGTGTCCTGCTGCTCGAGCTTCGCAGCGGACACGACACAGTACGGTTTGGCATGAAACTTGGTGAGCTCATAGGGGCAATGTCTACGAGCAAGCCCCCAAGGTCCCATCGAAATTTGTGTAGTGGTTTGGGAGAAACCATGGCTGTACTGGCCTTGCACTGGCCGTACGAGCGCGATCAGAGACCTCTGATACGTGTCTCGTGCTCAGGACGCGCGACTCGTGGACACCTCGTGTCGAGTCCAGTGTGTAGCCCTAGTGTTGGGCTATACGTAGGTATGACCACGAGGTGTGTCGAGCTTGGTGTCATGCTCACGAGACCTGGACACACGTGCACCACACTGTATTTACTGTCCTTTCCTCTGTGTTTAGTTTTTATATAATTCAGAGTTAATGTTAATTAAATTGTTAAAAATATATGAGATAGTGTTCATTTAATGATGTGTGATGTAAATGACTGCTTGGGAATGATTTTTCATTGGCTTGGTCGAGGATTGCATGGTTGATTGGAAGTTGGTTTCATTTCTCCTAAATATCCTAAAAATCACTGATAACTACATGCAATTCTGAAATTCCCTGATTTAACTGATTTTTGTAATGTTAATTGTCATGGTTAGATTCATATATAATGTTTATTAGTTACTTAGGTGCTAGTGTGTTAGAGGATTGAAAGATGATTTTTAAAAATGGGGTATGGATGGGTTAGACTGCTCAATATTGATATGAATTGTCATTCTTTTTTTTCCTGAGACACCTGTGCCACTCCTCTCTCTCACACACACACACAGGTACACACATGACCCTCTGTATATTGACACTGATTTGGGATTTTAGGTTGTATCTATATGTTTTGCTGAGAACTCTATTGGTTGAACTATCATTAACCTATCTGCCATGGTCCTGAGAACATTTTCCCCCTCACTGTTTGAATGGGCACAACCATACTGAATTTTTCCTTTTAGACACAAACTATATTTCCTGAGATTTACACACATTGTTGTCCTGCATATAGATATCTGTATTCACCCTACCTGCACTTCATTACCTACCTAAAATTACCTTGTTCTGAACATACCACTGCACAAAGTTGTTCTGTCCAGGTTGGTAATTCAGACCCTCCTTGCATTGCAACAGACCATATCATTCCTGCATTCATCATTGTATGACACTTGCATTGATTTACTTGCATTTTATTGCACATCCCCTGTCTTTCTAATTCCTGAGATCAGTTTATGCTTTTACCTGAGTTTTGTTGTTAATTTTATTTTGGGTTCACAATGTGCTAAGGTATAATGGGAGAACTGGGATTAGTGTCAGAGGGCTAGAGTTCAATTTTTAGGCCAATTGGCCATAGCCTTGTACAGGTGACCCTTCCATACCTGAGATGCACAGGCCTATGTGTGTGCACACACACACTGAGAACTGTCAGTTAGGGGAGTGAGTTGGTTAAGTTTTGATACATGTGTTTCAAGATTGGAGTGAGTGAGGGGCTCGTATTTGGCCATGTGTTGGTGTTAGGATATAGAGATCAGAGATTAGGATTTGGTGGTGAATTAGTTCTCTAGGTAACAGTTAGAGCATGTAAGGTTGGTGTTTGAATAGTTAATGGGGTTTACCTACTCTAGAGAGAAAGAGTTTACACAGGTTAAAGTTTGTGTGGCCAAGTCACTTTGGCTTGAGTCCATTTGGCACTTAGCAGCAAAGGATTAGGATGCAGCACGCTTGGGTTTTGTTTACTGAATTGCAGGAGCAGTGGGTGGCTCGAGCTTGGCCTTGGCTTGGTATTACCTTGCCTTGTCATGGCATAGGAGAGTCAACATCCTTCATTGGTTAGATTATGAAGTTGTTCAGTCCTATGATAGTCTAGATGTAGGCTGGTATCAGAGGAGGGGAGTGGTTTTATGGCAAACTAGTGGAGGTTTGCCCAGTTGCTTTAGTACTCATTGGTCTAGCCCAAGTGATCCCTTTGGGTGTTCAGGTTAGTCCAGTTAAGGGAAGGCATTATAGCCTAGTGAATAAGCAGTAGTATGTGAGTTCACCATGTGTGCCAGTGGGAGCAGGCATGAATAGTGCATTATATATATGTGGACTTCCCCTTTTCTTGAGTGTTGGATTAATGAGTAATTGTAGTACTAAAGCATATAGGTACTATAATATGTATAATACTATAAGGGTATATATGTATGATTGATAGATTGATATAGAGATAGGCTTTGTGATACATTAGAAGTAGTTTGAGTTTAGTTGATATTGCACTTATATAGGTATAGATATGTGATACATAGGCTGTATATGCCCAGGGCTATAGACCTTGGGTATGTATATACATTGTTATGTATATAGAATATAGTGTTAAGGTATCCTAGTTATACTAGTATATGGTTGGTGTTGAGATAGCCTTAGATAGAGTTTGACCAAACTCTAGATTATTGACCCAATAGACTAAGATTGACCAATATTGACTAGAGTTGACCCAGAGTTGACCTAGTTTGACCTTGACATAGTTTGACCTAGACAGTTGACCATGTTTGACTTAGAGTTGACTTTGACCTAGATTGGTCTAGAAATCATGTAGATTGCATCATAAACATTATTTACCTTGTTTTAAACACATTATAACCTGTACTGCTCTATTTAGGACATTGTGACTCCGGTGCAGACATCTGACATTACACTACTCTTTTCAGAGTATCAGGCGAGTACATTCTCTGATAGTTCTCTCATTTACTTGTCAATTACTGTACTTCAGTTCTAGTTAGTTGTATGCGATTCTCTATTACAACACGTATAGATATTTTTGGATTCATGTATACGACACACTTTATTTTCTGGCCTCTATTACTGGTATCATCATTCGTGGCTTCTATTACTGGAATCACCTACTGAAATCATTTACTGGAATCATTTACTGGTATCATTATATTTGGCTGGACTCATCTTGAATCATTGTGTCGGGTTTCTGGATTCACTTGCTGGGAGGGGAAATACTAGAGTAAGACATGTAGACATACCACATTTCTGGAATCACCCTTTGCTGGAATTAAACTGGAATGATAGCCATCTCACACCCGGTCAGGTGTGTGATGTGTCGGATTACCTATAGTCGTTTACATGTCGATCTCGGTATTTTAAAACACACTACTAGAGTATAGGCTGGACTCACCCTAGAATCATTGATCACTATGACTGGAATCGTCCCTTACTGGATTCATCTTGTATTAGATTCATCTTGTACTGGACTTATATTAGAGTTATACTGGTCTACATTGCTGTTTGGACTTTATATCATATTACCCTGGTTCAGTTAGTTCTATTTTTACAGTCTCCATTGCTATGATTCTTCTCTTGTTTAGTTATTTACTTTCCTTGCATTTTATCTGTCTTTTTACCATCACCTGAATATAAACTTCCATTTTTTTCAATACAACTGTCTATAACTATTTTATAGTTCTCTGTCATTTACTTGGATTTTCTAGATGAGATGTGCTCGTTCCTGTCCTGACTGGACCTGTTGTAAATTTTACAGATGATTTGTAGCACCCAGTTTTCCAAATGAGGGTAATTTCAAAATTTTGTGTTTATAATTATTTTAATAATGATATTTAATTTATGATATGATTTTTGGTGATTTTAAATTATTTTAAAATTATTTAAATCAATGACTTGTGGTTTTGACGTTTTGCTAGTGAAACCCTAGAGACTGTTTGACCTAGAGCCTAACCATGTGATTATGATATTTTAATGTCATTTCTGGCCTAAAGATATTTTGTATTTGACCTCTTTGAATTATTTTGATATTATTTTATTATTTATGATATTATTTTGGGATTATTTGAGTCGGGTTCGAATTTTATATCAATCCGACTTGTAACGGGGACCCGGGGTAACTTAGACTCTAGTTGGACCCATGCATTAGTTAGCCATGGCCCACATTTTAATTAGTCATGTTAGAAAGATTAGTCATAATCCTAATTATTAGGTTAACCATTTAGGGTTTTTATTTTGACCCTTTTACCCCCAAACCCTAACCAAAATTGTTTTAAACACTTGTAACTAAGGGAGGGGCAAACTTGTAATATTCAATGAGGGAGGGATAACCACTATGGCCGGCCCTAATAGGACTTCCATCTCATTTCCTTTCTTTGAGAAGTCTTCTTCCCCAAGTGCTCTCAAGCTCTCCCAAGGAAGAAGCCTTTCTCCTTGAATTTTCTCTCCTTTAGGTAATATTTTCTTCTCTTTTATTTCTCTATTTTGCATTTAGGAAAGTTTTAACCATAGGAATGACCCCCATTGTTGTGTCCCTATTTTGTGTCCTCTTGTGTCCATTATGTGTCCTTTAGGAATTTCTATTGTATTATTGTTGTGTCTTGTGTTCATGGGGAAAACCCCCAACTTGGACGCACTTTATATTTAAAATATTGATTAAATGAATTAATTCATATTAAATCTCAGATTTGAATATGTAGAGATGTGTTCTTGAGTACTTTACATTTCATTCATGTATCTCTTATAGATGTATTCATGTTACATATATAGATTTGTGTATGTATATATATATATTGTAATGAGAGTCTATCTATATTTATATATCTAATAAATGGTTAATGATGATTATATAATCAAGTTTGTGAGTGTGGTTCCTCATATTATTATTGTCATTATTGTTGTGGATAATTAGGATATATATTGTGTATTCTTTTGGCTCAAACTATTTAAATCCGTCATGATTTTTATCCACGTTTTTAATTTCAGCCCTAACTTAGAAATGTCATAACTTCTAGCTCAAAGCTCGGTTTAATCTCCCATTTTTTTAAAAGAAGCGTATTGAAGTTAGATTTCCAAAAACATGTATTAATAGGCCTAATTCTTTTTGTAACTTTCTGGAGAATTATTTGAGTGTCAGATGTACGAAAGACAAACGCGTTCTCGGTGTTTTTGCGATTCCGGGAGTTTCCGGAAATGAAAACGTGATTCGTTTGAAGTTTCGAAAAGCTAACACATAGATCTATAACATACTTTAATCCTAGATTTTAATTTATGCTGAGATGGTACAATATTGATTATTAGTAGGAGTTACTATTCGGCATATGCATTTTGTGCACCCTTGTGTGTACTATAATGTTTTATTTGATTTTAACCCATGTTAATGTATATACATTATATAATTAAATAGAGAATGCAAGCATGAGTAAATGGTTAAATAAATGATGTATGAGGTGTAAGTATCCTATCTAATATAAGCATGTATAAGTATGGCTTGTAATGAATATGTTGGTTCCATAGTATGTAATGTATGGTGCATATAGTAGTGCAAGAGAATAAATGAATGATGAATGAATGCAAGCATGAATGTAATGTAATAATAGATGTAATATATGCAATATACAAGTTAATGAGATGTAATGTTCTATGTTAACACATCCTATATTACGTCATGTACCCCCTTACACTATGTTGACACTATCACACTTGACACTTTGTTCACTTACACTTTGACACTCTTTGATATGTATACACTATGTATGCCCATTTAACCCTCACTTGCCCCTTTTGTGATGTTCACATACACACGCATAGCCTCTTAAATAAGTATTTATGAATATAGTTAACTTATCTATGTATGTATATTATATATATGTTAGCATATTGTGTTGTAATATATAAGTTTATATAACCATTTGAAATGCCATGATTATAGACCTAATGTTGAATACCAATATATGCATGTGTATATATGTGTAGACATATATAGCTTAAAGTAATAGATTACCTAGTGTATATCCAATGTGAATTCTTGCCTATTTGAGTATTGAATAATTGTATGCTATATAGAGTTGGGTGTATGTTGGCTTGTATAGCCTTGTATTGATGTGTGCTTACAAGGATAGTCTTGGTTAGGCCTAGTAAGACTTGCTGGGTTAGGACATGACCTAGTTTGACCTAGTTTGACTAGTGCAGTTGACCAAAGTTGACCAAGGGTTGACTTTGGCCTAGTTTGATCTAGATTCATGTAGAATGTATTGTAGTGCTTTATATTACCCTTCTGGACATGTTGTGACTTGTGCTGTTCTAATTAGGAGCCAAACACCTCTCCTCAGACAGTATCTTTACCTTGGACATTCAAATATCAGGCGAGTACATTCTCTGATCATTTCATATCTTGTTTAGGATTATATTTCCTGCTTTAAATTACTTTACATGATGCTGACACGTTGAAAATACGGATTAGTACTATATGGATCTTGTTGTACGATGTTATCCCCTTAACGGATACATCGGGTATTCGTGTTCGTGTACTTTATCGTGAGCATCGTGTACTCCTTGTATTCGTGACATTCGTGTACAAATCGTATGAAATCGTATATATTCATGTATTCACATGATCTCGTGTGCGACTATACTTCGTGTGCAATAACATAACTTAGCTTGATCCTTGTGTATTGATTGGGGCGGGAGAGTAGAAGTGGTTATGTAATCAATCCAGTAGATTACTCGTGTACAACCTCTGTAGATTACTCGTGTACAACATCGTGCCGTTTACATAACCATCTTGTGCTCTGAATCACTAGTCACTGATAGTTCTCTATATATTGTAGCTATTTACTTACAGTCTCTCTCTTTTTCATCATGTTATTCTTCAGATCTTGTATCTTACTCTCTAGCATGTTTATATTTCCTAACCTGTTATGATATTGTTGAGATGTACTGTACTCGCTCCTGTCCTGACTGGACCCGTTGATAAATTTTACAGATAGCTTGGAGATTGCCTGCTAGCCTAGAGGAGACACATTAAAGGTTGTATAGATAGTTATTTCAATTGTCTGGAGTTGTATTTACTTTATGGATTACTGTATCTGAGTTTGGAGATTTGAGATGTATTTCTGGATTTGTGTATCTTAGACACTTAGATTTCTCTCTGTTGTACCTCTTTTGGATTTCATGGTTTGTCTATCCTTATCATGCTCTACCTTAGATGTGATTGAGTCTGTACCTGCTATGTTACCCCCATTCGGGGAGTATAAACTGTTTAGCCTTATACTGTTAGATGCATGAGACCTAAGACAGCGTTCTACCGCCGACACTGCAGCGTAGGCTGGACTGTTTGCCATTGATTGTAAAAGTACAGAACAATTATCGGAGGACTGAACTTAGACTCACAATACAAACTCGCTTGTACAAAGAAAGCCTAGGGACGAAAACCTAGGTACAGTAATCTAAGTACAATTATTTATTTTAGATTCTGGAGGGTGACGATAGAGGCTCGGGAAGGCGACGGCAGCCCTGCCTTACTTCTTGGACGATCGGTATGCAGCCTTGGCTCCTTGTGAAAAGATGGTTGGCGTTGACGAAGAAGTGCTCTTTTTGCTCCTCTGTTGCTCTCCTGGCTTCTCTCTCTCTCTCTGTGTATTCTCTCTCTGACTCTGTATTTTTTATTCTTTTGTTGCTGGGGGTCTTTGCAGAGAAATGATGCTGGCTATTTATAAGAGTGGGGTATGATCATTAGGGTTTACTAATGATCATTTTTTTGGAATGTCGGCGCTCCTTCAATCTATCTAAACCCTTGATCCTGATTACAATGAATCTAAGCCATTAATGCGGATAGCACCGAATCTTGTGAGCAATTAATGTTAACTGCTTTAAATCTTCATGATGGATTATACCAATGTTCGATTGCTCGCCACATGTCCTATTGGCTTTATGATAAATGATATGCCTTGATCTCGGTAATTATGATGATGACGTCAAATATATTTGCTGAGATTCGGTTAAATCCTTGATTGATCCGATGCCACGTATTTTAATTATGGGGCCTGCCAGAGCCGCATAGGATAGGCAAGACTTGAACCGCAGGGAGATAATCTTCATGAGCCGCATAGGACAACGCCTTATTGAGCCGCAGGGGATGAACTCTCAATGAGCCGCATATGCATAATCTCTACGAGCCGCATAAGCTAGCGTTGTATTAAGCCGCAGGGATTGGGCTCTCGGTGGGCCGCATATGGCTGATTTCTGCTGGCCATATAGGGTGACTTCTTAGTGAGCCGCATGAAGCTATTCTCATTTAAGCCGCATGAGACGTGCCACGTGGCAATCTAGGACTTCTGTCGGATCGGGTCAGAGATTTTCTTCTTTTCCCGAAGAGTCTGTCATTATGGCAGAACCATTATGACGCTTTATGTCAGAGCCGTCACAGTCGTCGAGTCGTGTCAGGGCATTAAATGAGGCCACCACTCAAATGGCCAGCTGTAGGGGAGGATCCCAAGGGGGGATGTGACGTCGATCGGGCCGCATATTCCTGCTGAACCGCATACACTCCCGAGCCGCATGAGACTGAGAGTCTTCTTTGAATCGCGTAAGGCAGCTCCTGTACGAGCCGTATGGGCTTCTTCCCAGAGCCGCATGGACCATTACTCTGATATTTTCTATGCTTCTACAGGACCCCCTTCAAAGTTTTCAATTTGTAAAATTGAAACACTTTGAATAAGAAGCATGGCCCCGTTCATGCCGCATAAGTGTCTCAGTCGCATAAACTCATCTGGCCGCATAGGCTCTTTGCCACGTGTCCTGACTACGTGTGCAAATCTTCATTAAATGCTCTTGATTCGTTTTGATTTAACGCCGTTTTTTGGGGGAGGATCCCAAGGGTCGGTTTTGTCTTGACCGAAGCATTTTTGCCTTTATCTTTTATAGCAGTGCATAATCCGAGGCGTAATCCGAGACGTCTGTTTGTTTTATGGGTCTCTTTCGCCTATAAATAAGAGTCTTTTAGTCTCTTGGGGGTTTTTTTACCTTCTCTCTTTGCTCAAATCCCCTGTTGCCGACTTTGCTCTTCGTCTTCTTCCTTCAACAATCGATATTGGCTCCCAAGAAGGCCGCTGCTGCTACGGGTAAGAAGGCCGCATCATCTTCTGCGGCAGCGAAGGGCAAGAAGGCCGCGTCTTCATCGACTGCGGCGGCGAACATGGCGGCTCCTCCGCCGGCTGGCGTGCCTGCTTTTCACCCCGACGTCCACCCGCCTATTGCTGGTAGGATTCTTTAATATGAACCGCCATGGCTACGCCACATATTTTATGCACGAGCCTATATTCCAAAGCATGCTGCGTGTCTGACTCATGCTCGGGCCGCATGGGGTATGACCCAGGTTTGAGCCGCATAAAAGTGGTTGCATAACTACTTCTTTATCAAGGCCGCATAAGCTTATCAGGATTTGGACCGTATGAGCTCTTTCAAACTGAGCCGCATAAGCTCAGTTGGACTGATCTGTACAAACCTTTTTAAACCGAGACGCATGAGGCTATACTGAGCCACATAAGCATCATGTAGTTTTGTGTTTCAGCTATCTTTTTGACTTGTTTCTTTTGTCTTTCTCTAGTGAATCTGCTCGTAAATCCTGCTGGGGAGCTTATAGTGGGTTCAAATCAATTCGCCCTGGGCGTGCGTCTTGACGACTTGATTAAGCATGTGTTGAATCAATTCCCTACTGATGAGCCTTCGGAGAGGTTGAAGGCCAGTGAGAGTCAGACCCTCCATTACCTCCGTTCCATGATGAATACTGGGAAGCTGGATGGAAAATACCTGAAGCCTTTGTTCCTTTTTGGTGATGCTTTAATCATCAAGAATCCTCGAGTTTTAGAGATCACCGAGAACTAGGATTTTTCTTTGGATGGGGTGGCAATCCATATTCCTCTCATGGAACGTCATTATCCTTTGTCATGGTTCAATATGGTGTTACTGGACAGGAAGATGGTGTGTAACTTAACTCCTACTCAATCAGGGATGTTGATGGGCAACATCCATTATAATCCGAACATGCGGTCAGCGTATGCGGGTAAGGATTCCGCCCTCCGGTATATGATGGGTCTGGCCCTGGGCTCTTTCATGAATGTATACGGCCCCAACTTCACACTTACTCAAGCTGATACTTTCCTGAATCGGCTTGTTCGCAAGAAGTCTTATCCTGTTGGTAGGCTGGCACTGCCGAACTGGATAAACCCCACCTCTACGTGGGCCCAGTTGACTACTTGGGTTTTACAGACTATGGAACATTCTTGCGGGAGGTGGGGCTTTACCATGCCATTCGGGGCACTTGTCACGGGCTTCCCATTAATAAACCACTGTTCGTGGCGCTCTTGGAGATGTATAGCCGGCGAACGGGGACGTTCTTTGCACCAGTAGGGGAGCTGGGGCTTGCTCTTCACGAGATGTATACTGTCTCTAAACTTCCATGGGGGAATGAGCCTTTTGAGGTGTATACCCCGTCGAATGAGGAGTTCGAGGCCTTGGACAGGCAACTCCCAGGTTCTGTTGCGGTGTATCGGGAGTTGTTGTGCCACCATAGTGCTTGTCATCAGATGGCTATAAAAACGACGGATAGCTCCGAGGGGACCGCTCCCCATACCACATCCTGGATTAATTATCTTTTTAGAGTTGATCCTTCTGGCGAAGTTACTCCTCGAGCCCTTCGAACGCATGCAGAGGTAAGGGATCTGATGTCAAGTGTCAAGAAGTCGCGATCCAAGAGCGATATATTCGGGAGTCAAGCTGACTCTCTTAGTTATTTTCACTACGGGACCATACAGATGTCGGAGAAGGCACTTCTGGCTGGATTTTTAATGATATGGCTACGGAACTGCATAGTCTCGGGAGGAGCGGGTTCTATCGAGAGGATTGGTCGTCATTTCATTCTCCCTGCCGTTAAACTAGTATTCGGAGTTAGACTGGCCCTCCTTCCGGCTATGGTGTGCAGCATACACCATGGTCTTCGAACATTCTCGTCCAAGGTTATTGCTCGCAAGAAGACTTTAGATTTTAAGCGCGTAGAACTGCCTTTCCACTACCTGATGGGGTGGTTGGCGATGCACTACAAGTCTTTGCTGGGACCTGGGATAGCGAAAGATGCTACAGCTGAGGATTCTTTCCTCTTCAAATGCCATCACCGGTCTTGGGAATACAACACTATGCCAGCTTGTCGGATGGCGCTGGCGAGGGTGGATGGGTGTGACCTCTTTGTGTCTGTTCCTCCTTTTTCTGATGAGGAAGTGAGGAAGGTACACCTTGATGGTACTGGACCTTCTTATTTTCTGTCTCCGGATATGCTTGCTTGGTTGCGCAATATCCGCCTCGCGCATTTGGTTTATCGTAACCGAGATAATGTGTACTTGGAACCTTACCTACCTAGCAGGTTTTCGCATCAGTTTGGTTATAGCCAGTTGTTCCTCGATTGTCCCAACCCTTGTTTGGGTTTTGAAGGCAGCGTTCTTGACGGCATCCGAGCGTGGAATTATTATGACGCTTATCATACTCGGGCCAGCTTCTCGGTTCCCGATACTAAGGCGCCGAGGGAAATTTTGTACGTAGCTGCTTTATATCACGTTATGGCGAACAAGCCTCCTGTTAACTCTGATCCGAGTACCAGTTTCATCGTGGGTACCGGTTTAGAGGAGAAGCCCAAAGGGGCTAAGGCTAGAAAGCAACTGGCGCTCCAGATCCCCCTTCCTGAATCAGAACCTTCCGAGTCGGCTGAGGATGAGGATGATAATGATAGCGAAGGCTCCCTCTCTGGTGGGGGTGAAGAAGTAGCGGATCAACCGCTTCCCACCCCCGACGAACCGGCGGAAGATCTGTTGCTTACTACGCAAGAGGGAGTAGTGAGAGAAGAACAACCTTCAGCCGTGTCTAGTCTTTCGCGCAAACGGGTCAGACACGAGTCTTCTGACAGTAGAGCGACCTTTTTCGTGAAGAGAGCCGCTATTAGGTCTCGTAGATTACTTATCACCGAGAAGGGTGAAGGTATAGACGCTACTCCGGGGGTAAGACCAAGTCGCAGTCATCTCTTTGTTGTAGTTGTCTTTTTTTTTCTCGGAGATATGACTTAGTCACTTTTTTTTGTAGGTGCCCGATGAGCCGTCCTCTCCCGAATCGTCTACCACCCCTGAAGTTGCTCCGGCCCTTGCTGCTTTGATTAGCGACATGTGTGCCGCGGTCCTTTCTGCGGGTGCTCTCTCAGCGGTGGCTGGAAGCTCCCAGGTTGCTGAAACCTCGCCCGGGGTGACGAAGGTTTCTTTGGACCCATCCCCGAAGCCGCTGATCTTCAGCAATGCGATGCCGATCTCGGTGCGCCCCCTCCCGAGGATACAAGGGCGGAGGAGCCTATTATACCAGACTCGGAGGTTGTTGGTGAAGGGGCTGTGGTGGCTGCAGGAGAACCTCGGCCTTCGTGCTCCTCTACTGGTAAGATAAGCCAGATATTGACTAGTGAGGGAGCTTATTTACTCTATCAGCATATTCTCTGGGTCAAATCGATTCATGGTTGCCTTGGCCCTGCAGGTCCTGACCCTTTACTTTCCATCGTGGATGTTCTTGGGGACGGCTTGGCCTGCCGTGATACGGGAGAAAGGAGCGTTCCTTCTTCTTTGTCGTCCCATGTCGAGGAGCCTCCTGCCAGCTCTAGGCCGACAGGAATGGGGTTGGCGATGGTCTCCGCCTCATCCTCTGCAGATTATACGGCTCCGGAGACCGACCTCTCGACCCTGCCGAGTATTCAAATTTTGCAGGCTGTCGAAGAGGAGTTGGCCGCTGTTCAAGCATCCTTTCGTGCGGAGCTGGTTTCTCTCGTAGCAGGAGCGGCAGATTCTGTTGCGTCTTCTTCGGTGCTGCCCGCCACACTTCCATTGACACCTGCCTCCACGGAGACTCTGGATGAGGTGACACAGGACGTGGTCGACAGTTTCTATCGTCATTTAAAAAGGGGCGTAAATGTTGCCATAGGATGGGGGACCCCATTTTCTCTATCTCTCCAGTGTGCTCGGGGTCAGATTGCAACCTTGAAGTCCCTTCCTCGCGAGGCGGGATTGGCTGCACTGCTGGAACCTAAGCTGACGGAAGCTGATCAGCTAGTGACCCAACTACTGGCGGTACGACAGGCGGGCTTGCCTGCTGCGATCGAGCGGGAGCGGGGCTTCCTTATTGCTGCTCGGGATCGGATTAAGCTAGCCCGAGATACTGCTGGGCTAGTTGTACGGGGGGGCCTTGATAAGTTCTCCGCTTCGTATGACCAGCTGGGTCGTAGGAGTCAGGCTTGCCGTGCTCGGGAAGAGTCTGCTTCTCGTGGAATTGCTGATACGAAGGAGCGGATTCTTGGGCTCCAGAGGCAACTGGCCTTCTTAGAGTCAGAGCTGGAGGCTGCTCAGGCGGAGCAGGAGTCGATCGTTCGGGAGGCCGAGAAGGTTTCCCGATCTTCCGATAACCTGGAGCGGGCCTTTAAGAAATTTGAGGATAACTGGCAGGCTCACGCTCATCTGGAGGATGAGGCAGTGCTGACCCACGAGGCAGAGCATCGAGCCTCCCAGAGGTTTGAACGGTCGGTTGTTTTGCTGACGGACCGTCTCAGGGCGTTATGTGCCCCAGAGCAGTGATCAGCTATCTGTTTTCTTTGCTTTCTCTTTTTTTCATATGATCCCAAATGAAGTAGTACGTTGAATTTTGAATAAATGAGCATGTTTCAACTCATCATCTCTTTCTTGTACTTATGGCGTCTGTGGAATTGGACTTGCTGGAGGATTTATTTGTGGACCTGTTATCCTAGGCGTACCTTGGTTTTAGGTACGGATAAAAAGTTTGGACAGGATGTCCGAAACAGCCGTGGCAAAGTGGTCATGGATGTTCTTGGTGCTAAAAAAAAGGAATGCCGTAGAGCAGCTGGGCTCCCGGGGCATGGTGGGGTGGTGGATTTATGCTAAGAAGCTTAGCAAAGGAATATTTGTGGACCTATTATCCTTGGCGTACCCTGGCTCGGGATACAGATAATAGGGTGAAAGGAAAACCAACATATTTGCTCAGAGGTTATGAGGACATGGCAAGCATGCGGGTTTTACCGTGGAATCTTCCTGCTCAGAGGTAATGAGGACATGGCAGGGGAGGTTTCACGGAAGATATTCGTGGTCAACAACAGACATTTGTGGACCTATTATCCTTGTCGTACTCCGGTTGTGGGTACAGATAATAGGTCGAAAGGAGACCGACATATTTGCTCAGAGGTAATGTAGACATGGCAAGCATGAAGGTTTCTTCGACGGAGCCTTCCCACTCAGAGGTAATGATGACATGGCAGGAGTGGGCTCAATGAAGAGGGGGTACATAGAACAACTCAGAGGTAGGAGAACGTGGAAGTTCTATGTGAGGGGCGGTTTGTTTTTGGTGGAAGTGAAAACGACTCAGAGGTAATGAAGACATGTCCGTTTTCGGAAATTTGTGGATCGATTACCCTTTTTGTGCACTGGGAGTGCGGGTATTGGATCATGAGGGCTCTTCCGGGAAAAAAGTTCAGAGGTATAATCATACGTGACTTATCATCTGAAAGAGTGACCGGAATGTGAGTTCAGAGGCACCAACGGGTACATAACTCGGTAATTTAGAATATTGAGAAAGTGTGAGTCCAGCGGCACCGACGGGTACATGACTCGATAATCTGAAGGGAATATAGGGGTGAGTTCAGGGGCACCAGCAGGTACATGACTCGATAATCTGAAATGCTGTGAGTTCAGTGGTACCAGCCGGCACGTGACTCGATAATCTGAAATACTGAGGGTGTGAGTTCAGTGGTACCAGCGGGTACATGACTCAAAGTCCTTGTAGCAAATGTCGTTTAGACATAGTATTTCTTCAGGAACTTGCCGTTGACGGGCAGCATGAGCAAGTCTCCGTTTTGCTTTGCAAGGCGGTAAGCACCGTTGGAGAATACCGTCTCAATGATAAATGGGCCCTCCCACTTTGGCTGGAATTTGTCGGCGGTCTTGTGAGTCATGACCATTGGCCTCCGGACTGCCAAGACGAGATCACCTACCTGGAACGTTCTGATTTTGACCTTCTTGTTGAAGGCTCCTGAGATGCGTGCTTGGTATAGCTCGATCCTTTGTTGAGCTAGGAGGCACTTTTCATCTAAGGCCTCTAACTCTTGCAGTCGACGTCGGTAGTTATCATCGGTTGTCAATTGATGTGTGAGGGCGACACGTAGTGAGGGGATCCGTGTCTCCAAGGGGAGGACTACCTCACTTCCGTATACCAGGGAGAATGGTGTATTTCCGGTGGTTGTTCGGACCGTGGTGCGATAAGCCCATAAGCACTCGCCGAGCTTCTCGTTCTAGTCACGTTTGTTGGAGGAGACAAACTTCTTGAGAAGTTTGATGATTGTTTTGTTGAACGCCTCTGCTAACCTATTTGCTGCCGGGTTGTACGGCGTCGAGGCGATATTCTGAATACGGTGCTTATTGCAAAACCGATAGAATGCGTGGCTTGCAAACTGCGGACCATTATCATGGATGATCCTTCGGGGCAGTCCAAAGCGGTAGATGACGTGGTGTTTAAGGAAGCTGATCACGTTTGAAGTCTTGACTTCTGCGAGTGGGACAGCTTTCGCCCATTTGGAGAAGTAATCAGTGATTGCAAGTATAAAGCGATGTCCTCGGGAGGAAGGTAGGGTGATTGGACCAATGATATCCATTCCCTATGCTTCGAATGGCCAGGACGCCACTGTCGGATGTAAAAATTCGGATGGTTGGTGGATGAAGTCCGCGTGGACTTGGCAAGCTTTGCACTTTCTAGCATAATCTATCGCGTCTGCCACCATTGTGGGCCAATAGTAGCCCATTCGGCGAAGGCGGTCTTGCAGTTTCGGGCCGGGCTGGTGGGCCCCGTAGACACCGTCATGGGCTTCTCATACGGCTTCGTTGGCTTCTGCGTTTGACAGACACCGAAGCAGTAATCCGTCGTAGGAGCGGCGATACAGCATTTTCGTCTCTGTATCGTAGAAGAATCTGAGAGAACGCCTTCTGATGGAAGCGGCTTCCTTTGGGTTTTCAGGCAGGATGTCGTAGACGACGAAGTCGATGAATGGTTGTCTCCAATCTGGGGCGTCATCGATCGTCTGTGCAGAATAACTTGTGACGAATTGCACATTGTTTTTGGGACAGACCAGTTCATGGCCTATCACTTCTACTGATTGTCGATCATAATTCAGAACTGCTAGGGAAGCGGCGAGACCAGCTAGGGCATCGGCTTCAATATTTCGGAGTCTGGGGACGTGCTCGATGAAGAACCCCTCAAATGTCGAGATGATATTGATCGCTATTTGATGATAAGGGATCATGTCTTCATGGAGGACCTCGTACGAACCCCGGATCAGATTGACGATTAGTTGGGAATCGCCGTACGCTTCAAGGTATTCTACCCCCAGCTCTCTTACAAGTTGGAGGCTAATGATCAGAGCGTTGTACTCGACCACATTGTTAGAGCAGAGTTCAGTGAGGGAATAAGTGCGGTTAATCACCAATCCGGAAGGAGAGATTAACACTACCCCGACTCCGACGACTATATTGCCTTTAGGTTCGGTCCTCGAAGCGTCGTCGAAGAACATTCGCCATATATTTTTGTGAGAGGTTGTATGCGAGTCGGCGACCTCATCTGGGATCTCTTCGTATATCCTGGAGGACTCCGAGCCTGGGTGGGCTGCCAAGAAATCTGCCAGGGCATGACCTTTGACTGCCTTTTGGGGGACGAAGATCATATGATAAGGGGACAGCAGTATTGCCCATGTAGCGAGGTGAGAGCTGAGTGTCCCTGGTTTAGTCATGAGGATCCTGAGAGGGTTGACTCGTGAGATCACATGTATCGTTTGTCCGATGACATAGTGCCGCATTTTTTGAATGGCGAACACCAGGGCGAGGCATTCCTTCTCCTTAGCGGTGTATTGGTGCTCTGGTCCAATCATCATTCGACTGAGGTAATATATGGCCTGTTCATGGCCTGCATCGTTATTCTGTGCCAGCAGAGCACCGAAGGAGTGTTCCATTGCTCGTATATAGAGCAAAAATGGTTTTCCAGGGACTTGGGCCACCAAGACCGGAGGATTTGACAGATATTCTTTGATGCTATCGAAAGCACGCTGGCATTCCTCGTCCCATACGAATGAGACTCCTTTCGTCATGAGGTGCGTGAATGGTCGACATCGTCCGGAGAGGTTGGAAATGAACCTTCTGAAGTAAGCTAACCTCCCTTGAAGGCCTCTGAGTTTGCGGAGATTTCTCGGGGGACCCATCTCCATGATTGCTTTTGTCTTCTCGGGGTCTACATGGATACCCTTTGCAGTGATGATAAAGCCTAAGAACTTCCCGCTGGATACGCCCAGGAAGGGCTTCGTAGGGTCATTTTCAAATTGTGCGTTCGTATTAGGTCGAACACCGTCCTTAGATCCTGTAGATGGTCTCCTTTGCTACGGCTCTTGACGGCTATATCATCAACATAGCACTCCACCGTCTTGCGTAAGTGGTCTCTGAAGATGATGCTTATAGCTCTTTGATATGTGGCGCCAGCATTCTTTAAACCGAAGGGCATGACTGTGTAGCAGTACGTGCCAATCGGTGTTCGGAATGATGTATGCTTTTCGTCGTCAGGAGATATTTTGATCTGATTGTACCCAAAGAAGCCATCCATGAATGACATGCGTTCGAAGCCGCAGGTGTTGTCGATCATGATGTCTGTGATAGGAAGGGGAAATTCATCTTTGGGGCATGCCTCGTTCAGGTTGCGGAAGTCGATGCAGATTTGAATCTTCCTATTCTTTTTGAGGACGGGTACTATATTGGCGACCCATTCGGGATGTTGCTTCTCACGAATGAAACCACTGGCTATCAGTTTGTTGACTTCAGCTTCGATTGCGTCCATGATGCCTGGACGGAAGCGTCGCTGCTGTTGCTTGACCGGCTTCACGTCTGGTCGAATGTTAAGCTTGTGAAGAGCGATGTCAGGACTTAACCCTGGCATGTCTTCATAGCTCCAGGAGAACACATCGATGTAATCTCTGACAAGTTCTAACAGCGACTCCCGTTTTTCGTCGGTGAGGCTTTTACTGATGAAGATCGGTTTTGGAGAAGATTCGCTGCCGAGATCCACTTGTATGACCTCATCTTCAGTAGGGGGTTCTCTCAGTTCGAACCGCTTTTTCCATTGTGCGTCTAATTGCAGGGCCGATGGCTCTAGCTCGAGGATTTTGGGGATGTCTTCGTCTTCTTCGTAAGCGTCGGCGAACGCCATGTTGACTGACATGACTTGTCTGAATACATCCCCGATGCTGGTATCTGAGTCGGAAGTTGGTGATCTGGTTGAGTGTGACTGCCAGTCGTATTTTTCATCTGAACTTTCCGGGGTCGTAGTAGGCATTACATACCCTAACCCGCATCGAGTTTTGTTATAGTAGTTCCGTGGTTTGCCCGCCGGGGCTGGCGGCTTCAAAGGTAATCGTCGCCCAGTGCCATAGTTCAATCCTGGCGTAGTCTTCAGATCATATCCCTGTTTCTGCATGAGATATTTGGATTGAGGGCTATAGAGATATAGAGGCAGTCTCCCGACATCTGACCCGAGGTCGACTTCTTCTATGGTGAGGGGATGAGGGTTATTCGTCCGGTCGAAGATGATTGGATGATCTCCTCCCTCGAATATTCGGTAAGCGTCTTCTACTGGAGTAAGCTGGATTATGGTGTACACATTTGTCACCTGTGTGTGTAGGTGAGCGCCTATACCGTGTTCCATAGCACACATCGTACATAGCTTATTGAGTTTGGTGTAGTTCAAAGATAACCCTTTATTGATGAAGTAAGGTATCTTTTCTAGGGGGATTACATCATCAGCGGAGGGGACATTAGTGTGGGCAGCCACATACTTGGCTAGCTCCGGTTCCTCTTCGGCTACCCCCTGTGTGAACGAAGACTGAGAGGACGACCTAGGAAGCTTGATCGTCAGTGGTCCAGTTGATGGAGCAGAGCGTGGAGTCATTGGCAGACTGGCGACCCCCAGTTTGGCATTCGATGTGGAGCGAGGAGTGGCTGGTTCGCTGGAAGTGTCAGACCTTGCATCGAGGCGACAACCTTTCTTGGGAAGGCGTATTATCAGTGGCCTGTCCGAGGGGTTGAGCTTTCCTGTTTATGGTTGACTGGCTCTTGGCAGTCGGATTGTTAGTGGCCCCGTTGTGGGTCTCGACACTTGGCCGGACCTTGGCAGCCGGATTATCATCTGCTCCTCTTGTGCCGAAAGGCTTATCGCGTCCTTTCGCAGAGTGGCGGTGAGGGGTACGGACTTGCCTGGTTTGTGAGCTTAGAGGTGGATCGTCAGGGGTCCTTCTGATCCCGTGGCTGTCTCGATATGAGTTTGTGCGTCTCCTTCATCAAGGTGCTTCTTCGACTTTTCGTATAAACAGGTGTCCGAGTAGTAAGATTCGACCCCTTTGAAGGGATCGATATCAGCAAACTCTGTCTTTATGAAGCCATGTTTGTCGATATATTTGAAGGACTGGTGTAGCATGGAAGGCACGATCATATAATCGTGTATCCATGGGCGCCCCAAGAGGATGTTGTAAGAAGTGTCTGCATCTATGACGTAGCAGGTGACTTCGGATTGGAGGTCGCCAATTTGACACTTCAGACGAATCTTCCCAATAGGGTAGCTTCTGCCCGAATTGAAACCGCTGATGGCGGTACTTATAGGTGTTAGGCGATGCATTGGGATGCGAAGATGATGTAGCAGGCCCTTCGGGATGATACTTATGGAAGAGCCAGGATCAATGTGCATCCGATCCACCTTTACGTAGCCGATGTATCCTGTGTAGTATAGCGGGCGGTCATGTAGGTTTGTTTTGATGAGCATATCCTACGGAGTGAAGACGATGTTAGGCATTGCTCCCGTACAGGCACTATCTTGGAGATCTACGGGTGAGTCCTCCCCAGTGAGGTTAGATTGAGCGAGATAGGCATCGGCATTTTGGAGTGCTTCGCTCAGTGCAATACGAATGTCCTTGGAGAGCCTTAGGAGTTCGTATAATGACAATTTGGCCGGAGTATTAGCCAATTGTGCTAAGATGTCAAAGTTGTAGGGCCTCTCTAGCCCTTGGGCTGCGTCCTTTCTAAGAGATTTGTCGAAGCGAGTCTCCTTCGGCCTAGGCTTGTCGGTCGTCGAAGGCTGAGCCGGTCCCGGAGCATCAGTTGTAGTAGGTTGATGATTTTCAGCTGGACTGTCAACCATAGGTTGGGATTGCGCTCCGGACCGCGTGACGACGGCTGTAGCTTCCTCGTTGTCTGCTGAAATTGTGCGGCAGGACTTGACTTTTCTACTCTTTTTGTTGGTAGGAGATGGTGTGGGCCGAGTTACTTCTGACACCAAGTCTGGATGGACCCACATGACCTCTCCTCGTGAGGTGGTGAGAGGTACTAGACCAGCAGCTTATTCTCGGGGCGGAGGAAGATTGGTAATCTCTATTGTTACGAGAGGGACGGGAATTACCCCGTCTTGAGTCTCCGTCGGAGGGAAGTTGCCGAATTGTACGGACACCATATTGGCTGCTACGGTTACCTCTTCGAAGTCGATGGCCAGAGCGTTCGAATCGATGAGGCTTTGGATGTACCGTTTTAGTTGGTAGCAGTCATGTGTAGCATGGTGTACATAACGGTGGTAATGGCAGAACTTCGGGTTCTCCAAATCAGCCGGTCGAGGCTCCCGTCTTGGTGGAGGAAGCTGAATTCTACCTCCTTGTATGAGCATGTCTAAGATAGGCTTGACGTGGCCGTCTTCGAAAGAGTAAGTGATCTGAGGCCATTGCTTGTCTGCTGGCTGTGGCTCGGGCTTCTGGGCCGTGTCGGCCACCATAGCCTGTTTTCCCTTGCTGTCCCGATTGTTGGAGGGGTTACCCCCATTATCGTTGTTGAGACGCTTGCCCTTGTTTTCTCCTTCTGAGATGTGCAACCCCAGTTGGCGGGCCTTCTTCAGTCGTTCTTCAGCGCTTGTGGCGCTGATGATGAACGTCTTCCAATCTTTGAATTGACTCTCGCCCATCCAGAGACTGATCGTTGGAAGCAGTCTCTTTTGGCAGATTTCAATCATAGAAGAATCCGAATTTTCGGAAGGCAGCTTCATGGCGGTCTGGCGGAACCGCTCGATGTAGTTCCTTGTTAGCTCCTTCTCTCCTTGGACGACGTCCATGAGAGTGGACATAGTGACGTCTTGTCCTACTTTATAGAATCGTTCCAAGAACATGCGCTTGAAGCCGGCGAAGGAATGGATGTAGTTGTCCGGTAGATTGTGGTACCAATCAAAGGCGACTCCTTCCAATGCTCCAATGAATAACCGTATGAGGATCGCATCTTCATGGGGCAGATGGTCGGTGGTGACCTCAAAGTAAGTGATGTACCGACTTGCTAAGGTTTTGCCATCATACGGGTTGATGTTGAACGGCTTATATCTTGGTGGGAATGGAACATCCCTCCACCCAGCTGGGTATGGTTGCCGTATTCTGAGATCTTGAGCATTTTCTCGGGCATAAAACATGGCACGGAGCTCCTGGACCTCTCTTCTTACTTCTCGGGTCTCATCTGTCGCGGCGGGGGCTGTTATTTCGGAAGGATTATTTTCCGGGTTTGGTGCCGCTGAGTTCGAATCTACATTGACCGTGGGGTCCGTGTTTGTTTGACCAGGCGCTCCTCCTTGTAGAGTGGGCAGGGCCGCTTTAATCTCGTCTACAGACTTGACCAAAGCAAGTAATATAGCTTCGAGACTGTCAATGCGCTGGCGATCACTGGAACCACCTTGATCGCTGTCCGTCATGAACACCGTTCTTACGTGAGGAGTGATGGAAGGAACGGTGGAGGATGTGCCCTCTGAGTCGTACACATGTACCGAGAAGTCATCGAGATACGTGGGAATATTGTCTTCTAGTTCAGACTCGGAGGGAGAAGCACTCCCAGTTTCAGAGCTTGCTTTATCTTGGATGTCCTCGGGGACATCAGCGTTTGTTGCTCCTGATGGAAGAGTCGTTTGTGCGGGCTCGGCTCCTCGAAACATCGAATTGTTGTGGATGTTGGGAGGAGTGCTACCCCCAGTTCCCTCAACCCCCAGCGATATGGATGATGAATTTTCCATCGCGGTAAATTTCGTCTTTGAACGGGTGTGTTAGAATACACCAGTGGAGGACAACCGTTTAGACGACAGTTTCTTAGTTTTAGTGGTTGATATCTTCGGACTGGAGATACTTGTTTTCTTCCTTCTCTCTTCGGTGGGGACTTTCTGAGAGGAATTGCATGAGACAACAGGAGGTGCCTCATCTTCTGAGTTCGGGTGCTGTAGCCTTTGGAAGACGGATGGCCGATCTTCCGTCATTGCCGCGTTGTTGCAGCAGCAATTGAAGATGATTTGGGTGCAGCGATGTCCATGCGAGGACTCTTTGCACACCGCCACTCCTTCTCTTTCGTTGTGTTTGTGGAGGATCGTCTCCCGCAGGTCAGAGGAACCACTCTATCTGTTTGCCGTGGGGGGCTGGACTTGAGTGGCTGTATACAACTTTCCATCCGAGGCCCGTATGATAGTCAACGGGATGCTCCGATAGTCAGAGGTTGGGACAGCTGACTGGGCTCGATGAGCCCGTGCTGCCCTAGACTTCCTCCTTCTAGCACTTGTGTGGTGCGTAATAGGAGGAGTCCAAGTTGAATGCCACAGAGTCTGGTTTATCATACAGAGAATCATCAGGGTCGGGACCGTATAAGAGACGGTCGAAGACCGATCGAAAGAAGTGTAGGACGGATGCTATGCTGCTAGAGTTGGGTACCATGCAGGCTGTCTGCATGCGGTCATCTTCTGCTGTTGGATGAGTTGTCTTTGAGCGGCTAGGAGTCACGACCGTGCAGGCTGGCCGTATACGGTTGGCAATTGTGGCCGCATGGGTTTTCTGCAAGCGATTGACTCATGTAGCCTCATGTGTTTTATCCATGTGATTGGCGACTGTAGCTGCATAAAATATGTGTCTGACAGATATATTCGCATGAGTCTTCTGTATACGACTAGCGGCTGTGGCCGCATGAGCTTTGTCCATGCGGCTAGCAGATGTGGCCGTATGAGCCTTTTTCACTCGGCTAGCACCCCTATGCGGCTCAGTCCGCGTAGAGTTCCTCTTTGCCTCTGCAAGTCCAGCATCATAGTATTTTCTTCTGCCGGACTTGGGGACAGCAGAGTTGTCTACGGTCTGAAGTGGGGTCGCAGAAGAGTCCTTCTCACCATTTTGAGCAACAGAGGGTATCCCGTCGGGGGCTTGGGGAGGAGCAAAGGATTTTGGCCTCCACTCTCTGCGAGCCTTTGTCGTGCGGTTGCGCTTCTGGACCGGGCCAGCTCTTCCTTCTGAGAGCATCTCTTCAAACGCTTATTGGTCGAAGCGGACGACCATCTTTTGTTGCGTGGAGCCAAGCTTGGCTGCATCCGATTGCGTCACCAACTCCTCAGCCGTAGAGAAGTTAGTCCCCAGCAGAGTCGCCATCGTGTTTGCCATTGATTGTAAAAGTACAGAACAATTATCGGAGGACTGAACTTAGACTCACAATACAAACTCGCTTGTACAAAGAAAGCCTAGGGACGAAAACCTAGGTACAGCAATCTAAGTACAATTGTTTATTTTAGATTCTGGGGGGTGACGATAGAGGCTCAGGAAGGCGACGGCAGCCCTGCCTTACTCCTTGGATGATCGGTATGCAGCCTTGGCTCCTTGTGAAAAGATGGTTGGCGTTGACGAAGAAGTGCTCTTTTTGCTCCTCTGTTGCTCTCCTGGCTTCTCTCTCTCTCTTTCTGTGTATTCTCTCTCTGACTCTGTATTTTTTATTCTTTTGTTGCCGGGGGTCTTTGCAGAGAAATGATACTGGCTATTTATAAGAGTGGGGTATGATCATTAGGGTTTACTAATGATTATTTGTTTGGAATGTCGGCGCTCCTTCAATCTATCTGAACCCTTGATCCTGATTACAATGAATCTAGGCCATTAATGCAGATAGCACCGAATCTTGTGAGCAATTAATGTTAACTGCTTTAAATCTTCATGATGGATTATACCAATGTCCGATTGCTCGCAACGTGTCCTATTGGCTTTATGATAAATGATATGCCTTGATCTCGGTAATTATGCTGATAACGTCAAATATATTTGCTGAGATTCGGTTAAATCCTTGATTGATCCGATGCCACGTATTTTAATTGTGGGGCCTGCCAGAGCCGCATAGGATAGGCAAGACTTGAACCGCAGGGAGGTAATCTTCATGAGCCGCATAGGACAACGCCTTATTGAGCCGCAGGGGATGAACTCTCAATGAGCCGCATATGCATAATCTCTACGAGCCGCATAAGCTAGCGTTGTATTGAGCCGCAGGGATTGGGCTCTCGGTGGACCACATATGGCTGATTTCTGCTGGCCATATAGGGTGACTTCTTAGTGAGCCGCATGAAGCTATTCTCATTTAGGCCGCATGAGACGTGCCACGTGGCAATCTAGGACTTCTGTCGGATCGGGTCAGAGATTTTCTTCTTTTCCCGAAGAGTCTATCATTATGGCAGAACCATTATGACGCTTTATGTCAGAGCCATCACAGTCGTCGAGTCGTGTCAGGGCATTAAATGAGGCCACCACTCAAATGGCCAGCTGTAGGGGAGGATCCCAAGGGGGGATGTGGCGTCGATCGGGCCATATATTCCTGCTGAACCGCATACACTCCCGAGCCGCATAAGACTGAGAGTCTTCTTTGAATCGCGTAAGGCAGCTCCTGTATGAGCCGCATGGGCTTTTTCCCAGAGCCGCATAGACCATTACTCTGATATTTTCCATGCTTCTACATGGACGTACCCACTTCTCGTGCCCTAACTCTAGGGTGCGGGTCGTGACACGTTTTTAGTGGTGGCCCATGCAGGTCGAGATTCGTATTAGTGCAATTTTGTAGTAGCGCAACGACTTAGTTGTACTACTACGAGCCTGTTATAGGATATATAAATTAAGATGTTAGGATGAGAGGATACTCAATCACTGTTAGGATTCCTTGAGAGATTCCTGGGATGACCCTTGAGAATCTCATTTTGAATTCCGATTTAAACTCCTTTTCCTTGTTTTGATTCACCTTTTTCCTTGATTTGAATTTGATTTTGTGGGTTCATTGTAGAACTTTGAATCCTGGTATTAGTTGATGATTTTGATTAAATTTTGTAGTTGTTGATTTAATTTTGTATTTAGATTAATATTTTTAAATCCAAGGTACTCAATTACACTTAGGATTCTTTGAGAGATTTCTGGGACGACCCCTGAGAAACTCATTTTGAACTTCAATTGGAATTCCTTTTCCTCTTGTTTGGATTCACCCTCATTCCTTGCTATTGAATTTAAGCTTGATGGGTTCCTCTTGTTTGAACCGATGAGAAGGAACATATCTTCATTATTCTTTCTCGCAATTATTCCCTTGTATTCTTATTTACCTCTTATCTTAAACTCTGTCTCATTACATTAATTACCCATATCTTGTCGTCCCTACCAGATGTACTTCGAAACCCTTGAATCTTCGTATCTTTTGTATAGGGAAGGCTAAGGAAGTGACGTAAATTATGTAGCTCAGAGAAGACGTAACTGGTTATTTTATGATGATCTAAAGGAAATCAAATATGGAGTGTTCCATATGGAAACTTGAGATAGAAATGTGGTAAAGGTCTCGAATAGTATTATGTATACTGCCAATCTGGAAACAATTACATTTAGAGAAATTTTGGGGTTATGAGATAGTTTATAGGTGTATTCAAAACTAATGAGGATATCAGAGGTCAACCTAGTTTTGAGAACTTAGAAAATCTTGGTTATTGATTCTGGGGAAAACTTTTACTCTGAGGCTATGTAGAAGGTTAGTAATGAAAAAGAGAAGTTAATTATGTTTAATAAGGATATTAAACAAGATGTTGCGAGGAAATGACTAAGGATAGAGAGAACAGAAAGTTATGGAAGTTTAGAGATTGTTGTGAAATATTTTTAGGAGAATAATATTCAAGGGTGTATGTCGAAAAAAATACGGAAGTTGATTTTATGATGGAAGATAAGTTTTGTAAGGCCTAGAGATTTAAATTAAATAATATGAGAAGAACAATTTGAACAAGTTCAAGGAATTCGTAAACGGGATTTAGAGGTTTTGGGTCAAATTTAAGACAAGGTGAAAGAACTTGGAAATTTAAATAAATGGTTAATGTTGATTCCTAAATGTGAGGGCTGTGCTTCAAGAGTGATGTTTGGAAATTGGGAATTGCCTACGGTAGTCATGGTAAGGGTTTAAGTAAAGGTTAAATTTTCATATGGAGACTGGTGAGGTAAAGATATGATTGGCAAGTTATGACCAGATGAACTTAAGAGTATCAGAAGCAGATGACTAACTCGATCTTCATTATTTTTGTGCATTAATTACCACCTCTTGAACTCCCACTTTCTAATTGAGATCCTTGACGTTCCTTATCGTGACTTTGATATTCGAAATGTAATACTAGCTGTTACCCTCCAACAAATCTAATATGCAAGACATAGACGAGCTCACCTTCGTGTACGTATATCATGTCCCACTAAAACCCGTCTTCTTGTACTCTATTTTCTTGATATGATTTTCTGGTCAACTGGCTAAACTATAACCTCTACCATTATACTAAATTTCTTCTTATTTCAATAAGAAATCCAGCCTTGACTCAATTCTTTTGACCCGACATGTGATGGTGTTCTGCTTGTTTCCTTAGATGCTTAACCTTGTACCTTATCTGATTACTTGACCCGTTGGTTAAGAAACTTGGACTATATAATTCCTTTCATCATTACCACCCTTATATCTTGTGCTGCTGAATTAGCCTTAGTTTTGCAAGCTTATCTATTTTCGAGCTTGGTCATGACATATTTTATTGGGTGGCCACCCATTAACATATTGTCTAATCAGAACCGGTACATGATGGTCTGATCAACCTATTGCACTTTGGTTCGCTTTTTCATGTATCAATCTACGAGAATGGAGACATAGTTAAACTTGACCCTAGAGTCTCATTCGCGACAGCCTTGACAATTCTCCTTGAAATCTTTTTATCACCTATGAACCTCGTATTCGTACTCAGTCGAATTAAATTTAATCATGACCTGAACCTCCATCATTGGATGCTCGTGCTCATACTTTGATTTCATTAATTTCCCTTCTTGCCCAAATCTCGTTTTATCCAGAAATTGATCAACTTAGATCGTGTCAAGACAAAAATCTATTTGTGATTTGTTGTGCCTAAATTTTCAATTTTTGCCATTTTATGGAACAGTAACCTTTTAATAATTTCTTAGTTGCTTGTTAATGACCAATTTTTATATAGGATGGTAGACAGCCCTACAACCTTGATGATTGTTGTTCCCTTACCTTCCCCATTAGGATACCCTAGATTATTTATGTGTTAATACCATAGTACTATTTTGACCTAGAATGATTAGTGTACCTAGGTGAGACTTCCAACTGCTACGGTATGTCCTGACCTTGTATACTATTCCTTCAAATTGCATGATTTAGATAAAAAAAATTTAGACCTTGATTGTTGGAAAATAGGGACGTCACCCCATTAGTATCAGTTGTAGATATATATAGGTTAGTCCTTGATGTAGGGATGTGTGTCTATAAACATGTAGCTTATGAGATTTATGAGAGATTATAGTATCAGCCTTGATAGGATGTACTAGTCTTTTGGTGAGTATAAATGTGTTATGAGAGATAGGGGCCTATATGTCTTAGTAATGCATCATTCCTATGGTAATAGAATGTATTAATAGATGGTTAATAGGAAGATAATAGTTTGAGCATACCTATAGCCTATGATCAGTTCCTTTTCATCCTTAGTTAAGACCACTTTAAAATAGGTCCAGTCCCTTAGATATAGGTTCCAGTCCATATTTTATTGAAGTTCCATTACCGCCGTACAGCAGAGCAGTATTAGAGGTATTCCTAGATTGACACTATTTAGATGTCCGTTTATTATTCCAGTGTTAGGAAGTGTTACCTTAGATATTGGGTAGGTTAGAGGCTCTAGAAGGAGTACTATCGATCGTAAATTTCGAGGACGAAATTTTTCTAAGGTGGGTAGAGTTGTAGCACCCAGTTTTCCAAATGAGGCTAATTTCAAAATTTCGTATTTATAATTATTTTAATAATGATATTTAATTCATGATATAATTTTTGGTGATTTTAAATCATTTTAAAATTATTTAAATCAATGACTTGTGGTTTTGACGTTTTGCTAGTGAAACCCTAGAGACTGTTTGACCTAGAGCCTAACCATGTGATTATGATATTTTAATGTCATTTCTGGCCTAAGGATATTTTGCATTTGACCTCTTTGAATTATTTTGATATTATTTTATTATTTATGATATTGTTTTGGGATTATTTGAGTCGGGTTCGAATTTCATATCAATCTGACTTGTAACGGGGACCCGGGGTAACTTAGACTCTAGTTGGACCCATGTATTAGTTAGCCATGGCCCACATTTTAATTAGTCATGTTAGAAAGATTAGTCATAATCCTAATTATTAGGTTAACCATTTAGAGTTTTTATTTTGACCCTTTTACCCCCAAACCCTAACCAAAATTATTTTAAACACTTGTAACTAAGGGAGGGGCAAACTTGTAATATTCAATGAGGGGGGATAACCATTGTGGCCGGCCCTAATAGGACTCCCATCTCATTCCCTTTCTTTGAGAAGTCTTCTTCCCCAAGTGCTCTCAAGCTCTCCCAAGGAAGAAGCCTTTCTCCTTGGATTTTCTCTCCTTTAGGTAATATTTCCTTCTCTTTTATTTCTCCATTTTACATTTAGGAAAGTTTTAACCATAGGAATGACCCCAATTGTTGTGTCCCTATTTTGTGTCCTCTTGTGTCCATTATGTGTCCTTTAGGAATTTCTATTGTATTATTGTTGTATCTTGTGTTCATGGAGAAAACCTCCAATTTGGACACACTTTATATTTAAAATATTGATTAAATGAATTAATTCATATTAAATCTCAGATTTGAATATGTAGAGATGTGTTCTTGAGTACTTTACATTTCATTCATCTATCTCTTATAGATGTGTTCATGTTACATATATAGATTATATATATATATATATATATATATATATATATATATATATATATATATATTGTATTGAGAGTGTATCTATATTGATATATGTAATAAATGGTTCATGATGATTATATAATCAAGTTTGTGAGTGTGGTTCCTCATATTATTATTGTCATTATTGTTGTGGATAATTAGGATATATATTGTGTATTCTTTTGGCTCAAACTATCTAAACCCGTCATGATTTTTATCCACGTTTTTAATTTCATCCCTAACTTAGAAATGTCATAACTTCTATCTCAAAGCTCGTTTTAATCTTCCGTTTTTTTAAAAGAAGCGTATTGAAGTTAGCTTTCCAAAAACATATATTAATAGGCCTAATTCTTTCTGTAACTTTCTAGAGAATTATTTGAGTGTCAGTTGTACGAAAGACAAATGCGTTCTCGGTGTTTTCGCGATTCCGGGAGTTTCCGGAAATGAAAACGTGATACGTTTGAAGTTTCGGAAAGCTAACACATAGATCTATAACATACTTTAATCCTAGATTTTAATTCATGCTGAGATGGTACAGTATTGATTATTAGTAGGAGTTACTATTCGGCATATGCATTTTGTGCACCCTTGTGTGTAATATAATGTTCTATTTGATTTTAACCCATGTTAATGTATATACATTATGTAATTAAATAGAGAATGCAAGCATGAGTAAATGGTTAAATAAATGATGTATGAGGTGTAGGTATCCTATCTAATGTAAGCATGTATAAGTATGGCTTGTAATGAATATGTAGGTTCCATTATATGTAATGTATGGTGCATATAGTAGTGCAAGAGAATAAATGAATGATGAATGAATGCAAGCATGAATGTAATGTAATAATAGATGTAATGTATGCAATATACAAGTTATTGAGATGTAATGTTCTATGTTAACACAAATCCTATATTACCTCATGTACCCCCTTACACTATGTTGACACTATCACACTTGACACTTTGTTCACTTACACTTTGACACTCTTTGATATGTATACACTATGTATGCCCATTTAACCCTCACTTGCCCCTTTTACGATGTTCACATACACACACATAGCCTCTTAAATAAGTATTTATGAATATAGTTAACTTATCTATATATGTATATTATATATATGTTAGCATATTGTGTTGTAATATATAAGTTTATATAACCATTTGAAATGCCATGATTATAGACCTAATGTTGAATACCAATATATGCATGTGTATATATGTGTAGACATATATAGCTTAAAGTAATAGATTACCTAGTGTATATCCAATGTGAATTTTTGCCTATTTGAGTATTGAATAATTGCATGCTATATAGAGTTGGATGTATGTTGGCTTGTATAGCCTTGTACTGATGTGTGCTTGCTAGGATAATCTTGGTTAGGCCTAGTAAGACTTGCTGGGTTAAGACATGACCTAGTTTGACCTAGTTTGACTAGTGCAGTTGACCAGAGTTGACCAGGGTTAACTTTGGCCTAGTTTGACCTAGATTCATGTAGAATGCATTGTAGTGCTTTATATTATCCTTCTGGACATGTTGTGACTTGTGCTGTTCTAATTAGGAGCCAGACACCTCTCCTCGGACAGTATCTTTACCTTGGACATTCAGATATCAGGCGAGTACATTCTCTGATCATTTCATATCTTGTTTAGGATTATATTTCCTGCTTTATATTACTTTACATGATGCTGACACGTTGGAAATACGGATTAGTACTATATGGATCTTGTTGGGCGATGTTATCCCCTTAGCGGATACATCAGGTATTCGTGTTCGTGTACTTTATCGTGAGCATCGTGTACTCCTTGTATTCGTGACATTCGTGTACAAATCGTGTGAAATCGTGTATATTCATGTATTCACATGATCTCGTGTGTGACTATACTTCGTGTGCAATAACATAACTTAGCTTGATCCTTGTGTATTGATTGGGGCGGGGGAGTAGAAGTGGTTATGTAATCAATCCAGTAGATTACTCGTGTACAACCTCTGTAGATTACTCGTGTACAACATCGTGCCGTTTACATAACCATCTTGTGCTCTGAATCACTAGTCACTGAAAGTTCTCTATATATTGTAGCTATTTACTTACAGTCTCTCTCTTTTTCATCATGTTATTCTTCAGATCCTGTATCTTACTCTCTAGCATGTTTATATTTTCTAACCTGTTATGATATTGTTGAGATGTACTGTACTCGCTCTTGTCCTGACTGGACCCGTTGATAAATTTTACAGATAGCTTGGAGATTGCCTGCTAGCCTAGAGGAGACACATTAGAGGTTGTATAGATAGTTATTTCAATTATCTGGAGTTGTATTTACTTTATGGATTACTGTATCTGAGTTTGGAGATTTGAGATGTATTTCTGGATTTGTGTATCTTAGACACTTAGATTTCTCTCTGTTGTACCTCTTTTGGATTTCATGTTTTATCTATCCTTATCATGCTCTACCTTAGATGTGATTGAGTCTGTACCTGCTATGTCACCCCCATTCGGGGAGTATAAACTGTTTAGCCTTATACTGTTAGATGCATGAGACCTAGGACATCGTTCTACCGCCGATACTGCGGCGTAGGCTGGACGTACCCACTTCTCGTGCCCTAACTCTAGGGTGCGGGTCGTGACATGATTGCCCTGAGGACACATGCCCTATATGTTACAGACCAGGAGATGGCTTAGCTACCTTTGGCCCCGACACTCAGGAGTGATCGGGATTTAGTTTAGTAGACTTGCATTTATTTTCATTTAGAGCTTGCTGTATAGAATTGAGACTTGAGATGTATTTGAGACTTGAGATGTATTTCTGGATTTTTGTTGTCTTCAATTTCTTAGTTATATTCTGTGTTATCTTATCGTGCTTAGACTGTGATTGAGTTACACCATATCTTATACTTGTCCTCCGTTCGGAGTTGATCATGATGAGTACATCATATACTGCATGAGTTGATGGTTAGTTAGAGACTTAGAACAGCGTTCTACCGCCGACACTGCGGCGTAGGCTGGGCGCTGTTACGAACTCGTACCCTCACAGTGGGTGCGGGTCGTGACAAGTCCATCCTCCAACGATGGTCCCCTGATTATCCGAGTCAAAGGACGTAATACTCCAAAAAGTACTCCGAAGCCTCTCACAATCTGGATGAAAAAGAAGAATCCTGACAAGGTCAAACTACTGACTATCATTCTCAGCAAGACACCCCGGGAGGAACCTACTGATGCCCGTCCTCCCAATCCTGAAGAATTACCCTACGTGGTGAACTCGGCCAAGACCGTGGCTCCTCTTCCAGATGATGATCCTCTCATGAGTATATCAATACTCATAATAATGTACCTTCAGCGGATGATGTTATCCCTAAAGAAGAACTTGCATATTTCCTTAGTAAAGGTTTATCTTTGAATTACTCTGATGTCTATCAATCTGTAAACTAGTACATAGATACGATATACGCTCTAGAGAACGGCATAGGACCACACCTCTGCATGCCGGTCACAACACCTCACTTGTGGGAAAAAGTTTACCCTGAAGATATCCTCTACTTTATCATTCCAGCTCTAGAGAACTCGGCCAAGACTGTGGCTCCTCTTCCAGATGATGATCCTCTACTTCATTTCAGACTCTACTTCTCCCAAGCACAATACAGAAGCTGACTATGACTCTGAGAAAATGCAACTTTTCCGGTATAGTTGGAAGGCTAAGAATATCATCCAGAATATGGGAAATGACATCAAAAGCGATAAAGGGCTAAATTATGGTCTAGGACGACGGCTGCCAATACGACACGTTGCTCCCCCCGACAAACCCGAGAACTACTACCAATGAAGCGGTATTGGTTTGGGCTATGTTTCTCCTCCAACAACTCCCGAAAGATTAGATGTCGAAGCAGATCGTTGTTCTCATTCTTCCGATTCCTCCCTCTGGGACTCAGTCTCCAGCATCGACGACACCTACTCCAGCATCGTCGACCAAATTACAGACGATGTCCAATCAATTAAATTCGAACAATGGGCTCAAAAGATGGACACCGGGTGGGAGCTGCGCTTCGAACAACGAAAACCACCTACCGAAGACGAAGTCATCCAAGTCAATCTAGGAGATGAAGCATCCTTCAAACCAAACTTCATCAGCAAAAGCCTATCTGGCGATGAACGTCAATCTCTTATACAGCTTATAAAATAATACATTGACATCTTCGTATAGAGATATGAAGACATGCCAGGCTTGGATCCCAAAGTCGTCGTGTACCGACTGAATATTTCGTCTAAAGCTAAACCAGTGAAGCAGCAACAACGATGATTCCGACCGGACGTCATAGAAACCATCGAGAATAAATTCAAGAAGCTCATTGCTAGCGGATTCATTCGCGAGGAACAACACCCAGACTGGGTTGCCAACATCGTTCCAGTCATGAAAAAGAACGAAAAAGTTTGAGTCTGTATCGACTACCGTGATTTGAACTCTGCATTCCCGAAAGACGAGTTCTCCCTACCGATCACTGACATAATGATCGACAATACCTGCGGCTTCGAGCGGATGTCCTTCATGGATGGGTTCTCAGGCTATAAGCAGATCAAGATGTTCCCCGACGACCAGAAGCACACATCTTTTCAAACACTGTTGGGGGTATACTGCTATACGGTGATGCCCTTCGGATTGAAGAATGCAAGGGCAACATATCAGCGAGCCAGAAACACAATTTTTTGTGATCATTTGCGTAAAACTATGGAGTGCTACGTAGACGATATCGCAGTCAAAAGTCATCTCAAGGGCAACCACCTCCAAGACTTGAGAACGGTGTTCGAACTAATGCGTGCACACCAACTAAAGATGAACCCAACCAAGTCTTTTCTGGAGTCTCCAGCGGCAAGTTCTTTGGTTTCGTTATCACTTCAAAAGGTATATATCTTGACCCGGAGAAAGTGAAGGCTATTCTCGACATGCACCCTCCAAGAAATCTCAAAGAGCTACGCGGACTACAAGGAAGGCTAGCCAACATCAGACGATTCATTTCGAACCTCTCTGGAAGGTGTCAACCATTCACTCAGCTCATGAAGAAAGGCGTATCTTTCGTATGGATGGAACAATGTCAACGCGTATTCAACGACATCAAGGCGTATCTTACAAGCCTTTCAGTATTAGTTGCTCCAATAATGGGAAAGCCCTTCTTACTATATGTCCATGCCATGGATCATTCCCTTGGCGCCCTATTAGCTCAGAAGAACGAAGGCGGCCATGAACAGGCAATCTACTACCTCAGCCGCACAATTGTGGGTGCCGAGCACAGATACACACAGGTGGAGAAGGAATGCCTCGCACTAGTATTTGCCATCCAGAAGACACGCCACTATGTGTCTGGGCAGACTATCCACATTATATCTAAAGTCAACCCTCTCAGAATACTCATGACTAAACCAGGCTCTCTCAATTCCCATTTAGCTACATGGACAATGTTGTTGACTCCGTACGATATGATCTTTATTTCTCAGAAAGCAGTAAAAGGCCAAACATTAGCTGATTTCCTAGTAGCTCATCCGGTACCGAAATCGTACAAACTCTACGACGAAATTCCTGAAGAAGTGGTGGAGTCTAACTCTACAACTGAAGCAATTCCCATTTGGCAAATATTTTTCGACAGTGCATCAAGAACAGGGCCCAAATGGAATATCGTGGCTGGAGTAGGTGTCATGCTCGTGTCACCTGACCATCTGGTTATATACCGCGCATATTCTCTCGTGGAACCATGCACCAACAACGTGGCTGAATATAATGCCTTATTAATGGGCCTGCAACTGGCGAATCAACTAGGAGTTGACTATCTAGAGGCTTACGATGATTCCAAGCTAATAGTTAGTCAGGTCGCGAGAGGATCATGAAGTTCGTCACGAAGATCTCATCCCCTACCATAGAGCAACAATCGAGCTGGCGTCTATATTTACTGGATTCTTCATCGAGCACGTGCCTCGACTACAGAATATAGAAGCAGATGCTCTGGCCGGTCTTGCTACTTTCTTGACCGTTCCTACCAATACTCAACAGTTGATCACAGTGACTGGTCGAAAACTATTCTGTGTGAAAAATTCCTTGCATATTCATCACAGTTATGCAGCAGAAAACAAACATCGATGCTAAAGACTGGAGATTTCCCTTCATAGACTACGCTGTCTATGGAATCCTTTCCGTGGATCCGAAGGAAGCAGTATCCATCCAAAGACGATCCCTCAGATTCTACTACGACACAGCTACCAAGATGCTGTACCGACGCTCTTATGACGGGCTACTGTTACGATGCTTATCAGACACAAAAGCCAAGCATGCACTCCGGGAGGCTCACGATAGAATTTGTGGTGCATATCAACCAGGCCCCAAATTATAAGATCGCCACAAACGAATGGGTTATTACTGGCTCACAATGATAGCGAATGCAGTTGAATATGCAAAGAAGTGTAGAGCTTGCCAGTTTCATGCTGATTTTATTCATCAACCTTCAGAGTTTCTACACCCGACGACAGCATCTTGGCCGTTCGAAGTCTGGGGCATGGACATCATAAGACCAATCAGCCTACCATTCTCCAAAGGACATCTGTTCATCCTAGCCATAACCGATTACTTTTCCAAATGGGCGAAAGCTATACCGCTCACCGAAGTGAAGACATCAAACGTGATCAGCTTCATCAAACATCACGTCATCTACCGCTTTGGCCTACCTCATAGGATCATTCATCATATTGGTCCATAGTTCGTAAGCCATGCATTCTATCGGTTCTGCGATAAGAATCGAATCCAGAACATAGCCTCTACTACCTACAATCCAACAGCTAACGGGCTAGCAGAAGCCTTCAACAAAACCATCATAAAACTTCTTAAGAAGTTCTGTCTTCAAACAAGCACGATTGGAACGAGAAGCTCGGTGAATGTCTATGGGCCTATCGTACAACGGTCCGGACTCCAACAGATAGTACGCGATTCTCTCTGGTTTATGGGAGCAAAGCAGTTTTTCTCCTAGAAATCCAGATTCCTTCCCTTCGGGTAGCCTTAGCCAGCAAGCTGACTACTGAAGAAAGCTACCATCTGCGACTCCAAGAGCACGAAGCACTAGACGAAAGACGCTTATTAGCTCAACACCGTATTTAGCTATACCAAGCACGCCTTTCCAGAGCTTTCAACAAAAAGGTGAAGGAAAGGATCTTCCAAGTCGGCGATCTGGTCCTAGCAGTGAGAAGACCGATGGTTATGACACACAAAGTAAAAGGGAAATTCCAGCCTAAATGGAAAGGGCCCTTCGTAATAGAATCGGTGTATTCTAACAGTGCGTACCGGCTGACCAAGCCTGATGGTGACTTGCTCATGATGCCTATCAACGGCAAGTTCCTGAAGAAATATTATGTGTAACCTTTTTTACATAAGTTCACATATGTCCAGTCATGTAAATGTACAGCACGATGTTTATATGATTCAAAAAACAAACAAACTATCTAACTATTATCCATATTTCAAGAGTCTTGAATACGCCCTGGATAATAGGTCCTCTAAATATTTCTCCAGTGGAATCATTTCCGTTTTTGACCCCGTCCAAACTCGGTTTGACGAAAACAAATCATGTCCCTATTACCTCTGAGCTGTTTTTCGATAATTATTCCCCCAGCGGAATGATCAAATTTTTGCCATGTCCACATAACCTCTGAGCAAAGCATTCATCAAAGATAGTCATGTCCATACTACCTCTGAACTATACACTCCTCCCTAATGCTATATATCTTTCCACGTCCATATTACCTGGTCAGATATAGAATATTCTCTACTATTACGTCCATATTACCTCTACTAGCAGCTTCATTTCAACTTATTATCTATGTTCAAATCAGTCAAATATAAAACGGATAATAGGTCCACATCAAAATTCTCCAGCAGAACACCCATCAGAAATGTCCTTGCTACGTCCATATTACCTCTAGCATCGATATTTCACAAAACCACATTCACTTTCGAAAAGATTCTTTATTCAGTACTTAAACGTCTATTGAAAGACGAAAAAAAGGTATAAGAGCCGTGACGGCCAAAAAAAGGAGTTACAAAAATCTACGGGATACATAGGCGGTTTATGCAATCCCTCAGAGCAACAATCTCGGCTTCAGATTTCACAGTTGCTCGGCGTCGTGCCTCTTCTTGGCGAGCGGCTTCATCTTTAAAGAGGATCAAACTCTGATGCTCCCCCTCCAACCTCGCCAGCTGCTCTTCTAAACGGGTAGAAGCATTGGCTGTCTTGACAGCCTGGGACATATAATCTTCTTGTTCAGATGATGCCGCCCTCAAGTCAGCTTCCAACTGCGCGATCTCGTTCCTGATCTGCACAATGTGGTTGTGCTTCTCAGTGATCTACATAGCTAGGCTGCTCTTCGAGGCAGCACGTGCCTCACTTGTAGCGTTGAACTGGCTGTATTGATCAGCCAGCTTGTCAATCTCCTGAACAAGGGCATCCTTCCTTGCCTGGAAGGTAGCCCTCTCCTCCGTAAGAGCTGTCATCAAGGCATCATCCTCTGCGTAGAACAGCGACGTCGGGCTCCGCTGTTTGGCATCCCGGAACTTAGCCACCTGAACCTCCAGGTCGTTCAGAACTTTCCTCAGAACATTGGCCCACTCTTCATAGCCGGCTATGCTCTCGAGGGCAAAAAAATGCTCCTGATTATCATGTGTCATGTCCATATTACCTCTGATACCAATAATCTTTCGACTCGACACCTATACCCAATCCGGGATAAAAGACATAGTGTCAAGATCATGAGACCTATCGCAACCATGCTGCCTCTGTTGGGTTTCGTTTCAAATCTATTACCCACACCACCGGCATGTCAAGGGGTAATAGATCCACGAAAGTATCATTCTAATCGATTTACTCGCATTTTCGGATGCACAAAGGGGCAATAGATCCAAACAAAAAAAGCGAGAGAGGGGGTCCCCCAACGGGATACCCTTCACACAAACGCAGTATTTGGCTCTCTAGTACAAGCACCACAGATACCACAAGCAAAGGGTGGAGCGAATGTACTCTGCTTATTCAGTTACATTCACAGGACTATATCTCGTGAGTAAAACAGAAGGTTCTTCATCTCTTCATCTGGATAAAAAGTAAAAGGTTACATTGATGTCCAAAAAAAGGGAGAATCCACTTGATCAGCTTGGTAGCACCACGCTTTCATCGAAAAGTGGTTTTGTGGCCCGTGAAGGAGGTCATGTTTTACTGCTGAGCAAGCAAACAAGACTGTTGAACCTTCGAGAAGCTATACGAAGGAGGGCTAATATAGCATGCTAAAACATCTACAAATGATGTTCTCCTCTCCTCCATATGGCGGACGTTGTGGGCCCATTTCTTCAAGAGACCATACCTTCAAAACAACATCCCTAGTGTTGCTGTTGCCTACTTGAAGAACCATAAAAGCAGAACTTTCATGGTAATGTCCGACTACTGTCCGACACTTCGATGTATAAAGGTTCTTCCTACCATCTGAGGAAAACCCTTCCAAAATACGAAGAGTCCTAAGCTCTCTGATGTGGGTGTCAAGTGTCGCATCTTCACCATGCCCAGAATCGCCGATACCAGTACTGGAGAAATTTGCCAGCCAGATCCCTACAGAATATGAAAAGGGGATAGAAAGACAGTCAGACTCAAAAGTTTACAGGAAAAACTAAGTTCTGAAGAGCTTCTATGCGCCCAAAAGGACATGCGCCCAAAGGGATATGCGTCCAATACAAAGACATGTGGGCGCATAACACACATACAATGAGTGGGCGCATAATGTGCCACATCTTAAAGGGCGCATAATATCGCAACACTTGGGCACATACCGCACCACAATGTTGGTGCAGGACGTCTGCGAGCGCATAGTAATGCCTACTGAAGTGTGTTGCCCTAGGCGCAAGCGCCCAAGCAGAAGAGAAGTCTGAGCGTCACAAATTAACGCTCGAGACTTTGTATTTTGAAACATGAACTCACCCAAAATCGGGTCCTGGACCATCGAGGACTCTGTCGCAGGAGGAGAGCCACCCGACGCAGCCCCCTTGCCCTTCGCGGATCTCTTGGCAGCCTCGGGAGACATGATCCTCAAAGAAAGAAGGCGAAAAGTTTTCTGAAAAATTCAAAGAGAAATGAATAATGAATTTTCTCTCTCCCTAGGGTCTATTTATAGGTACGGGCCACTGCCTATGCGCCCACATACTCTATGCATCCATTGAGTGTATGCGCCCATTGCAGCCTATGTGCCCACATGAAGGACCAGCTCTCTGTATATTATGCGACTGTCACTTGCTGACATGGACAACGTATAAATGATGGACCGCTTCAAATTCTGTTCCGATGAATCTGTCAGTTTGGATTTCAAAGAAAATCTCAACAGTCATATCTCCCTGACAGGCTGGCCAAATACTATACGCCCAAAGGAGAGGGTCTTGCTATGCGCCTAATGCCTCGCGAGAAGACGATCCATGCTTCTTTCAAAGTATTTCGAACTTGTTCAAAGTGTCAAAAACTTTGAAGGGGGTCCTGTAGAAGCATAAAACTTTTTCAGCAAATATAGCTCCATGCGCCCAAGTCAAGAGCAACTTCATGCGCCCAGTCAGTATGATTCCATGTGCCCGCTGGATGAAGCTCCATGCACCCAGTCAAGTGTAGCTCCATGCACCCAAGACTAGCTCCTCCAAAAGGAGGGCTCATAGCCTGAGACATGGCTAAGCGCCCAAGCCTGACTCAGTCAAAGATACGATCAAAACGTACACCGAAGCGCATGGCCACGTCAGTATCCGTGAGCAGTCATGCACCGAAGCATGCGGCCACGTCAACACCATGACCAACCCACGATCTCGCTGCCTGTATGTGCCTATATTCTATGCGCCCAAAGCAGGACTATACGCCCACATAAGAACCAGCGTGTTCCCTCACTTGGGCGCATAATACCATTCCAGCTCGAGAACGACTATAAAAGGAGGGCTTCTTCCCTCTTCAAAGACATAGGACGAAGAATATTTTCAAGAGCCAAATTGTTGCACTTCTTGCCAGTGAGCCGAGAGTTAGTAATTTTCTTAAGTTTTCTCCCACTTTTGTAATCGGAGTGACAAACGAAGTAAAGGAGCAACTGCCGCTCGATCTCCATCGTCCCATTCCGCAGAATTCTTTTTTTACTCAGGGGTCCTCAGCGCAGGATCTCTCAGGCGTACTTGATTTGTGGTGCCTTGTGCCAATAAAAGAAAAGATAGCATTTTCTTTTTTTTGTGTGTCCACAGGTCCTCCAATCAATCAATTTAAATTTAAGTGGAAAGGGTTTACTTAATTAGATAGGATGTTTGACTATGGTCGAAGATGCATGAATTGTGCACATGGTTGTGCATAATTCAAATAAATTTGAAATAAAATGATTATATTATGGGTTGGCGACATAGGGTGGTCCCGATTAGCTATGTTGGATAGGGTTGGGCCCTGGAATAATTTCTAAGAGACATAAACACCGAAATGACTAAAAATGGGTCTTATGTACCATTTGAAAATAAGTAGCACATGGGAACTCATTTGAGTTGGACACCATAGGCATGTGTGTGGTAGGCTTAAAAGTAGTTGAAATCATATATTGGGACGTTTAGCTTTGAATCGATGTCAAGTTCAAAATTTAAGTTGGAAATTATGACAAGTCTCACGGTAGATAACTTGTTGGCCTAAATTGACCCCGAAGTTCTGCGAAGCAAATATAATACAAGAAAACATATTTGAGTGGGACCTGTTATCCCAAATCGAAGATAAACTTGTCTAGGTTAAAACTCATGAAGGAAGTTTTCTAGAGATTGACATATCTTGTGCTTCAAAAATCAAAGCTACGTAAAAGTATATTTTATGATTATAAATAAGGGCAAAAATATCTACTAATAACTATACTAAATAAAAATAATAAAAATAAATTAAAAAATAACTCTAAAAATCTAGGGGGCTTACAGGAGCTGGATGCCAAGCATGCTGCTGCAGTCGCCTCCGAAGACAAGGAAGCGATGTATCGTGCAGCTGAACGCCGGGTGTTGGAGATTGTTGAATCCAGGACGGACGATTTAATGCGTCGCATCGACGAGCTGTCTGTCGACCCTTAGCGTTTGTTCTCCTTTGTGATTTTTATTATTTTTGTTTGTTTTGCTTCTTTTGAGATGTAGTCCTTTTTCTCCTTTTGATGAAAGAAATAAAGAACTTTTGCTTGCTCATTTTTCATGAACTTGTGATTTTTGTGGACTCAGCATCTTTAACACACCTTGGCTTTAGGTGCAGATGATAAGTTAAAATAAGGGTGGAAATTGGTTAACCAACACGTTTACTCAGTGGTAATGTGGACCTGGTAAACATGAGATTTACTGTAGATTTTTCTTACTCGGAGGTGATATGAACATGGTCAGAATAGACTCTGTGGAGATAAAGAACAACTCAGAGGTAATATGTACGTAGATGTTCTATGGGTAGAGTGTAACAATACGGGGGTTATTGAATAAAAATGTTTACTCAGAGGTAATGTGGACATGGTAAACTTCCATTTTAGCATCATCCTACTTAAAGGTAAGATTAAGCTCTATGGGGATGTAGGAAACAACTCAGAGGTAATATGGACTTGGATGTTTTCTACTGGGGAAATGATGAGGGAACGTTCTGGAGCTGCTGGGCTCCAGGAATGTATGATGATGTCACGCCCCAGAACCAGAATACTGGAGAGCGGGGGCAGACACAGCCTGCTACGTATATTGAAATGGAAACCACCTCGATATACGGTCACGGCTGTCTAGAAATATGAGGGTTTACTACAAGCCAACAGTCTCTTATGGTCATGAACAAGCCTAATGTCTCAATCATAAGCAAGTAAGTAAGGTCGCAAGATGTATGATCATTAAATATACAATAATAAGGCATCCCAAATATCACATATTCAGCTGATCATGAAGCTAGTCATTACAAAATATTAGAACTAGAAAGAGTTAAGTCATACATGATCAACCCTAGGATTTGTTAATCATGTTTACAGTCCGTAGACAGACAGTAAGTAAAGTGCATCGAGCTAACAGGTGCTCGTCGGCTAAACGCCTCAAAAGAATAACTTTTACAATAGAGTGAGCGAAACAAAATAGAAAACCCACTCGTAGACCGGGTTTCTTCTAGTCGCCACCATTGGGCTGGAAGATTGGTAGATCCTCGGGAGCTGCTCCGAAATCTGGCCACACAAAACCAGCTGGGTCAACCCCAGAAAGAGCAAGTGCCACAAGGGGGCCACGAAATAAGAACAAAAGCCAGCAATTAGCACAAGAGAATCTAATATTAAAACTAGAATTTATGAAAACATGCCAGGATGATATACGATGAGATAACCATGGAACTATTCCGATAGCCAGGTTACAACCCGTAAACCAAACAAGGACCGGGGTTGTAACCTTTCATCTGAACAGAACTTGGTTTCCCACCATTTATCGACAAGATAATAAGGTAAGAAATCAAGACAGAAAACAATCTTATACTGGATCAAGACATTGCTAGACTGGTTATACCTCATTCAATCAATCACGGCCAAGCAGATACTACGACTTACTACTTTAACTAACTAGGGTTATCACAGGCCTAATTACTAACAAGATGCAATACGATTGTTCCACAGCCACAAGCCCTGCAGACCATCCAGGTTACCCAGGTCGAAAATTAGGGGTTGAATTCAGGTGGGTACATCATCCGGGAGACAAATGTACCCTTAGGTGACTTAGAGGGTGCAACACGCGACGGTGTGCTGGAAATGTGCCCTACTCGACGGCAGGCTACAGATCCCAAGAGCGCCCAGGTAACGGGATTGCCTGTAGCTGTGTCATCTCTTGATGACTACTGTGTTATTCTAGTAATTAACCTTAATCCATTTTAGTAGGGGCTCCTGACCGTAGTACTCAGGAGTCCCATCCTAGACATGATGCAAGACATGACAAGTGGATTTAATAAGCAAGTAAGAAAGAACCACCCACGGTGTCAAGGCAAGTCAAGTTAAGTTAGCCGTCGCAACAGCATTAAGATAAATCATGTCAGGGTACTTGTCAGGAGTGCGCCACGACGGGCCACTATCATATCAGGTTGATCATGTCAGGAGTGCACCACTACGGGTCACTGTCGTGTTATGCTAGTTCCTTGTCATACCATGCCATGTACAATAGTCATTCCAAACATATTAAGTAAAATCAAGTTCATGACAAAAGACGTAAGGATATAAAATGGGCACAAAATATCTAATAAAATATCAATATACAGGGCTATAGAAGAGCCAAGCTTAAAGAAATAAGACCAAAACTCCAAGAGCCAATGGGTTAAGCAAGGGGTCAGGGGAGCAGCGTACGCAAAAGTCATGCACACTTCAGAGAGCAGCGTAGGTGAAAAGTCACGCACGCTATAGAGAGCAGCGTAGGTGAAAAGTCACGCACGCTACAGAGAGCAGCGTAGGTGAAAAGTCACGCACGCTACAGAGAGCAGCGTAGGTGAAAAGTCACGCACGCTGAGAGAGCAGCGTAGGTGAAAAGTCATGCACGCTACAGAGAGCAGCGTAGGTGAAAAGTCACGCATGCTACAGAGAGCAGCGTAGGTAAAAAGTCACGCACGCTGAGAGAGCAGCGTAGGTGAAAAGTCACGCACGCTACAGAGAGCAGCGTAGGTGAAAAGTCATGCACGCTCAAGGAGACACGCTTCCAACAGGAAGCGTACCCAAGTCTGCGTACGCATGCTAAAGAGCGCGCGCAGCTCAGTATGTGTAAGCTAAACAGCTCTGCACACTGCTCACTGTCGTCTCCAAACAGCAAGAACACCATGGTTGAACTCAAGGCTACACAGCATCATAACTTGGCCATCCGAACTCCAAATCCGGATTTCCAAAGTTCCAATTTGGGTTGAATTGAATGCTCTTCCACATAGAAACATCAAAACTCATAGAAAACCAACTAAAATAGATCAAAACATGCAAAAATCCGAAAATAGGAAGACTTAGATCTAGAACAATGGAGACTCCAAATCACAAAATGCCAAGAACTAATGTTGATCACCATATCCCAATCTCGCAAATGGACAAATAAAAGAGGGTCCTCATGTAGTGGCAAGATGCACTTGCCTAGGGTAGGGAGAGTTGTGTAGAGGAAGGAGAAGAAGAAGAAGAAGGAAATAAATGGTGGTTATGAGGAGAGAGAAAATGTTGGTGGAGTTTTAAAGAGGGTGGGATGTGGTGTGTTGAGGGTGGAGTGTAGGTTAAGGTGATCCAATGCTCAAATAAACCGAACCAAACCAAACCAACCCAATCCAAACCAATTAAAACCGAACCATGACAAAACCCAAAATACGAGAAATACCGAAATTCCACAAGTTGAGAAAAATAAAAAAATAAAAATACATGCCAAAATCCAGATACGAGTATAAATACGAAATACGGGAAATACGGAAAATACGGGAAATACGGGAAATAAGGGTGACAGATGATAAAGAGGGGTAAACTCGACTGTCGAATTCATAGATGTTTGCTGGGGATGTTGAAGTACATGTCGAAGGGCTTCAAGCATTGTACATCTTTAGGAACTTGTCATTGATTGGCATCATGAATAAGTCCCAGTTAGGTTTTGCGAGTCGATAGGCACTAATGAAGTACACCGTCTCTATGATGAAGGGGCCTTCCTATTTGGGTTCGAACTTCCCGGGTATTTTGTTAGTCATCAACATTGGCCTTCTGACTGATAGGATAGGGTCACCCTCTTGAAAAGTTCTTTATTTTATTTTTTTATTGAAAGCTTCGGAGATGCGAGCCTGATAGAGCTCAATGCGTTGTTGGGCCAATAGACATTTTTTGTCCGACGCCTCCAACTCATACAATCAGCAATGTTGATTGTCTTCTTCCGTCAACTGGTTTGTGATGGCCACTCAAAGCGAGGGGATCTGGATTTTGACAGGAAGCACGACCTCGCTCCCGTATACCAGAGAAAACGGTGTGTTATCCGTCGGAGTCCGAACCATTGTACGGTAGGCGCAGAGGCATTCGCCTAACTTCTCATCCCAGTTGTATTTGTTAGACGACATGACTTTCTTGAGAAGTTTGACGATTATTTTATTAAAGGCTTCGGCCAATCCGTTCGCTGCTAGATTGTAAGAAGTTGATGCCACGTTTTAAATGTGATTCTTAACACAAAACCTGCTAAATGCATGGCTTACAAATTGTGGACCATTATCGTGGATGATCCTCCAAGGTACCCCGAAACAGTAGATGACGTGATGCTTGATGAAGCTGATCACCTTCGAGCTCTTTACCTCTGACAGAGGTACTGCTTCCACCCCACTTAGAAAAGTCCATCGTATAAACAACGATACAATATTTTGGTAGTTGTATCGTAATAGAACCGAAGAGAGCGTCTTTTGACAGACATGGCTTCCTTCGGGTCGTCTGAGAGAATTTCGTAGGCTGGAAAGTCTATAAACAGAAATTTCTAGTCCCTGACGTTAATACCGATGTTTGCTGGCATGGCATGGTTTAAACATATGCATAGATTTTTTTGGGACATACCAAATCTCGGCTAATTACCGTAACAAAATATTGGGTCCCAAGAGGGGCCGCTATGGAGGCAGCAAGGCCAGCCAAAGCATCAGCTTCTATATTTTGTAGCCGAGGTACATGTTTTATGAAGAACTTGGTGAAGGTAGAGATGATGTCCAAGGCTGCATTGTGATAGGGAAGCAAGTCTTTGTGACAAACCTCGTACTGCCCTCGAACCTGGTTAACGATGAGTTTTGAATCGCCATAAGACTCAAGGTATTCAACCCCCAGATGTCTTACTAACTGGAGCACGATAATAAGAGCATTATACTCTGCCATATTGTTGGAGCATGGCTCTATGACGGAATAGGCATGCTGAATGACCAGGTCGTCTGGAGAAACCAAGACCACCCCCACTCCTGCGATGATCTAACCGTTAGGGCCTGTTCTTGAAGTGTCGTCGAAGAACATCTGCTAGACAAAGTTCTCCTCGGCGACATTGGATTCCAGCACCTCATCCGGAATATCCTCATAGAGTTTGGATGAGTCCTATATTGGGTATGTATCTAAGAAGTCAGCTAGCGCTTGTCCCTTAACAGTTTTTGTGGAACAAACACCATATCATATGGTGATAGTAGTATTGCCCATGTAGCTAGTCTAGAGTTCAGCGCTCATGGCTTCGTCACGAGGACTCTGAGCGGATTGACTCTGGAGATGACATGGATCGTCTACCTTGAGACATAATAACATATCTTCTTGTATCGCGAATACCAAAACTAGGCACTCTTTTCTTGACGGGGTTGAACCGTTGTTCGGCCTCAATCATTATCCTGCTTAGGTAGTAGATGGCTTGCTCATAGCTGCATCGTTGTTCAGAGCCAGTAAGGCACCGAGAGAATGATCCATTGTACGGACGTAGAGAATGAAAGGTTTGTCCACAACTAGTGCTACCAATACTAGAGGATTTGTGAGGTATGATTTGATGTCGTCAAACGCCTTTTGACACTCGTTAGTCCAGACATAGGAAAATCCCTTCTTCATAAGTTTAGTGAAGGGTTGGCATCGTCCAGAAAGATTTGCTATAAAATCTTCTGATATATACGAGACGTCCCTGTAGGCCTCGAAGTTCTCTCAGGTTCTTCGGAGGACGCATGTCAATGATAGCCTTGGTTTTGTCTGGATCGATGTGGATACCCATTGTGGTGATATATAATAAAAGCCAAGAATTTCCTGCTAAAAACCCCGAAGAAGGATTTAGCTGGGTTCATCTTGAGGTGATGCGCCCGCATGAGATCAAAGACTGTTCTCAGATCCTGTAGGTGATCACCTCGCTGATGTCTTTTGACAATGATGTCATCAACATAACATTCGACTATCTTGTGGAGATGTTTGCAAAAAATGGTGCTCATAGCTCGCTGGTATTTGACACTCGCATTCTTCAACCCAAAAGGCATCACTATGTAACAGTAAACCCCCTTTAGAGTTCTGAACAATGTCTTCTTCTCATCGTCTGGGAACATCTTAATCCGGTTGTAGCCTGAATACCCGTCCATGAAGGACATGTGTTCAAAGCCACATGTGTTGTCGATCATCACGTTGGTGATCGAAAGGAAAAACTCGTCTTTCGGACAGATGGAATTGAGGTCCCTGAAGTCGATGCAGACTCGGACCTTCCCGTTCTTTTTAGTAATGGGAATAATGTTGGCCATCCAATCTGGATGTTGCTCCTCGCGAATAAACCCACTATCTATGAGTTTGTCCACTTCTTTCTCAATAGCATCCATGATGTTAGGACGAAAGCGTCGTTGTTGCTGCTTAACAGGCTTAGCATTAGGTAAGATGTTAAGGTTATGCATTGCGACTTGTGGGTCCAACCTAGGCATGTCTTCATAGCTTCAGGCGAATATGTCGATGTATTTCTTGATAAGTTGTACCAAGAATCCTCGATCTTCTCCTGCTAGGCTCTTGCTGATAAAGATGGGTTTAAGTGAGGATTCATCCCCAAGTTGATTTGCTCGACTTCATCTTCAGTGGGAGGTTCTCGTTGTTCGAAGCAAGATTCTCATTGAGCTGCTAGATGTTGAGCATAGGGTTTTTCTTCAAAAAATTCCAACGCTTGATCGTCGTCTTCTTCGAGAGAATGTGCAGATTTTATGTTGACCGACAACACTTTCTTGAAGATTGGTTTGATGCTGGCATCGGAGTCCCAAGTCAAAGCTTCGAATGAGTGGAAATGCACCATAGCCTCTGTCTCCAAACATTGTGGGATTGTCGGAGGCGTTATGTAACCTACCCCCGTCAAGTGCGGTGGTAGTAGTCTTAAGGCTTCCCCTTTGGAAAAAAAATGCATAGAAGAAGGCGTCGACCTTTTCCATAGTTCAAGCCTTTACTACTTTTCAAATCGTAACCCATCTTTTGGATGAGATACTTCGCTTGATTAGTATAACGGTAGATCTACATTCTGCCGGTGTCGGGATCTAGTTTGGCTGGAGTGAGAGCTTGATGACGTTCGACCTTGCTGAAAATAATGGGTTTCTCGTCCTTTTTTCTGGACGAAACTATATAACAGTCTCCTCAGCATGGAACTACCCAGTTTACATTTTTGACAGTCGTTACTTATGTTTGTAACAATCCTAAGGCATTATCTAGAGTATACATAGCATTCCAATGTGGAAGATTATAGTAGTTCAAAGACAGTCTTTTATTGATAAAATAAAGGATCTTGTCCTGAAGAATTACATTATCTAGAGAAGGTACATCTATGTTAGCAGATATGTATTCTTCTAACTCTTCATCTGTCAGGACCGGGACAGCCATTAGAGGAGGTGCATAGGTCTTTCGCCGTATCTTGGCTACTAGTGGGACTGATGCCTTCTCGGAAGGAGTTTTGGAGACCTTCTCGGGAGTCTGACCATGTAGTGCCCCATCCCGTAAAGTCAATCGGAGAAATCGAAACGCCGACGGCGTTGGAACTTAGCCTTGCAACGGCTGCTCGAAGGCTCGCTCGTCCGAGGCGACTCCTCGCTCAGGTGGGGGAGTTTCGGTGAACTTGCTTCATCTTAGCCTTCACTTAATAACTCGCTTGTTTTCAACTTGCACAAGTAGGCTAATCTAAAAGCTACGAACGCACATAGCTAAGGGAATAATCTCGTCGGGTCGAAATATCCTAGAACATGGAAAATGGTCCCACGGTCTGCATAGAAGTCGGCTCAGCGTGCTTTCAAATGACACACGATCCTTCGATCCCGTGGCTTGGGAGAAGGAAGTTGGCCTAAGTTGCTAAGTTGCCCCGACACTCGAATAAGCCTAAGTCATAGGCGTCGCCTGCTTGAATGCTCGATATAGCATGCACTGTCCCGTCGTTTTGTCCCAACACTTGAAATAGCCTAAGTCATAGGCGTCGCCCGCGTGAATGCCTAACAAAGCATGCACGGTCCTGTCCCGCAAGGCTTGGCATAGCCTTTGCACGTCCCGTAAGTTAAATCATCTCGTATGGCTCGTTGGCTTAAGTCTAGGCACCCGAAAAGTTGGTTGTCCAAGTCGACCCCGTGCCTAGTACGTTCCCTCGATCCGAAGCTCGGCGTAGTCTTTGCTCGTCGAGCTGTTGCCCGAATAAGTTAAACAAGAGTTGTGCTGGACTATCGAAGCCATTTCTAGTACTGTCCCGCTCTAGCTGCGGTTGTCAAGTCGTGTAGTCCCTTGAGAACAAGGCTCGTTGTATAATTCTATGACTTGAGCGTTAGCGTTGCCTATAGAACCAGGCCGGTCTAAGGCACGAGTTACGGTCGGTTTAGTGGAAAGCTTGCCACGAACAAAGAAAGTCCACGCGACTTATTGTCGCCGAGATCGGTCCCGCTACTTGGGAGTCTCGCTAACTCATGATATGTCCCACACACTAGATCGGTCCCCTGTCTTGGGAGTCTCGCTAAGTCTTGATATGTCCCACACACGAGATCGGTCCCGCGGCTTGGGAGTCTCATTAAGTCTCGATAGAAAGAAGAAATGTATGGTCATGTTGAGAAAGGACTGGATAGACTGGATAGATCGAGTATGCATGGTCATTGGACAACTTGTCGACAAGGTGTAGTCTTCTCAAATGATCACCGGGGTACCGGGATCATTCGGCCCGGGAGAAGCGAGTTTGGCTCAAAGTAGGATGCTAGATGACCGTATGGAAGAGTTCCACCCCACCGGGCTGGCTACCCGTGTTGGTACAGGTGGATATCCCACGAGCCAGTCCAAGTTAGCTTGAATTTGCTAGTGACCTCCTCATGTAGATGTGTCGGCAGATAGCGGCACACCGCGTGTATGCCTTTGGATTGGGTCTAGTGCTTGAATGCAGGTCTAGTCGGTAACGCAAGGTCTGGGCCTAAGACTGGGCTGCAGCATAGGCACCGTGCTTGGCATGATAGATGGTGTCAAGATGTTCATAAAAGTGATACTATGGTCCACAAGTCTTGTCTAAGTTAGCAAATGGGTCTAACAGGAAGGCCGCAAGGCGGTAGCATGATAAGTCTTGATAACTTGCGAGGCGCGGCCTCATCTGGAAGCACGGACAAGTCTAAGCAAGGTCTAGAGGCACGGCCTGCACGAGTCATCCCATTGCCGTCCTTGGCACTTGAATCGTTGGTACGAGAATTAGTCTAGTGGCGCTAAAGTCTAAGTAAAGGTCTTGGCACGGCCGAGTTCGCGTAAGTTGCTCCTCAGCATAGCATTGTCTCGAATATGTCTAAGTCGCAAATAGAGTAGGGCACGACCCTGCCGCCCCGAGTTCAAGTTTGGTCAAGTACCTAAGCGATGAGGCACTGCCTCAATCGAAACACACGTTCGCATTATAGTACGACCTCGTCGTTGCACGACCTTGTCGTTGCATCGCTAAGTGTAGACCGAGACGTCTTGTTTAAAATGCATCCTAAGGCAAGACTAGAAAGACAATTGAAAGGGTTTAAGCTGCAAAAAGTAAATGAAACGTGTCGGTTATGTATGGATGGACGAGAAGCTCACTCCACCAGTACAGTGGTACTGACACCCACACAGTATTTCATGTGCAGGCACAGGTAGAAGCTCGTGGCGCGGAGCTCGCTTGGATGCGTCGAGGCACGGAGTTCCTTGGCGAGTTAAAGTGTGCGACCGCGTGATCTGAAGACTTATACTGGGCATAATATATGGACATCGCCTTCCGAAGCTTTCACTGACTCAAGCATTGTAATCAAGAGAGAGAACAGAGAGTGACTTTGTAAATGAGAGAAAAGTGAGCACGAGAGACTTGTAATTTAGCCTTGCTCCCACAAATGTAATCTTGTGTTCAATATCAATAAAAAGAGCTTCTTTTGAATGACTTGTGTTCTTCTTTAAATTCTGCTACAATGTATTCAATGTTTCTGCTTGGGACTTCTGTGCGACGACCCCGTCGCCGCCGATGTATTCGACCGTTATGGAACTGCCTTGCACGAGCGCAATCTAGACTCGTGCGGCATCATGCCTTAGCGAGGACGATCTCTCCTACGGGAGCGGGGCGTGACATAATAGTATCAATGCACGGCTTTACGTCCTTGGACTTCAAGTTGAATTTCTCAGTTTTGAAAGCTCGTCATTGTTGAAGAAATGTGCGCTCTCTCTCAAATGTCCTTCGGCATGTCCATACAATAAGTCTAAATATTTTCAAAAGCTCGTATAAGCGTTCAATCGAATGCATCGATAGGCAATGGCCTTTGTGCCAAACGGCGTCAACTTGTCTTGAATGAAAACGCATGCTAAAGTTAACAAGTCGTGCGTGTGCCCGAATAGTCCTACGTCGACTTTAGAAGTCGCGTGCATGCCTAACTAGTCCAACGTTGACCTTAGCATGTGAGCATGCAAACTCGAATAAAAGTCCGTACGGGATAACTATGTACACGGCCTTTCGGCTAAGTTGTGTTTCGCGTCGCGCACCTTGACCCTTGGTACAAAATGAATCGCGAGTGATATCAAATACCGCTCGGTCGGGAACGAGCTATACTTAGAGTGTCTATCGATAAGAACACTATCGAGTAAACGCTTAGGCGTACACGAAGGATTGCCTTGGATTTCGAAGAAATAGTACAATCGACCTAGCGCGTCGATACGACGTGAGCGATTACGCTAGGGATTCGTCGAACGAATCGGAAGGATGTCTTAGCAAATGACGCGAACGTGATTGAGGACTATATCGTATGGCTCGAATCCGAGTGGTGTATGGACTTTTCTTGGAAATCATTCGAGCAAAGATTGAGGATTACGAGTAACGGCGAGTATGTCGGCGAGGCGATGCGATCGCACAAAGCCTTAGAACGCGTCACGTTTAGTTGGTCGTGACTTCGAATGTCCCGAACGAGCATCTTGTTCGGACGACTTGCGAATAGGCAATGCAAGTTAGAAAACGATATCGAAGTGATTCGAAACGATGAATGAAAATGAATGGTCTTGATCGAGGAAACTTAGAGGATCGCACGTACGATATCGAATTGATGCAAATGAAATGTGACTTGAGTTTTGAACAACGATCTTGAAATAATCTTGAGGAAGAGCGACGGAACTCGATCTTAAATATCGAGGAATTGTGGAATATCCAGTTCGAACAATAGTATCAGTCGTACGACTCGAAATTGGTTGCGGAGGAAGATCGTCAGGTTACGCATATCATCGATGGTATTGAGGCGTATCAAAGATCGATATACGATAACTCGAGGGTACTCTGACTCGGCGAATGACGATCGTGCAAGTGTCATTGTTCCGATGGATGCTATATTCGGGAGATTGAAACGTGTCGAGGAAATGATAGACATGACAAATGGACTATCAAATTGAGATCATGACTTGGAGGAAAATAAAATGTTTGGATTTGCCTCGTCGATAACCACAACTTCGATATTCTTGTCTTATGCAAGCGCAACTCCTGCCTCGCACATACATCGTGCCGATTTGAGACGATCACTCCGTGTGAGCGCTGGTATGGTGAATCATACAGCAGGAGAGATTGAACTTGGATAGCATGGCACTCTGATTGCTTCGACTTGTGGTTTGAGGCGAAGGCAGACTCGAGAATGAATTTGTGTGCTTGACGAATCAAATTTGAGGATTGCGTAGGTCCAATCTGCGTATCGAGAATGAACGAGTCTAGACTCAAACAAGAGTTACGCCCCGATAAGAATGATTATTCCGTGGGAACGTTGCATGGTGATTCACGAACCACCGTGGATAATCGGACTCGCGTGAGATTGGGGCGCAACGTATTGTTGAGCTAGATGACCTCGTGATCGAATGCACGAATTGGTTAGAGTTGGTGATTTGGATAAAATCGAATATGTGCAACGCATGCATTGATGCGAATAGGTGATCGTGCTCGATGTTTAGAAATCTGAGTGACACGAGCTTGGGTAAAAATTCCCGTACTATCGACTTTGGTTTGACCCTATGATTGGGGTCAGTAATGGCATTATTGTTGGGGAACTATGATTCCAATCCTGACATTGACTTAGCCTCGTAAAGATTGGCCTAGCGGTTAGGCGAAATGCCCCTGTTGCAGAGTTATCAATCGAAGAATTGATCTTGAGGATTGGTTTGAATGGATAGCATGAATCACGAACGTAGGAAATCCTGCTCACGAGACTCGACTGACATGCATATACTTTAGGGACGCCTGGGTATGTGCACGAGGCGACTCGAGTGAGAATGACAAATTCTCTATCATGCGGCTTGGCTGAATGCATGTATTTTGGGGACGCTTGAAATGCGTGCACGATCCAGCTAAGTGATACAATGAGTTCAAGCAAGACTTGAAAGATGGGAGTGTGTCGAGATCTTAAAATCATGTTAATGAAAGGATTGATAATAGTACGAGCGTGACTCGAAATTGAGGAAACGTATAGGCGGAGTGTGCTCGATTAAGTCTTGGCCATAGAAATGGTAGGATGGCTTGCCTTCAGAAAAGTCTCGAGGACGAGACTTGTTCTGAGTGGTGTATGTTGTAGTGCCCCGTCCCGCAAAGTCAATCGGAGAAATCGAAACGTCGACGGCGTTGGAACTTAGCCTTGCAACGGCTGCTCGAAGGCTCGCTCGTCCGAGGCGACTCCTCGCTCAGGTGGGGGAGTTTCGGTGAACTTGCTTCATCTTAGCCTTCACTTAATAACTCGCTTGTTTTCAACTTGCACAAGTAGGCTAATCTAAAAGCTACGAACGCACATAGCTAAGGGAATAATCCCGTCGGGTCAGAATGTCCTAGAACATGAAAAATGGTCCCACGGTCTGCATAGTAGTCGGCTCAGCGTGCTTTCAAATGACACACGATCCTTCGATCCCGTGGCTTGGGAGAAGGAAGTTGGCCTAAGTTGCTAAGTTGCCCCGACACTCGAATAAGCCTAAGTCATAGGCGTCGCCTGCTTGAATGCTCGATATAGCATGTACTGTCCTGTAGTTTTGTCCTAACACTTGAAATAGCCTAAGTCATAGGCGTCGCCTGCATGAATGCCTAACAATGCATGCACGGTCCTGTCCCGCAAGGCTTGGCATAGCCTTTGCACGTCCCGTAAGTTAAGTCGTCTCGTACAGCTCGTTGGCTTAAGTCTAGGCACCCGAAAAGTTGGTTGTCCAAGTTGACCCCGTGCCTAGCATGTTCCCTCGATGCGAAGCTCGGCGTAGTCTTTGCTCGTCGAGCCGTTGCCCGAATAAGTTAAACAAGAGTTGTGCTGGGCTATCGAAGCCATTTCTAGCACTGTCTCGCTCTAGCTACGGTTGTCAAGTCGTGTAGTCCCTTGAGAAGAAGGCTCGTTGTATAATTCTATGACTTGAGCGTTAGCGTCGCCTATAGAACCAGGCCGGTCTAAGGCACGAGTTACGGTCAGTTTAGTGGAAAGCTTGCCACAAACAAAGAAAGTCCATGCGACTTGTTATCGCCGAGATCGGTCCCGCTACTTGGGAGTCTCGCTAACTCATGATATGTCCCACACACGAGATCGGTCCCCTGGCTTGGGAGTCTCGCTAAGTCTTGATATGTCCCGCACACGAGATCGGTCCCGCGGCTTGGGAGTCTCGTTAAGTCTCGATAGAAAGAAGGAATGCATGGTCATATTGAGAAAGGACTGGATAGACTGGATAGATCGAGTATACATGGTCATTGGGCAACTTGTCGACAAGGTGTAGTCTTCTCGAATGATCACCGGGGCACCGGGATCATTCGGCCCGGGAGAAGCGAGTGTGGCTCAAAGTAGGATGCTGGATGACCGCATGGGAGAGTTCCACTCCACCGGGCTAGCTACCCGTGTTGGTACAGGTGGATATCCCACGAGCCAGTCCAAGATAGCTTGAAATTGCTAGTGACCTCCTCATGTAGATGTGTTGGCAGATAGCGGCACACCGCGTGTATGCCTTTGGATTGGGTCTAGTACTTGAATGCAGGTCTAGTCGGTAACGCAAGGTCTGGGCCTAAGACTGGGCTGCAGCATAGGCACCGTGCTTGGCACGATAGATGGTGTCAAGATGTTCATGAAAGTGATACTATGGTCCACAAGTCTTGTCTAAGTTAGCAAATGGGTCTAACAGGAAGGCCGCAAGGCGGTAGCATGATAAGTCTTGATTACTTACGAGGTGCGGCCTCATCTGGAAGCACGGACAAGTCTAAGCAAGGTCTAGAGGCACGGCCTGCACGAGTCGTCCCATTGCCGTCCTTGGCACTTAAATTGTTGGCACGAGAATTAGTCTAGTGGCGCTAAAGTCTAAGTAAAGGTCTTGGCACGGCCGAGTTCGCATAAGTTGCTCCTCAGCATAGCATTGTCTCGAATATGTCTAAGTCTTAAATAGAGTAGGGCACGACCCTGCCGCCCCGAGTTCAAGTTTGGTCAAGTATCTAAGCGATGAGGCACTGCCTCGATCGAAACACACGTTGGCATTATAGCACGACCTCGTCGTTGCACGACCTCGTCGTTGCACGACCTCGTCGTTGCACGACCTTGTCGTTGCATCGCTAAGTGTAGACCGAGACGTCTTGTTTAAAATGCATCCTAAGGCAAGACTAGAAAGATAATTGAAAGGGTTTAAGCTGCAAAAAGTAAATGAAATGTGTCGGTTATGTATGGGTGGGCAAGAAGCTCACTCCACCAGTACAGTGGTACTGACACCAACACAGTATTTCATGTGCAGGCACAGGTAGAAGCTCGTGGCGCGGAGCTCGCTTGGATGCGTCGAGGCACGGAGTTCCTTGGCGAGTCGAAGTGTGCAGCCGCGTGATCGGAAGACTTATATAGGGCATAATGTATGGACATCGCCTTCCGAAGCTTCCGCTGACTCAAGCATTGTAATCAAGAGAGAGAACAGAGAGTGACTTTGTAAATGAGAGAAAAGTGAGCACGAGAGACTTGTAATTTGGCCTTGCGCCCACAAATGTAATCTTGTGTTCAATATCCATAAAAAGAGCTTCTTTTGAATGACTTGTGTTCATATGTTCTTCTTTAAATTCCGCTGCAATGTATTCAATGTTTCTGCTTGGGACTTCTGTGCGACGACCCCGTCGCCGTCGATGTAATTGGCCGTTATGGAACTGCCTTACACGAGCGCAATCTAGGCTCGTACGGCATCACGCCTTAGCGAGGACGATCGCTCCTACGGGAGCGGGGCGTGACATAATGGTATCAAAGCACGGCTTTACGTCCTTGGACTTCAAGTTGAATTTCTCAGTTTTGAAAGCTCGTCATTGTTGAAGAAATATGCGCTCTCTCTCGAATGTCCCTCGACATGTCCATACAATAAGTCTAAATATTTTCAAAAGCTCGTATAAGCGTTCAATCGAACGCATCGATAGGCAATGGCCTTTGTGCCAAACGGCGTCAACTTGTCTTTAATGAAAACGCATGCTAAAGTTAACAAGTCGCGCGTGTGCCCGAATAGTCCTACGTCGACCTTAGAAGTCGCGTGCATGCCTAACTTGTCCAACGTTGACCTTAGCATATGAGCATGCAAACTCGAATAAAAGTCCGTACGGGATAACTATGCACACGGCCTTTCGGCTAAGTTGTGTTTCGCGTCGCGCACCTCGACCCTTGGTGCAAAATGAATCGCGAGTGATATCAAATACCACTCGGTCGGGAACGAGCTACACTTAGAGTGTCTATCGATAAGAATACTATCGAGTAAACGCTTAGGCGTACACGGAGGATTGCCTTGGATTTCGAGGAAATAGTGCAATCGACCTAGCACGTCGCTACGACGTGAGCGATTACGCTAGGGATTCGTCGAACGAATCGGAAGGATGTCTTAGCAAATGACGCAAACGTGATTGAGGAATATATCGTATGGCTCGAATCCGAGTGGTGTATGGACTTTTCTTGGAAATCATTCGAGCGAAGATTGAGGATTACGAGTAACGGCGAGTATGTCGGCGAGGCAATGCGATCGCGCAAAGCCTTAGAACGCATCACGTTTAGTTGGTCGTGACTTCGAATGTCCCGAACGAGCATCTTGTTCGGACGACTTGCGAATAGGCAACGCGAGTTAGAAAACGATATCGAAGTGATTCGAAACGCTGAATGAAAATGAATGGTCTTGATCGAGGAAACTTAGAGGATCGCACGTACGATATCGGATTGATGCAAATGAAATGTGACTTGAGTTTTGAACAACGATCTTGAAATAAGCTTGAGGAAGAGCGACGGAACTCGATCTTGAATATCGAGGAATTGTGGAATATCCAGTTCGGACAATAGCATCAGTCGCACGACTCAAAATTGGTTGCGGAGGAAGATCGTCAGGTTACGCATATCATCGATGGTATTGAGGCGTATCAAAGATCGATATGCGATAACTCGAGGGTACTCTGACTCGGCGAATGACGATCGTACAAATGTCATTGTTCCGATGGATGCTATATTTGGAAGATTGAAACGTGTCGAGGAAATGATAGACATGACAAACGGACTATCAAATTGAGATCATGACTTGGAGGAAAATGAAACGTTTGGATTTGCCTCGTCGATAACCACAACTTCAACATTCTTGTCTTATGCGAGCGCAACTCCAGCCTCGCACGTGCGTTGCGCCGATTTGAGACGATCACTCCGCGTGAGCACTGGTATGGTAATTCATACAGCGGGAGTGATTGAACTTGGATAGCGTGGCACTCTGATTGCTTCAACTTATGGTTTAAGGCGAAGGCAGACTCGAGAATGAATTTGTGTGCTTAACGAATTGAATTTGAGGATTATGTAGGTCCAATCCGCGTATCGAGAATGAACGAGTCTAGACTCAAACAAAAGTTATGCCCCGATGAGAATGATTATTCTGCGGGAGCGTTGCGTGGTGATTCACGAACCACCATGGATAATCGGACTCGCGTGAGATTGGGGCGCAACGTATTGTCGAGCTAGATGACCTCGTGATCGAATGCACGAATTGGTTAGAGTTGGTGATTTGGATAAAATCGAATATGTGCAACGCATGCATTGATGCGAATAGGTGATCGTGCTCGATGTTTAGAAATCTGAGTGACGCGAGCTTGGGTAGAAATTCCCGTACTATCGACTTTGGTTTGACCCTAGGATTGGGGTCAGTGTTGGCATTATTGTTGGGAAACTATGATTCCAATCCTGACATTGACTTAGCCTCGTAAAGATTGGCCTAGCGGTTAGGCGAAACGCCCCTGTTGCAGAGTTATCAATCGAAGAATTGATCTTGAGGATTGGTTTGAATGGATAGCATGAATCATGAACGTAGGAAATCCTACTCACGAGACTCGGCTGACATGCATATACTTCAGGGACGCCTGGGTATGTGCACGAGGCGATTCGAGTGAGAATGACAAATTCTCTATCATGCGGCTTGGCTGAATGCATGTATTTTGGGGATGCTTGGAATGCGTGCACGATCCAGCCAAGTGATACAATGAGTTCAAGCAAGACTTAAAAGATGGGAGTGTGTCGAGATCTTGAAATCATGTTAACGAAAGGATTGATAATAGTACGAGCGTGACTCGGAATTGAGGAAACGTATAGGCGGAGTGTGCTCGATTAATTCTTGGCCATAGAAATGGTAGGATGGCTTGCCTTCAGGAAAGTCTCAAGGACAAGACTTGTTCTGAGTGGTGTATGTTGTAGTGCCCCATCCCGCAAAGTCAATCGGAGAAATCGAAACGCCGATGGCGTTGGAACTTAGCCTTGCAACGGCTGCTCGAAGGCTCGCTCGTCCGAGGCGACTCCTCGCTCAGGTGGAAGAGTTTCGATGAACTTGCTTCATCTTAGCCTTCACTTAATAACTCGCTTGTTTTCAACTTGCACAAGTAGGCTAATCTAAAAGCTACGAACGCACATAGCTAAGGGAATAATCCCGTCGGGTTGGAATGTCCTAGAACATGGAAAATGGTCCCACGGTCTGCATAGTAGTCGGCTCAGCGTGGTTTCAAATGACACACGATCCTTCAATCCCGTGGCTTGGGAGAAGGAAGTTGGCCTAAGTTGCTAAGTTGCCCCGACACTCGAATAAGCCTAAGTCATAGGTGTCGCCTACTTGAATGCTCGATATAGCATACACTGTCCCGTCGTTTTGTCCCAACACTTGAAATAGCCTAAGTCATAGGCGTCGCCCGCGTGAATGCCTAACAAAGCATGCACGGTCCTGTCCCGCAAGGCTTGGCATAGCCTTTGCACGTCCCGTAAGTTAAGTCGTCTCGTACGGCTCGTTGGCTTAAGTCTAGGCACCCGAAAAGTTGGTTGTCCAAGTCGACCCCGTGCTTAGTACGTTCCTTCGATGCGAAGCTCGGCGTAGTCTTTGCTCGTCGAGCCGTTGCCCGAATAAGTTAAACAAGAGTTGTGCTGGGCTATCGAAGCTATTTCTAGTACTGTCCCGCTCTAGCTGCGGTTGTCAAGTCATGTAGTCCCTTGAGAACAAGGCTCATTGTATAATTCTATGACTTGAGCGTTAGCGTTGCCTATAGAACCAGGCCGGTCTAAGGCACGAGTTACGGTCGATTTAGTGGAAAGCTTGCCACGAACAAAGAAAGTCCACGCGACTTGTTGTCGCCGAGATCGGTCCCGCTACTTGGGAGTCTCGCTAACTCATGATATGTCCCACACACGAGATCGGTCCCCTGTCTTGGGAGTCTCGCTAAGTCTTGATATGTCCGGCACACGAGATCGGTCCCGCGGCTTGGGAGTCTCGTTAAGTCTCGATAGAAAGAAGGAATGCATGGTCATGTTGAGAAAGGACTGGATAGACTGGATAGATCGAGTATGCATGGTTATTGGGCAACTTGTCGACAAGGTGTAGTCTTCTCGAATGATCACCGGGGCACCGGGATCATTTCGCCCGGGAGAAGCGAGTGTGGCTCAAAGTAGGATGCTGGATGACCGCATGGGAGAGTTCCATCCCACCGGGCTAGCTACCCGTGTTGGTACAGGTGGATATCCCACGAGCCAGTCCAAGATAGCTTAAAATTGCTAGTGACCTCCACATGTAGATGTGTCGGCAGATAGCGGCACACCGCATGTATGCCTTTGGATTGGGTCTAGTGCTTGAATGCAGGTCTAGTCGGTAACGCAAGGTCTGGGCCTAAGACTGGGCTGCAGCATAGGCACCGTGCTTGGCACGATAGATGGTGTCAAGATGTTCATGAAAGTGATACTATGGTCCACAAGTCTTGTCTAAGTTAGCAAATGGGTCTAACAGGAAGGCCGCAAGGTGGTAGCATGATAAGTCTTGATAACTTGCGAGGCACGGCCTCATCTGGAAGCACGGACAAGTCTAAGCAAGGTCTACAGGCACGGCCTGCACGAGTCGTCCCATTGCCGTCCTTGGCACTTGAATCGTTGGCACGAGAATTAGTCTAGTGGTGCTAAAGTCTAAGTAAAGGTCTTGGCACGGCCGAGTTTGCATAAGTTGCTCCTCAGCATAGTATTGTCTCGAATATGTCTTAGTCGCAAATAGAGTAGGGCACGACCCTGCCGCCCCGAGTTTAAGTTTGGTCAAGTACCTAAGCGATGAGGCACTGCCTCGATCGAAACACACGTTGGCATTATAGCACGACCTCGTCGTTGCACGACCTTGTCGTTGCATCGCTAAGTGTAGACTGAGACGTCTTGTTTAAAATGCATCCTAAGACAAGACTAGAAAGACAATTGAAAGGGTTTAAGCTGCACAAAGTAAATGAAATGTGTCGGTTATGTATGGGTGGGCGAGAAGCTCACTCCACCAGTACAGTGGTACTGACACCCATACAGTATTTCATGTGCAGGCACAGGTAGAAGCTCGTGGCGCGGAGCTCGCTTGGATGCGTCGAGGCACGGAGTTCCTTGGCGAGTCGAAGCGTGCGGCCGCGTGATCTGAAGACTTATACAGGGCATAATGTATGGACATCGCCTTCCGAAGCTTCCGCTGACTCAAGCATTATAATCAAGAGAGAGAACAGAGAGTGACTTTGTAAATGAGAGAAAAGTGAGCACGAGAGACTTGTAATTTGGCCTTACGCCCACAAATGTAATCTTGTGTTCAATATCAATAAAAAGAGCTTCTTTTGAATGACTTGTATTCATGTGTTCTTCTTTAAATTCCGCTGCAATGTATTCAATGTTTCTGCTTGGGACTTCTGTACGACGACCCCGTCGCCGCCGATGTAATCGACCGTTATGGAACTGCCTTGCACGAGCACAATCTAGGCTCGTGCGGCATCACGCCTTAGCGAGGACGATCGCTCCTACAGGAGCGGGGCGTGACAAACCCGAATTGGTTCCTGAGCCAGATCTGGGAGCTTGACAAACAAAGAGGCCGGAGTCTTTCCATGCAGCTTGGCCACGAATGGAGCTAACACTTGGGAAGGTTTCTCCTTGAGTTCAATGGCACTTTAGTCACCACCTCTGTTTCTGCTTCAGCTTCTGCCTCATCGTCAGCATCGTTGGCCTCATCATCCAAGTGGACTGATTTGTAGAGATCATAGTCAGTAAAGAATGCCTCCCTTTCAAGGGATCAACATCAGCGAATTATGTCCTAACAATGTCATTACCAGCTACATATTTCGTGCACTGGTGATGAGTAGACAACACGACCATATACTCGTGTATCCATGGACGTCCCAGCAAGACATTGTAGGAGATGGGGACGTCGATGACATAGCAGGTCACCTATGTTCGGAGGTCGTCAATGTGGTATTTCAGACGAATCTTGCCCAGCAGTTTATTTTTTCGACGTTAAAGCCGCTGATGGTAGTGTTGGGTGCGGTCAACCAATGCATCGGTATCCCCAATGTCTAGAGTAGAGTCCGAGGGATGATGCTGAGGGAAGACCCCATATCCATTTTTATCTGATCCACCTTGATGGCACCAATGTACCTTGTGTATTACAAGGGCCTATTGTGCCTGTTATTCTTGAGCAGCATGTCCTGCTGAGTGAATATAATGTTAGAGATGATTTCCCCCACACTATGGCAGTGCGGACATGCGGTTGGGTCCTTTTAAGGGTTTTAGACCTGACTGATGAAGGACTCGACATATTTTAATGCTTCGCAAAGAGCATTCTGAGTATCTTTGGATAGTCGGAGAAGCTCAAACAGTGATAGCCGGGCTGGAGTATTGGCAAGCTACATCAATATGTCAAAGTTGTGGGGTTTAGTCAACCCTGAAGTACTTTCTTTTCTCAGAGGCTTGTCAAAACGATCCTCATTTTGCTTTCTTTTGTATGCCGCTAGAGGCTAGGATGGACCCTCCCTTCGGGCTGCGGTAGTGGTGCTGGGAGGCGTCTCCTCAGCCGGAACCTCCTCCTGCTGAGCATCCAGTTGTGACTGTGTCACCATTGGAAAGGCTTCCTTTGGAGCGGTCGTGACTATTCGACAAGATTTGGTCTTGTTGCCTTTAGTTTTGGTGGTAGGACGTACCACCGATTGCGTGAATTTTGGAGCTAGATCTGGGTGAACCTATATGATCTTACCCTGGGATGTAGTGAGTGGCACCAGCCCATTCATGTTGTCACGAGTCGGTGGAAGGTTGGTTACTTCCATTATCGCCTTTGGATGGGGACGATGCAATCTTGAGCCTCAGTCGGTGTCACTACCACATTTCTAGTTTGAGGATATTTTTGACATTTTTGGGGCAATTTAACTTTATTAGAATTTATTTGCATTTATGGGAATTTTTATGAATTATTTTGGAATTGTTTGGACTAGATTGATTTTGACTAGTCTTGACCCTTGTAGACCAACCTAGAAGCTAACCCTAGTTAGTATGGACTTGGTTAGGTTATATGACTCTAGTCTAACCTAGCCTAATCATTGATTTGGTCATTAGACTCTAGTTAGCAATAGGAATTAGAAAGTCATAAGTCATGGCTTATGATTTAGAGCCTTTAATAAATCAAATCAAACCATAGCCTTGTAGGTTGGCCCAAAGCCCAAGACAAATACCAAACCCTAATCCCTAGGCATTGTTGGTCGGCCACCTTAGCCATTCTAGGGATTCCCCCACTATATAATCTCTCTTAAAATCTAAGGCTAGCCTCTTCTTTAGGAATTTATTTCAAGAGAAGAAAGAGGTGAGTCTCCATGTTCAAAAAACCATAGAAAATCCTTTTTAGATCCTTTTTGCCCCAAACAAGTTGCATTGGATCCTAATATTACTGTTCTTGCTGTTATTGGAGTTTTATTTCAGTTTGAGGTTGATTTGATTGGATTGGGATATCAAGAGAGGAGCTCAACAAAGGGGATTTTTCTTGAAAGTTCATCCATAGGTAACTCCTCCATTTCTCCATGAAATTTCGATTTGTTTTCATATTCAGGAAGCCCTAGGAGTCCCCTAAGTGTTTGCAATAGTTTCGTGTCGGGTTTCACAAGTTTTATGTCCGTCTGGACACGTATCAGACCCGTCCCCAAACTGTTTGTCGAAATACCACAGTGGACTTTTTGACCTAATTTCTAGGAAGTTTTTGAATAGAAAGTTTATTTGTGATGTCGCTTAGGCATTTATGTTCCTCTGGGGTGTTGTTTGTGTCGTGCTGTGTCGGTTTTGATGCATGGACACGCGTGGACACGTGCGCGCGCGCTCGGGATTAGATCCCCTGCTGTTCGGGGGCTCTGGAGGACACGACACACATTATTATGACACGAGACTTGACACACGCCATGAGGCTATGACTGACATGCCACGTGTCAAGTCTCATATGTTCACGTGGCGTGTCGAGAGTGATATCAGTGTCGCACTGAATTCACACAGTGCAGTACATACGTGAAATAGTACACTGATACGGCTCTGTATCGCAGGATACGACACTCTAGGACTCAGTGCAGGTGCTTGGACACTTAGATGGACACTAGGTGAACCTACTGACATGTGCACAAGACACGAAGTGTCCTATGTCGTGTGTACGACACGAGTGCACGTGTGCACGAGACAGTGCACTGGACAGTGCACTGGACAGTGCACTGTTGTGTCTGTTTTGAGTTTTCTTTGTTTGGACACATCGTATCCACTTGGGTGGACACCATTATGTTGTATGACACATATACAATATATATTTTAATTACCAACTCATTATTGTGTATTTTAATGATTTTTTATTGAGTACTTATCAATTTACCAATCCTGAAACTGTGTATTAATTCCTAATTTTTCCAGTTTTAAAACTTGAACCTTGTTACCAGTTTTAAACTATTTAACACTGTTAATTAGTTGGTTTCAGACCCTAATCATGTACTCCTATATGTTTTCCAACTGTGGTTCAGTTTTTGGGTGGTTTGGTGAAATATTGATTTCAAATGGGGCTTAAAGAAAAAAACTAGAAAACTGGGAAACCAGTTTGCATTTCCAGGTTTTTGTAATAAACTTAGCTATTATTTTTAAACCTTCTAAATGCTGTTAACTGTTAGGTTAAGACCCTAAACCATTTCTCCTATATGTGACTTATGTGTATGTCAATTTTGAGTTGTTTTGGTAGGAGTTTGAGTTGGAAAAACTGAGATTTTAAGTAGTATTTGAAACTGGAATATTGTAACTATTGTGAACTGATTTCTGAAGTTCTATTATGAGCTATAAATGATTTCTAAAGTGGTATGAAACCTGGGGGAGAACTGAGCTAAAAACTGAACTGTTTCAGTTTACTTTCCTGTTTTATTCACTATTTTTCCTTTGCTAATTTTTGTGCAATAATTCCTTTCTTTTCAGTTTAATATCACTCATCACCCACCCATCACTCTACACTCACTCACCCTACACACACACACACTGCTGCACACAGTTTTCCCCTCACTCTTTCATAAACACACATGTACAACATTACATTCTTGTTCTCATACACACATATATACACTCTCTCTCTTTTCCTATTCCTCCTGATTATAGGTTGATATATAGGTTTGTTTGCAATACATAATATATGTATATATGTTAAGCATATATATATATATATATATATATATATATATATATATATATATATATATATATATATATATATATAACATATAAAAATATATATATATATATATATATATATATATATATATATATATATATAACATATAAAAATATATATATATATATATATATATATATATAACATATAGGTATTATGTAGGAATGCCAACTAACATGTGTAGTTGGTCTAGATAGCCTAGTAGTGTGGTGTGCTAGCTTGTATAGGTTGAGTGACCTAGTATTTAGACTAATGTAGTCTAGTGTAGACTAGTTTGACCTAGTCTAGACTTGGTTGACCTAGTTTGACTTCTAGAGTTGACCAGAGTTGACCAAGAGTTGACTTTGGCCTAGATTGACCTAGAATCATGTAGAATGCATAGTAGGACTTCATTATACCATTTTGGACTCGTTGTGACTTGTGCTGTTCTGATTAGGAGCCAGACACGACTCCTCGGACAGTACTTTCATATTGGACACTCAGATACCAGGCGAGTACATTCTCTGATCATTTCATATCCTGCTTAGAATTATATTCCTGCTTTAGATTACCTTACTTGATGCTGTCACGACATTATCACGGATTAGTACTATATGGATCTCTTCATGCGATGTTATCCCCCTCGGGAGCATCGGGTACATTGTGTCATATGCGTTTCACTTTAATCATGTACTCATGTGCTTTCATTATACATGTACACTCCAGTGAATCTTGTACTCTCATGTTCACGGAGCCCTTATGTATACTATCATGTGCACCCTTTCATGGGCCCCCATGTGATATCATGTACAATAACATAACCTGCTTAGATCCTTGTGTATTGATTGGAAAAAACGGGGGAGCGCTAGTAGTCATGTGAACAATTCTATAGTAGTGTAGATCATGTACAACTCTTTAGTGTAGATCATGAACAAATCTGTCCCGTTCACATATGCTATCCTGTACTCTACATCACTAGCCACTATTAGTTCTCTATATACAGTAGCTATTTACATACAGTTCTCTTTTTCATTATGTACTTCCTTTCAGTTTTTTGTATCTTACTCTACTGCATGTTTATATTTTCTAACCTGCTATGAACGGTTGAGATGTACTATACTCGCTCCTGTCCTGACTGGACCTGTTGAAAATATTACAGAGGACGAGGAGGAGGCTTGTCTGGATACTTACTACGGGACAGCCTTAGATGACACCTGCGAGCTGGACCCTCAAGTAGACCCAGCTCTAGCTGAGGAGATCACCCCCATTGCCTAGACTAGATTAGTTAGGCTTATCTTACTTTATGTAGTCTTGAGACATATTTTAGCTAGACTTTATTCTGAGTTCTGAGTTGTATATATTCTTTCATTCTGTATCTGAGACCATGTACTTTTCGATATTTGCTGGGATTATCTTAGACTACTTTTCATCTATTTGTTTCCTTGAGTTCTATTTCATATCTTGCTATCTCTTTCTTAGTTATGATTGAGTTTATTACTGCTATGTCACCCCCATTCGGGGAGTATAAACTGTTTAGGTATATATTGTTAGATGTATGTTGACCTAGGACAGCGTTCTACCACCGACACTACGGCGTAGGCTGGACGTACCCACGTCTCGTGCCCTTACTCTAGGGTGTGGGTCGTGACACGTTTTTAGTGGTGGCCCATGCAGGTCTAGACTAGAAGTGTAGTGGTATTCAAACTAGGGTATCACTACAGCCTGCAGTAAGATATAGAACATTAATTTTAAGGTACTCAATCATTTTAGGAAAAATTCTTTTATTCGCCATCTAAATCCTTATTGTCAGCTGATCCTTTGAATTTTGAACTGTCCGCCTTTGTTATTTCGCTTCTTTCTCAGAAATTATACTCTTGTTTGTCTATCTTCAGGATGGTAGAGACTAGATCGCAGCGTACCATCCATGGGGATACTATGGAGGGGACTGCTACCTCCCAGCCAGTACAGCGAGGCCAGGGGACTGCAGCTCCTGCCACCTCTGCTCGTATTGAGACCTCGGCAGCCGCAGCAGGGCGTATGCATCCACCGACTCGGAGGCAGGACCCGGTCATTCCAGAGGATCCTTTCCAGCAGCCGCCTCCAGGGTACGTGGACGCAGCACAGATGTTCGCGTACTTCCAGCAGTTCATGGACTGACAGCAGGCTCGACAGGACAGAGGCATAGAGCTGGCCTTTACGACGGTTGCAGCCCGACCAGTGGTCCATCAGCCGAGGACACCGAGGATCGAGCAGTTTCAGAAGATGAGCTCCAGAGACTTTCTGGGGACAGAGGGGATCCTATGTGTCGATGAGTGGATCGAGCATATAGAGGAGATCTTCCACTTGGCCAGGATACCAGCAGATCTTCAGATCAAGGCCGCAGCTAGCCGAATGCGAGATCTTGCTCGCACCTGGTATCAGTCCGACCCCAGGATGGGGGTAGCTGGGCAGACTTGGGAGCAGTTCAAGGGCTTCTTCAAGAAGAAGTTCTTCCCAGATTCAGCACTCAGAGCCTTAGAGACGCAGATCGAGAGCTTAGTCCAGGGGAGTCTCTCAGTGGAGGAGTACGCCGGGAAGTTCGGCCGCCTTGGCAGGTTTATGGAGGGCTTGAGCGAGATGGCGAAGGCCCAGAGGTTTCGGAAGGGTCTAGTCAAGGAGGTCAAGTCTTGACCAAGGGCAACCGGGATGCCACGTTCGAGGAGATCTTGACGGGAGCCTTGTTGGCAGAGGATGATCTTGAGCTTAGGCTCAAGACGGGGAGAGACCCTGTTAGGGGAAGCAGCAGCAGCGGAGGCCAGGCCAAGAGGCATCACTTTCAGTTCCAGCAGCCGAGGCAGTTCCAGCCGCAGCCGATTCAGCAGAGGCCAGTTCACCAGCAGCAGTTTCTGCATCAGGCACCCAGGCACCAGAAAGTCAGTTGCACCTTCTGCAAGAAGCCTGGGCATGTCTTCAACGAGTGCAGAAAGAGGCTCGGGAGGTGCCTTCTTTGCGGAGCGGCAGATCACCAGCTGAGGGATTATGTTAGGTCTGGGGGACGAGCAGCCCAGGGAGGAGGAGCCAGGGCTCCAGCAGGCCAGCAGAGGGGACCAGCCCAGCAGACGCAGCAGCAGAGGTTCGTCCAGCACCAGCAGCAGGCCAGAGGAGGCCAGCAGGAGCGAGGGTTCGCCATGGCAGTAGAGGATACAGAGGCAATAGGAGAGCTGATTGCAGGTTCGATTCTTCTCGACTCCAGTCCAACTTTTGCATTATTAGATTTCGGTGCTTCGCATAGCTTCATATCAGTATCTTTTGCGATTAGACATGGTATCGTAGCTGAATCGTTGCCTACGAGTTACAAGATCACGACCGGAGGTGGCATTATCCTCGTGAGTGATGTTTGTAAGGGTCGGAGAGTAGTTTTGGGAGGCCGTGAGTTGGAGGTGAGCCTGCTCGTAATGCCATTGCCGAACTACGATATAGTACTAGGCATAGATTGGTTGAGCAGGCACCATGCCAGCATTGATTGTAAAGGGGGTAGAGTTCTCTTCAGAGCGTGGGGGGAGCCAGAGTTCGAGTACTCCAGACGTTAGGCAGAGCAGAGCAGCGGAGTCTTCTGTGGAGTCTCGGTCGAGGAGCAGGCGATTCCACACCCTTGATAGTAGATTATATAGATGTTTTCCCAGAGGAGTTGCCGGGATTGCCACCAGACAGAGACATAGAGTTCTCGATAGACTTGGTTCCAGGAGCGGAGCCCATCTCTCAGCATGTCTATCAGGTGAACAATAGCGAGCTGGTGGAGCTGAAGAAGCAGGTAGATGAGCTACAGGACAAGGGCTTCATCCGCTCGAGTTCGTCGCCATGGGGTGCACCAGTGTTGTTCGTGCCGAAGAAGGATGGGTCAGTACGCATGTGTATTGACTATAGGGCACTCAACAACCTTACGATCAAGAACAAATACCCACTACCGCGGATCGACGATCTATTTGACCAGTTGAACGGAGCTCAGGTATTTTCCAAGATTGATCTGAGGTCGAGATATCACCAGATGAAGGTGAAGGGGGATGATATTCCCAAGACCGCTTTCAGGATGCGGTATGGGCAGTTCGAGTTTTTGGTTATGCCGTTTGGGCTAACCAATGCACCAGCAGTGTTTATGAACCTTATGAACATGGTGTTCCATCAGTATCTAGATCAGTTTGTGGTGGTATTCATTGACGATATCTTGATATATTCCAAGACTGAGGAGGAGCACGAGGAGCATCTGCGGATAGTGCTAGAGATTCTCAGGAAGGAGCAGCTTTACGTGAAGCTCTCCAAGTGTGAGTTCTTCTTGGACCGGGTAGACTTCTTGGGGAATGTGGTGACTGGAGATGGTATCTCAGTTGACCCCAAGAAGATTGTAGCAGTTGAGGCATGGGCAGCGCCGACTTCAGTTGCAGAGATCAGGAGTTTCCTGGGGATGGCATGATATTATCGGAGATTCGTGCAGGATTTCTTTCGGGTTGCAGAGCCGTTGACTCGGTTGACCCGGAAGGATACTGAGTATGTTTGGTCAGAGGAATGTCAGGCAGCTTTTGATGAGTTGAAGAAGCGGTTGACGGCAGCTCCGATTCTGATATTACATTCAGGATCAGGTGGTTTCACTATATATAGTGATGCTTCAGGGAAGGGGCTAGGTTGCGTCTTGCAGCAGCATGGGAAGGTGATTGCCTATGCTTCCAGGCAATTACGTTCCCATGAGAAGAACTACCCTATCCACGACCTGGAGCTGGCAGCAGTGATTTTTGCTCTGAAGCTGTGGAAGTATTATCTGTATGGTGAGAGGGTGGAGATCTTCACTGATCACAAGAGTTTAAAGTATGTGTTCACTCAAAAGGAGTTGAACATGAGACAGCACAGATGGCTAGAGTTGATGAAGGATTTTGACATCCTATTTCAGTATCACCCAGGGAAGGCCAACGTGGATGCCGATGCCTTGAGTAGGTATCCGACAGCCATGTGTTTGACCATGGATCGGCATTTGCTTGCAGACTTAGAGAGCCTTGGGATTAAGGTGATTGTGTCCGGAGTACAGATACAGTTATGGGGGATACAGATTCAGTCGGACTTGGTAGAGAGGATCAAGTCGGCACAGTTTGAGGACGTTGCTCTGCGGTGTCTCCGAGAGCAGGATCGAGCAGGATTGCTGGAGGGTGAGTTTTCTCTTGCAGAGGATGGTGCCTTGAGGTACGGTTCCAGATTATGTGTGCCCAACGGAGATCACATGGAGCAGGTTATGCAGGAGGCCCACAGATCTCAGTACTCTATACACCCGGATGCCAACAAGATATACCGAGATCTGCGGGAGCATGTTTGGTGCTCAGGGATGAAGCAAGAGGTGGCTCATTTCGTGGCTAGGTGCTTGGTCTGTCAGCAGGTCAAGGCAGAGAGGCAGTGGCCCGGTGGTTTGTTGCAGCCGCTGCCCATTCCCGAGTGGAAATGGGAGTATATCACTATGGACTTCGTTTCAGGATTATCGCGTACTCCAGGAAGAAAAGACGCAATTTGGGTCATCGTTGACATGTTGACCAAATCGGCCCACTTCTTGCCATTCAAGGTGGGTACGTCTACAGAGAGGCTGGTGGAGATGTATATACGACAGATAGTCAGGATTCACGGGGTTCCGGTCAGCATCGTCTCAGATCGGGATAGCCGTTTTACTTCTCATTTCTGGAGGAGTCTGCAGACCAGCTTGGGCACTCAGCTCAAGTTTAGTACTGCATACCACCCCCAGACGGACGGATAGTCAGAGCAGACTATTCAGACACTTGAGGATATGCTACGGACGAGCGTCCTGGACTTTGGAGGTTCCTGGGAGGATCATCTTCATTTGGTAGAGTTTGCTTACAATAATAGTTTCCAGGTCAGCATTGAGATGTCACCTTTCGAGTCTCTGTACGGGCGTAGGTGTCGTACACCCTTATCTTGGGATGATGTTGGTGAGCGAGCTTTACTGGGGCCAGAGATGGTTGTTGATGCAGCCGAAAAGGTGAAGCTCATCAGGGACAGACTTTGCATGGCGTAGGACAGACATCAGCACTGGGCCGATAGCTACCGGAGGCCATTGGAGTTTGAGGTACAGATTAGAGTAGGATTAGATTTAGGTTTGTTTATTTATGATTTTTGATCATGTTTGTTTATTATAAGTAATTGAGACCTTGCTTGAGATTAGGTAGGAGACCAGGTTTTTTTGAGGATATCTTCGACTCATGGTATGATACGTTTTGGTGGAGACGGGAAGCTTAGCCCGCGCTTCATCGGCCCTTTCGTTATCAGCGGAAGATCGGTGACGTTGTATACAGGCTAGACTTGCCGCCTGTGCTAGTGGGGGTCCACAACATATTTCATGTATCACAGTTGAGACGGTACGTGGCTGACCCTAGCCATGTGCTCGATCATTCAGAGATAGAGGTTGGGCCTTCTCTCAGCTATCAAGAGCAGCCAGTGGAGATTCTGGATCGACGGGAGAAGGTTCTGAGGAACCAGGTGATACCTTTGGTACGCGTCGCATGGAGGCATCATTCTCCAGGAGAGTCTACCTGAAAGCGGGAGGATGAGATGCGCTAGCGCTACCCTTATCTTTTTGGACCGTGAGGTATACTTTTTATCCTTCTCATCAGTTGTATTTCGTCTTTCAATTTCGAGGACAAAATTCTTTTAAGGAGGGTAGATTTGTCACTACCACGTTTCTAGTTTGAGGGTATTTTTGACATTTTTGGGGTAATTTAAATTTATTAGAATTTATTTGCATTTATGGGAATTTTTAGGAATTATTTTGGAATTGTTTGGACTAGATTGATTTTGACTAGTCTTGACCCTTGTAGACCAACCTAGGAGCTAACCCTAGTTAGTATGGACTTGGTTAGGTTATATGACTCTAGTCTAACCTAGCCTAATCATTGGTTTGGTCATTAGACTCTAGTTAGCAATAGGAATTAGAAAGTCATAAGTCATGGCTTATGATTTAGAGCCTTTAATAAATCAAATCAAACCATAGCCTTGTAGGTTGGCCCAAAGCCCAAGACAAATACCAAACCCTAATCCCTAGGCATTGTTGGCCGGCCACCTTAGCCATTCTAGGGATTCCCCCACTATATAATCTTTCCTAAAATCTAGGGCTTGTGTCACGACCCGCACCCTAGAGTAAGGGCACGAGACGTGGGTACGTCCAGCCTACGCCACAGTGTCGGCGGTAGAACGCTGTCCTAGGTCAATCTTCTAACAATATAAAGGTACCTGTATAGTTTATACTCTCCGAATTGAGGTGACATCATAATATACAGTCTCAATCACATCTAAGGTAGAAGAATGAAAGACAGATAGATAGATAGTAACTCAAGAGAACAGTAGCATAGATGAAATAAGCCTAAGTGTCTAGGATACATATCATCCAGAATGTCAACTCATAATACAATAAGTCTAAAGGTCTATACATCTCAACATCTCAAAATACAACTCAGAATGTGAGACAAAATACAAGTAGAAAAGACTGTCTAGCTGAACTGGTCTAGACTGCTGGAGCAACATCCTCAGCTGGTGGTGGATCCTGCTGAGGGTCCTCAACACAAGTGTCATCTAGTCCTGCTCTATAATATGTAGTCACCCATGCCTCATCCTCATCCTCTGTAATATTTTCAACAGGTCCAGTCAAGACAGGAACGAGCACAATATATCTCACACAGTTCATATCAGGTTAGGAAATACGATACAGGCAATAGAGTAAAATACAGGAAGTGCTGAAAGGAAATATACGCTGTAAAAGAGATAGCTGTAAGGAAATATCTACTGTATATAGAGAACTGTAAGTGGCTAGTGATGTAGAGTACAAGATAGACATGTGAATGGCTAGAATTTATACATGATTACACTACAGAGTTTGTACATGATTACACTACTTTGGAATTATTCACATGTCTACTTCTACTCCCCCGTTTTCCCCAATCAATACACAAGGATCGAGACAAGTTACGTTATTATACATTACTTCACATAAGGCTCACAAATGAGTATACGTGAAGTTATACATGAGGGCTCAGTGAACATGAGAGTACATGATCACATGAGTGCACATGCATGATGGAAGCATAGGAGTACATGATGAAAGTGAAACACACGTAACATGAAGTACCCGATGCTCCCGAGGGGGGATAATATCTCATGTAAAGATCCATATAGTACCAATCCGTGTTACCAACGTGACAGCATCAAGTAAAGTAATCTAGAGCGAGAAAGTAAAGCCTGAACAAGTATGAAACGGTCAGAGAATGTACTCGCCTGATGTATGAATGTCTGTAGAAAATATGCTGTCTGAGAAGAGGTGTCTGGCTCCTGATTAGAGCAACACAAGTCACAATGTGTTCTAAATAGTAAAAAATGAAGTTTACTATGCATACTACATGATTCTAGGTCAATCTGGTCAAAAGTCAACTCTTGGTCAACTCTGGTCAACTCTAAAAGTCAAACTAGGTCAAACTAGTCAAAGTTAGGTCAAACATGGTCAGACTAGTTAGGGTTTAGTCAAACTAGTCATTCTAGGTTAATTCAAGTTCAATCTAGGTTAATTAGGTCAAGTTTGACCTAAGGTTGACTTTGGTCAACTTTAGTCAAACAAGGGTCAACTAGTTAGGGTTTGGGTCATTAGGTCAATTAGGGTTAGCCCCTAATGCCATAGGCTAGTAACTTAGGCCATAGGCAAAATTCATATAGGTATCTACCTTTATACAATATATATATACACATATATATAACTTTATATATATATATATACAAACATTCTCTATAGGCCTATAGACTAGGTAATACTCATAACTCATATAGTATATATATATATATATATATATATATATATATATATATATATATATATATATATATATATATATATATATATATAGACACAATATATAATCTAATACAAATACATATATATATATATATATATATATATATATATATATATATATATATATATATATATATATATATATATATATATATAAAATATATATATATATATATATATATATATAAAATATATATATATATATATATATATATATATATATATATATATATATATATATATATATATATATTCACTACTCTATGTCTCCCTACTCTCTCTATATATATGTATTATATATAAGTTGTATATATATATATATATATATATATATATATATATATATATATATATATATACAACTTATATATAATACATATATATAGAGAGAGTAGGGAGACATAGAGTAGTGAATAGAGTGAGGGAGGAAGGGAGAGAGAACTGAACAGTGGGGGGGGTGTGTTTCAGATTTCTGGAACCAGAAATCAGTCCCACACACACACACCCAAATACACACACACACCCATATATATACATATATGTATATACACATGTACACACATGTATATACCCCCAAATCCTACCTACACACACATATACACATATACATATGTATACAAAATAAATACACACAGAAATACATATGTATATTACACAATTTAAGTTAGAAATTCATTTTAAATCTCAGAAAAATACCAATCTTAAAACCCAGGAAACAATGTTAATTGGAAAACTAGGTAAACACGATACCCGACCCAAACCGAGCTAAGGCTCGAAACCAATGGTTGGTAACACTAGCCCCTAGTGTCCTCTTGTGTCCTAGGTGCCTGATACGACACCACGATACGATTTGATGTGTCAAAACTCACCAAAACCCAATCGGGTAAACTGACACACACACATGTACACAGTGTCGTGCACGTGTGCAACTCATCCTAGGACACGACGCACACACATACGTGTCTCGTGCTCGTGCACGAAGGTGCACCTAGGGGTTGTGCACGTGTCCAACTGCCTGCCCTGTGTCCTCGATACTCCAGGACATGACACGAACACCGAATCAGTCGAGAAAACTCGACTGATACACACTGTTTCAGACAGTGTCGTGCGTGTGTTCTAGTGTCTCGTGGACACGACACACGCTACGTGGGGCTATATGGTCATGTCCACGTGTAGCCCACATGTTGGGCTACACACTCGTGCAACCACGAGGTGTCCAAGTGTCTCGTCAATACGACACGACACACGTGAAGTTGGCCCCCGCGCGCGTGTGCACTGACAGTACGTGTCCAGTGCGAGTGAGTTTTCTCACTCGATACGACACGAGAAGTCATGAGACTTCGGGGGCATGTTCGCAGACATTGCCCCCGTGTCCATGTCAATTTTCACGTGTCCTAGTGCTCTGTGCAGTGAGCACGAATAGCGTGGTAGCAGGGCACTGTGCGTGCACCTGTCACAGCGTGTTCGTGTCGATTTTCGACACGAAAATGACACTGTGTCATGTTCAGTCAAGTAGGTACATATTCTACTAGTCTAGGGCTACAAAAAATGTAATTAGTTTTGCAAAATAACAAAATCCATTTCTCTGTGGCATTTCATCAAACAAGGTTTAATAGCCTAGGATACGTGTCCGATACGGACACCAAACCAACCCTAAATTTTACCAAACTTGACCCACAGTTAGGGTAGACCTATATGCATGCATTTATGAAGAAAAAATAGAATATTAGCAAGGTTTATGGATATTTACCTATTTGTGCAATTTCAATGGAAAAATCAAAGAGAGGGGGGTGTTTGTCCTTCAACTTAGTGATGCCCAAAGCTTGTGAAACTTTGATTGCTAGCTTGCCTCAGCTTCCTCAGTATAGTAGGGTTCCAATGCAAGAAACTAGAGGTGAAAAGGATCAAAATTGATGAAGTTATGGATGTTTGAAGTGGAGGGGTTTTTCAATGTTTCATGAAGTTGTAAAATGGCTTGAATGAATGATGGGGTGACTTAATAGGAAGGGGGCATGGTAGGGGTGCCCTTGGCCGGCCAAGAAGAGGGGTGGGGTGTCCATGGGTTACTTCCAAGGGAAGGGTCTTGACTTTCTTGGCAAAGGTTAGATCTTTGGAGGATTTTAAGCAAAATATCAATAAAGGCATTCTAAGATATTTACATTACTTTAACCCTTGACTAATTATCCATCCTCAAGCTTCTAGGTTAGTAGCTAACCTCTAGATTAGGGTAAGATAGGTTAGGGACTAATCATGGTACTTAACAACAATTAAATAATATTAAAAACACATAATTCCAAATAAAATCTAGTAAATTACCAAAATACCCTTTTAGGCTAAAATTACTAATTTGATGTTCTAAGCCTATGGCTAGGCTCACGTGGTCATGGCAACTTCTAGGTTAAGGAATAACTAGGGTTTACACTAGGGTTATACTAGTAAAATCACAAAGTCATAAGCCATGACTTAGAAAATAATTTTAATTACACTAATAATCACCAAAAATTATATCATGACTAAAACACCATTAAATAAATAATAAAAATAATAAATTTTCAAAAATATCCCAATTTCGAAAAATAGGGTGTTACAAGTCTACCCTCCTAACAATAATTTCGTCCTCAAAATTTTAAGATGAAACTGAAACTGATGAGAAGGATAGAAAATTATACCTCAAGGTACAAATAGATAGGGGTATCGCTCGCGCATCTCATCGTCCCGTTTCCAGGTGGACTCTCCTGGAGAATGATGCCTCCATGCGACACAAACCAATGGTATCGTCTGGTTCCTCAATGCCTTCTCCCGTCGATCCAGAATCTCAACAGGCTGCTCTGGATAACGAAGAGTAGGATCCACCTCGATCTCGAAATGATCAAGTACATGGCTAGGATCTGCCACTTACCGTCTCAACTGCGACATGTGTAATACGTTGTGGACTCCTACCAATGCTGGTGGTAAGTCTAGCCTGTAAGACACGTCACCGACTCTCCCGCTGATAACGAAAGGGCCGATGAAACGCGGGCTAAGCTTCCCACCTCCACCAAAACGTATCGTGCCACGTGTCGGAGATATCCTCAAGAATACCTGGTCTCCAACCTAATCACAAACAAGGTCTCAATTTAATTATGATAATCAAACATGGTTAACAAAACACAAACAAGACAACCTAATTCTAGTCCTATATCTAAACTGTACCTCAAACTCCAAAGGTCTGTGGTGGCTATCGGCCCAATGCCGATGTCTGTCCTGTGCCACGCGAAGCCGATCTCTGATGAGCTTCACCTTCTCTGCTGCATCCACAACCATCTCAGGCCCTAATAAAACTCGCTCCCCAACATCATCCCAAGACAAAGGGTATACGACATCTACGTCCGTACAGTGCCTCGAAGGGTGACATCTCAATGCTGGCCTGAAAGCTGTTGTTGTATGCAAACTCTACTAAGTGCATGTGACTCTCCCAAGATCCTTCAAAGTCTAAGACACAAGTCCGCAACATGTCCTCCAGCGTCTGAATGGTCCGCTCTGACTGTCCGTCTGTCTGAGGGTGGTATGCAGTACTAAACTTGAGCTGAGTGCCCAAGCTAATATGCAAGCTCCTCCAGAAATGTGAAGTGAAACAACTGTCCCGGTCCGATACAATGCTCACTGGAACTCCATGAAGTCTGACTATCTGCCTCATATATATCTCTGATAGCTTCTCAGTAGACAAACCCACTTTGAATGGCAAGAAGTGGACCGATTTGGTCAACCTGTCGACGATGACCCAAATCGTGTCCTTCCCTCCTGGAGTACACGGCAATCCCGAAACAAAGTCCATCGTGATGTGCTCCCACTTCCACTCCGGAATGGGCAATGGCTGCAACAGTCCTCCTGGCCTCTGCCTCTCTGCCTTGACCTGCTGGCAGGTCAAACACCTGGCTGCAAAGCGTGCTACCTCGCACTTCATCCCACTCCACCATACATGCTCCCTCAGATCCCTATACATCTTGTTGGCTCCCGGATGTATAGAGTACTGAGAACGGTGGGCCTCCTGTATAACCTGCTCCCGAAAGTCTCCACTGGGCACACACAGTCTGGAATCGTGCCTCAATGCGCCATCCCCTGCAAGAGTGAACTCATCGTCCGCAAATCCTGCTATGACCTGCTCCCTGATGCATCGTAGAGAAATGTCATCGAACTGAGCCGACTTGATCCTATCAATCAAGTCCGACTGAATCTGGAGGCCCCACATCTGCATCTGCACTCCCGGCACAATCATCGCGATCCCAAGGCTCTCCAAGTTCGCTAACAAGTGACGATCCATCGTCAAACACATAGCTGTCGGATATCTGCTCAACGCATCGGCAACTACGTTAGCCTTTTCTGGGTGATACTGCAGCAGAATATCAAAGTCCTTCATTAGCTCCAACCATCTGCGATGCCTCATGTTGAGCTCCTTCTGCGTAAACACGTATTTCAAGCTCTTGTGGTCTGTAAATATCTCCACGCGCTCTCCATACAAATAGTGTTTCCACAGCTTCAGAGCAAAGATAACTGCCGCCAACTCCAAATCATGGGTAGGGTAGTTCTTCTCATGGGGACGTAACTGCCTGGAAGCATAGCCAATCACCTTCCCATGCTGCTACAAGACACAACCCAAACCCTTTCCCGAGGCGTCACTGTAGATAGTGAACCCGCCTGATCCTGATGGCAATATCAGAATCGGGGCTGTCGTCAATCGCTTCTTCAACTCATCGAAAGCGGCCTGACACTCCTCTGACCAGACAAACTCTGTGTCCTTCCGGGTCAGCCTAAACAACGGCTCTGCAACCCGGGAGAAATCCTGGACGAACCTCCTGTAGTAGCCTGCCAATCCTAGGAAGCTCCTGATCTCTGCCACTGACGTCGGTGCTGCCCAAGCCTCAACTGCTGATATCTTCCTTGGGTCGACTGAGATCCCATCTCCAGTCACCACATGACCCAGGAAGTCAACTCTGTCCAGGAAGAACTCGTACTTCGAGAGCTTGCCGTAAAGCTGCTCCTGCCTGAGAGTCTCCAGGACCACTCTCAAGTGCTCCTCATGTTCCTCCTCTGTCTTCGAGTACACCAGGATGTCGTCGATGAACACCACCACGAACTTATCTAAGTACTGGTGGAACACCTTGTTCATCAAGTTCATGAACACCGCCGGGGCATTAGTCAACCCAAACGGCATCACCATAAACTCGAACTGGCCATACCGTATCCTGAACGCCGTCTTCGGAATATCCTCCCTCTTCACCTTTACCTGGTGGTAGCCTGACCTCAGATCGATCTTCGAGAATACCCGAGCTCCGCTCAACTGATCGAAGAGATCGTCGATCCGCGGCAGTGGATATCTGTTCTTGATCGTCAGACTGTTAAGTGCCCTGTAGTCGATACACATCCGTACCGACCCATCTTTCTTCGGTACAAAGAGTACCGGTGCACCCCATGGTGAAGAACTAGAGCGGATGAAGCCCTTGTCCTGCAACTCATCCACCTGCTTTTTCAATTCTACCAACTCGCTGTTGTTCACTCGATAGACATGCTGAGAAATAGGTTCCGCACCTGAAACCAAGTCTATCGAGAACTCAACGTCTCTGTCTGGTAGAAGCCCAGGCAACTCCTCTGAAAATACGTCCATAAACTCAGCTATCAATGGATGTGGAGCTGGCTGCTCCTCGACCGAAACTTCGCAGAAAACTTCGCAAGTCTGCTCAGCCTGCCGTCGGGAATATACAAACTCTGGCTCTCCTGGCGCTCCGAACAGAACTCTACTCCTGCGGCAATCTATGCTGGCATGGTGCATGCTCAACCAATCCATACCGAGTACAATATCGTAGTTCGGTAGTGGCATTACGAGCAAACACACATCCAACTCTCGGCCTCCCAAAACTACTCTCCGTCCCTTGTAAACATCACGAACGAGGATAATGCCACCCCCGGTCGTGATCTTGCAAGTCCTAGGCAACGATTCAGATATAACATGATGTCGAATCGCAAAAGATACTGATACAAAGCTATAGGAAGCCCCAGAATCGAACAATGCAAAAGCTGGAATAGAGTCGAGAAGAATAGAACCTGCTATCAGCTCTCCAGTAACCTCAGCATCCTCTGCTGCCATGGCGTAGGCTCGCCCCTGCTGTCCACCCTTGGCCTGATGCTGGTGCTGGGTGAACCTCTGCTGCTGAGTCGGCAAAGGTCCCTTCTGCTGCCCCGCCGGCGCCTTGGCTCCGCCTCCCTGAACTGGTCGTCCCGAAGACATGGGACACTCCCTCAGCTGGTGGTCTCCGGAACCACATAGTAGACACCTGCCAAGCCTCTTTCTGCAGTCATTCCATCCATGACCCTGCTTCTTACAGAAAGTATAACTGACGACCTGCTGCCTGGGTGCCTGCTGCTGGTGCCTCGGCTGCTGGTGCACCTGCTGGAACGGCCTCTGCTCCTGGAATGGCCTCTACTGCTGGTGCTGAAAATGAGGCCTCTTGGCCTGTCCTCCACTGCTGCCAGCTCCCTGGGTGTCGCGGCCCCTCTTGAGCTTCAGCTCAAGATCATCCTCAGCCGCCATCGCTCCTGCTAGGATCTCCTCAAAAGTGGCGTTCCTGTCACTCTTGGTCAAGGACTTGACCTCCTTGACCAAGCCCTTCCTGAACCTCCTCGCCTTCGCTGTCTCGCTAAGGCCCTCCACGAATCTGCTCAATCGGCAAAACTTACCAGAATACTCCTCTACAGTCTGGTTCCCCTGAACCAGGTTCTCGAACTGGGTCTCTAAGGCACCGACTGCCTGATCCGGGAAAAACTTCTCCTTGAAGAGCTCCTTAAAAGCTCCCCTTGTCTGCCCTGGAGTGCCTACTCTCGGGTCCATCTGATACCAGGTACGGACAAGATCCTGCATCTAGCTGGCTGCTACCTCTATCTGGAGTCCGGCTAGTATCTCCGCCAGTCGAAAGATCTCCTTAATGTGCTCAATCCAGTCATCAGCATAAAGAATCCCCTCTGTCCCCAAGAAGTCCCTGGGGTTCATCTTCTTGAAGTCCTGAATGCCCAGAATCCTCTGCTGTCGCGGCTGTCCTAATCCTCCTTGTGGTTGGACAGCCAACCTCTCCACCGTCGCTCTAGCCAGCTGATGGGCCTCATCTATGCCCCTGGTAAACTCCGCTGTCTGACGCTGCTGCTGGGCCTGCTGCGTCTCTAAAAAATACTGGAAGTATGAAAACATCTGTGCAGCATCCACTAATCCAGATGGCATCGACGGCTGGAACTGCGGCTGGTGCTGCTGAAACTGTGGCTGACGAAACTGCGGGAGAGGCATGTCTGGGGTCGCTGGGATGGTCCCCCGAATAAGTAGAGGTGCACCCCCAAATGTGGCAGAAGCTCCCACATGAGCTGGAGTAAGGGGAGCTGCAATCCCCGGGTCCTGATGAGCTGGACGAGAGGTGGCAGACCTCTCAGTGGCGTCACCTGGACCGAGACGCTGCGATCGTGTCTCCACCATCCTGAAGACAGATCAACAAGAAAATCAATACGGAGAAGAAACGATATAGTCAAGGGGACAGTTTATTTCAAAAGAAAGACAATATCATCAAGAATTTAGATAGCAGGGATTTAGATAAGAGTTTTTCCTAATGTGATTGAGTACCTCGAAACTATATCCTATTTCCTACTACAGGCTGTGGCGATACTCTAGTTCGAATACCACCATATAAACTGGACCTGCATGGGCTACCACTAAAAATGTGTCATGACCCGCACCCTAGAGTAAGGGCACGAGACGTGGGTACGTCCAGCCTACGCCGCAGTGTCAGCGGTAGAACGATGTCCTAGGTCAATCATCTAACAATATAAAGGTACCTGTACAGTTTATACTCTCCGAATGGAGGTGACATCACAATATATAGTCTCAATCACATCTAAGGTAGAAGAATGAAAGACAGATAGATAGATAGTAACTCAAGAGAACAGTAGCATAGATGAAATAAGTTTAAGTGTCTAGGATACATATCATCCAGAATGTTAACTCATAATACAATAAGTCTAAAGGTCTATACATCTCAACATCTCAAAATACAACTCAGAATGTGAGACAAAATACAAGTAAAAAAGACTGTCTAGCTGAACTGGTCTAGACTACTGGAGCAACATCCTCAGCTGGTGGTGGATCCTGCTGAGGGTCCTCAACACAAGTGTCATCTAGTTCTACTCCATAATATATAGTCACCCATGCCTCATCCTCATCCTTTGTAATATTTTCAACAGGTCCAGTCAGGACAGGAATGAGCACAATACATCTCACACAGTTCATATCAGGTTAGAAAATACGATACAGGCAATAGAGTAAAATACAGGAAGTGCTGAAAGGAAATATACGCTGTAAAAGAGATAGTTGTAAGGAAATATCTACTGTATATAGAGAATTGTAAGTGGCTAGTGATGTAGAGTACAAGATAGGCATGTGAATGGCTAGAATTTATACATGATTACACTACAGAGTTTGTACATGATTACACTACTTTAGAATTATTCACATGTCTACTTCTACTCCCCCGTTTTCCCCAATCAATACACAAGGATCGAGACAAGTTACGTTATTATACATTACTTCACATGAGGCTCATAAATGAGTATACGTGAAGTTATACACGAGGGCTCAGTGAACATGAGAGTACATGATCACATGAGTGCACATGCATGATGGAAGCATAGGCGTACATGATGAAAGTGAAACACACGTAACATGAAGTACCCGATACTGCCGAGGGAGGATAACATCTCATGTAAAGATCCATATAGTACCAATCCGTGTTACCAACGTGACAGCATCAAGTAAAGTAATCTAGAGCGAGAAAGTAAAGCCTGAACATGTATGAAACGGTCAGAGAATGTACTCGCCTGATGTATAAATGTCTGTAGAAAATATGCTGTCTGAGGAGAGGTGTCTGGCTCCTGATCAGAGCAACACAAGTCACAATGTGTTCTAAATAGTAAAAAATGAAGTTTACTATGCATACTACATGATTCTAGGTCAATCTGGTCAAAAGTCAACTCTTGGTCAACTCTGGTCAACTCTAAAAGTCAAACTAGGTCAAACTAGTCAAAGTTAGGTCAAACATGGTCAGACTAGTTAGGGTTTAGTCAAACTAGTCATTCTAGGTTAATTCAAGTTTAATCTAGGTTAATTAGGTCAAGTTTGACCTAAGGTTGACTTTGGTCAACTTTAGTCAAACAAGGGTCAACTAGTTAGGGTTTGGGTCATTAGGTCAATTAGGGTTAGCCCCTAATGCCATAGGCTAGTAACTTAGGCCATAGGCAAAATTCATATAGGTATCTACCTCTATACAATATATATATACACATATATAGCTTTATATATATATATATACAAACATTCTCCATAGGCCTATAGACTAGGTAATACTCATAACTCATATAGTGTATATATATATATATATATATATAGACACAATATATAATCTAATACAAATACATATATATCATATATATATATATATATACAACTTATATATAATACATATATATAGAGAGAGTAGTGAGAGATAGAGTAGTGAATAGTGTGAGAGAGGAAGGGAGAGAGAACTGAACAGTGGGGGGGTGTGTTTCAGATTTCTGGAACCAGAAATCAGTCCCACACACACACACAAATACACACACACACCCATATATATACATATATGTTTATACACATGTACACACATGTATATACCCCCAAATCCCACCTACACACACATATACACATATACATATGTATACAAAATAAATACACACAGAAATACATATGTATATTACACAATTTAAGTTAGAAATTCATTTTAAATCTCAGAAAAATACCAATCTTAAAACCCAGGAAACACTGTTCATTAGAAAACTAGGTAAACACGATACCCGGCCCAAACCGAGCTAAGGCTCGAAACCAATGGTTGGTAACACTAGCCCCTAGTGTCCTCTAGTGTCCTAGGTGCCTGACACGACACCACGACACGATTTGATGTGTCAAAACTCACCAAAACCCAATCGGGTAAACTGACACACACACATGTACACAGTATCGTGCACGTGTGCAACTCATCCTAGGACACGACACACACACAAATGTGCCTCGTGCTCGTGCACGAAGGTGCGCCTGGGGGTTGTGCACGTGTCCAAGTGCCTGTCTCGTGTCCTCGATACTCCACGTGGGGCTTTGTGGTCATGTCCACGTGTAGCCCATATGTTGGGCTACACACTCGTGCAACCACGAGGTGTCCAAGTGTCTCGTCCATGCGATACGACACACGCGAAGTTGGCCCCCGTGCGCGTGTGCACTGACAGTGCGTGTCCAGTGCGAGTGAGTTTTCTCACTTGACACGACACGAGAAGTCATAAGACTTCGCACTACACCAAAATAGTCGTTTCCTAACGACTATAAGCATTAGCAAAAAATTTCCTAACGCTTTTTTACCGTTGTATGTATGGCGTGGGTAATTTTCCTAACACATATTGTAACGGATTTTAACCATTAGGAAAAAATATTCCTAACGGTAAAAAACCGTTGGAAAATAGAATTTTCTAACAGTAAAATACCGTTGGAAAATAGAATTTCCTAACAGTAAAATACCGTTGGAAAAATAAATTTTGTTACGGTAAAAACCGTTGGCAAATAGACTTTCCTAACAGTAAAATACTGTTGGGAAAATAAATTTTGTAACAGCATAAGCCGTTGGTAAATTTAATTTTCTAACCGTGAAAAAACGTTGGTAAATCAACTTTCCTAACATTGAAAAAGTGTTGCTAAATAAATCATTCTAACGGTAAAAAACCATTACAATGCTTATTAAAATCGTTAGAAATTGTTGATTTCTAACTAGTTTTCACCATTACAAAACAAGTCATAATCGTCAAGATTTGTTTATATATTGCCCCAAACCTGTAATTCAAATTCCATACTATCAATCATATTTTGCATCATCAAATAAGTACAAATAATTTCAAAGAAACACTATTTATCCAAGTTAATATAATTTCATGAACGTATTAGAACATTAATCAATCAAAACAACATAAAGTTTAATAGAGTCATAACAATTATGTCAAAAGTAAAAAAAAAAAAGCCTACAAATTTCGCAAACGATACTTTGGCCAAATCACGAAACCTCCATCAGCTATATCACAAAGTTTGTAATGGCCATTTTGTGGACGAAGGTCTTCGATGTCTCTTTGACCGGCTATTGCTTTTGTAGCTTGTGTCATTTTCACTTGTCTCACGGAGGAGGTAGAGCTGATTGAACGATAATAACTCTTTTTTTTCTCAGACCCATAAACTTCAGTAATATGATCATTTTCAAAGTCTTCTAAGCTTGCGATACCATCACTACCATTAAGACTTGCATTTTTTGCCTCTCTTCTGTCGCTTCAATTTGTGCCTGCATTTCCATAATTACATGGTTTAGTGCAAATTATATAAGACACTGTAATAATATATCAAAATAGATATTGCAAAGGCTAAGGCATCTACTTTACAGTTTAACCACAATACAGCATTATAGAATTTTAGCCAAAAATTTACAACATATTGTCAGTCTCTTCCCCCATAATCTTTTTAGTAAATATATATAGGATTGGTGCCAGGTTTCAGTCAGTCAATAAAAACTTGTCAATTTTTTGTGATTTCTAGTACTCCATCCCGACCGATTCTGATGGGAGAGACTTTGTTGACAATGAGGATGAAAGCCAGAATCTATGCTCTTTCCATGTTAAAAAGGCCTAATAACCTTAGTAATCAGATCCTCGTTCCAAATTGAGGTTGGCCTTATGGATCCTTGTTCTTTTCTATTATGGTTAACCTAGGTTGTTCGCACATTGTGTATTGATTGGCTTGATTAATGTATTGTGTATCTTATCTTATTGTGTACCATAAGATACATGGTTGACAATGAGGATGAAATCCCAATTTTATGCTCTTCCAATGTTAAAAAGTCCTAATAACCTTAGTAAGCAGATCCTCGTTTCAAATTCTTAAGGTTGGCCTTATGGATCCTTCTTGTTTTCTATCACATTGTGTATTGATTGGCTTGATTAATGTATTGTGTATCTTATCTTATTGTGTACCATAAGATACAGTCTCACATAGGAAAATATATAAATTGAACACTGTAACAATAAGGGTGACGAGTTCATCATACAGTCAAGTCAAAATTAAGACGAAACATAAAATCAATATCACGTAACCTTATATTCATGAGAATAGCACCATTGCATCAATAAGAACTTGACTACTAACAATCAGTACATAAAATTATGTATTATGCATTCCAATTTATAAGAATGTATAATATGTTAAAAATAGATGGAAGTACATAAAAAACAAAAAATAAAACAATCCTATTTGGAGAAAACCAAGTGCCTAAGTTGTTGAAGTCTCGAAATATGTTGGACGCTATTGTCCGAGATATTGTGCGTCTGGAGATGCTGAAGTTGATGAAAGGCCCCAGAAAGGAGATGCTCATTCAGAGAGTTCCCTCCAAAGAGAAGACTGTTTGGAGAAGAAATTGAAAAAAAAAACAGTGGCTAATATGGATATCCAAGTCGAGTTATACAGTTTTAAGGTCGGTTATAAAATCATTACTTTCTAAACCTCGGGATCAAACCGTTTAGATTCAGATTAACCAGATAAGTTTGTATTAGCTTCCATATTAGGTGAAAACATGTTGTATAGGTTGATAAAGAAAGTTCATCAGCCAGTAAGTTTTCCCCCTTTGTGTCGCTCAAAGAACATTACATTCATAGGCCATATCATAAGATACATATCATGTAAATAAGATACAATAGAGGGGTTAAAATCTAGTTTCAGATTCTTCTAAATTTATTCTAACATGTACTTACTACTTAGATCAGCTGAACAATTCTAATCTCCTATAAACCTTCAGCATGTTCATGCAGACCTTCAGGATTCAGCTCCACCTCTAGCATTAAAATTGAAATTTGTGTTACATTCTCCTAGTTTGATTGAAAGGAAAAAAACTAGTTGTTCATAAAGAGAAAGAAATTGCCTAATAAGAAGACTATAATATGAATATCAAGCATGAATTTATTTCAATAACAATCATAACCAGCTAATATCTATCCATATATGAACGCCAAGTAATGTAATTATGTATAATAAACTAAGGTAGGTAATCGGAAACCAAGACTATATATCTAGACTTGCAATCCTAATGAGCTTTAAAAATATGAGGGAAAAACCAACCCACCATATGTCGGCAGGGGAGAACAGTTGTATCCCGTGGTTCTGAGAGGCAGATCACACATTCATTCCCCGGATCATTCCCATCAATTTTGCTTCCCCCCTCTTTTATCAATTCTGCTTCCTCACACATAGAGAAGTCAATTCCAGTTCCTGATGGTTGTCTGAACTTCTGACATAGGCCTTCAATGAAAGATCAGTAACCGGCACAAGCATATTCTCCTTTGTTGATGTCAGATTACAGTCAAAACCTTCTTTTGCAAAGAAATATAAAGTGATGCTGTTCACAGACATCTATATTCAGTAAGGGTAACAAAAAATGGGCAAGAAAGAGCATTTTGCAGCTAACCTAATGTCATATATAGCAGACAATTCTAGATAAGAAGCTAAATATGAGGTTTATCTTAAACAATATAGCAAAAGACAAACTTTAAATGGAGAAGGGTTAAGATTACTTTTAAATTCACATCTACATAAACTTAAATCTACAGGTTAACAAGTGGAATGCTCGAAAGCAAAAGCAAATTTATATATCTAAGCATGGTTGTAAAAGTCACTAGGCGCTAGTCAGACGGGCACCTAGCATGCCGCCTAGTTCTAGGTGGTTAAAAAAACCTGCTGAAAATTGCGGGAACTATCCATAAACCCAAAAACATGCATAGTCGGGCATCGTGGGGGAGGGGGGCACTAGCCGGGCACCAGGTGCCTAGCACTTCGGCCCTGCCTAGGACAATTTTAGAATAGTGTAAGTGTAATACAAGACTAATAGAAAATGGTTATGCAAAGCAAAGTCAAGTATGTAAGTTATATAACGTCAGATTTCTATTGAATCCTCTACTTCTCGAGCACATCAGAAGAGTTTTAACTTCTAATCTGGATACAATTAACAGAAAGCACACAAAAATCTTGCAATGTCCCTTGATACAGCAGAGACCATGCTGGTTACAACGACATTAATCCTACGAGGCCTTTGCATTAAGAACTTGGAGGCCTACTCACTCCATAGAGGTATTTTATAAAGAAAATGGTTATTTTTCTTTAAATCAGCACGGAAGAGGATTGTGACAAGATTTTAGATAGCATCCCTTGGCTAATTGATGGAAGGTTGATCATCATAAGAATATGGAGCCCCTGGATAGGGAGGGATCTGCTAACACACATCCTGTCTAGGTTAGACTCCTTGCCTTGAAACTGAAATTTTGCAGAAAATATATCTTTAAAAGCTGGCCAATATAATTGGCAATCCACTGCACACTGCAGAGAAAATGCCACAACCAAGTATATTAGGTCGGGTTTATGCAAAGATTTTGGTGGAGGTAAGAGCAGGTAAAAAGGTTCCTGATGCTAGCAAATTGTGGAGTATGGCAGGGAAATGGAACAACCAGTGGACTATGGCTTCCTCCATCATATGCATCTTGCAAATGTTTTGGCCATCCACAAAACTAGTGTCCTACTATACAAGCATAGAGAGCCAAAGAGAAGGACAAGCTCTCCATGGTGGAGGCACTTAGAGCCAGGCAAGGAGATGGAGAGATCACAGAAGTGCAGAGAGAAGTAGTGGTGTAAAGAGGCTGGATCTATAAAAAAAAAACTCACCTTTGAGAGGAATTGGAGTAACGTGGTCACTCATTAGAGTCGATATAAAGAGTTTAACCACAATGCAGCATTATAGATTTAGATTTATATCAAGTATGTGAAATATATGGCCACTTTTGTTAAAAGAACTTTACCAAACTTTGGTCGATGGTAGGGACTGCACAGAACTGGCCATGGACAGACAAGGAGTATTATAGTGCAGCAGGTGGTGGTTGATCTCAGAAAGTAATATGTAAGGGATCAGGATTCTTGTGTCAATCCTCAGATTTCTCGTTTGGGGCCAAATGAATTGAAAAGTTGATCTCAGCAGGTGGTGGTTGATCTCGGAATGTTCTTTAAGTCACTATACACGAACACTACAAAAATAGGCACCACTGTATCCGTGTTGGACACACGACATGGGCACTCAAAAATATAGCAAGTTACATCAAAATAGCTGCCCATATGTCTTTGTATTGGTGTCCTCACCGTATCCGTGCCAATGCAACATAGGATCTTATCACTAGAATGAATGGAAGTTCTTCGAATCAGTTGATTAAAAATTGGCAGGAGTGGTTTGGCAATTTGTATTGGTGGTTAGGTTGGGATTTGGTGGCACTTTGATCACTCAAAGTCAAAGATAGCACAAAATTATAAACAAATCCAATCACCTCCAAACAAGAGAAAGAAAGTCTCTGAATGTGCGTACAGATTTTGGTTTTGAATAGATCCTTCTATAACTTAGACTTGTATAGATCCCTTCTATAACTTAAAAAGGATGGCATTTCCCAATCCTGTTTCAAGATCAGCTGGCTCACTTGCCATGTTCAGGCCCAGTCCTTAGATCTTGATTTAACTTTACACCAGGTCTGGTCTTTGTTATATAGACGCATGAGGGTACATCAATACGGAGAAGGAATTTCGAAAGCTAGTTTCATATAGGCCCGATGCATGGTCTGTGTTTATGTGCGTAATTACATAATGGAAGGCCACTTGTTTACAAAAGTAGTTGCCTCTACTTGGCTACAAAGAAACCTCTATGGACAGAACTATACCTGATGTTCCTTCATATCTTTTTCAGGTAATCCAAAAGCTTAAAGCCTGTATACTTTGGAACTAAAATCACTTTATACACCTCTGTACTTTTTTGTGGGTTGTAGAGTGAAGCCGACATTAGTAGGTTGCAGCTGCTTCTTCAACCGCACTGCATACACTTCCCAGGAATTAAAACTCTTATGATGCATAACACTTGGAAAAAATTTAACGAACAAGCAAAAAAGCAAATAAATGAAAAACAAATAAATGAACATCACAGGAATTAAAACTGCAATTTCCCTCTATCTACAACAGCACTCTTTCTCGTATAGAGTACAGCCCATGGATGTTGAATCGCTTCACCAAACATGTAAACAAGGTGACCTAGTGTATCTTGTGTCCTTGATATATTAGTCCTTTCCCAAACTTATCAATGAATGCTGAAAGTTGCCAGAACAATGCATGGGAGATCCCTTAGTCCTTAGAACATCATACTAATTATTGCTTGAAAGTTGAAAACCATAAACTAAAATGTCAAAAAATTACAATATGAACGATCCAAAGGAGAAAGAGTGACACATTAGTATAAAAGCAACACGAGAGAACAGAAAGGAAATATGCTAGTTTCAAGAAGTTCAAGAATCATCCATGTTGTGTCAATAGCACGTAACTGCTTTAAGCATATATACCTACACATTCAACTAGAAAATATGCATAAGCAGGACTGTACAAACACTAAATTGTAACCCTTTGTACTTTGAAATAGTTATGAATTATGCATGTAAAGAAATTAAAATTATATTTCAGACTTATGCCAGTATCAGTAAACCCTTGGATGGCAAGCTCTCTAGTAGGGCAAATTATGACAACATCATTTCCATTTCGAGCAGTAAAGCGGATATTATATAACAATTCATCCGCAGGAATCAGGAAAGCAAGTGTCTTTCCAGAACCCGTCCTTGCAGCATCCATGACATCCTTTCCTTCCAGCAGAGGCGCGATAGCGCTCTAGATTGAATCTGCATACCATATTTTTAAAACCATACAGATTAGCTTAAAATTTACTTCAATATCATTTACTACATAAAAGAGTGATACTTTAACTAGCCATATCCCAACACATTTTTGTTAACATAAACATCAGCACCCCACATGTATTAGGCACAAATACGATGCATCAGCCCACATGTCAAGTATAAATTATTGAATTTAAATGCAGTGAAAGGGGCATAACCACAAACTCTTAGTTTACCAGAACCATAACACTCGCCAAAAAAGCATAAATCCAAAATCCTATACTCCTCCAATAACGGAATACATTTTATAAACAAGTTTCTTATCAAAAAATTTGACAGTAAACACTAAATACAAACAAAAATGTTAACACAAATCATCTACAAAGGGAAAATTTTCACAGAAAAATCAGCAAACAGATCAATATTGTACTGAAGAAACCTGAACCAAATGAAATCACATGGGCATGCCACAACAGTAATCCTAGTGAGAGCACAATTAAGCAATGTTGAAGAGTATGCCATTATCTTCCTTTTATGCATTTATTGCTTTACACTGAAGAAACCTAAATCAAATGCAATCACATGGGCATGCCACAAGTGTAATCCTAGTGAGAGCACAATTAAGCAATGTTGAAGACTAGATCAGTCACTTTTCTTCATTTTATGCATTTATTGCTTTATGTATTTTCTATTTCCAGCTAGGGTTAGTGATGTCATTGCATAAGCTTTATACTCCTATAAAATTATAAATATTGGCCAAGAGCCATAATAAAATGTCATTCCATTGTAGCACAATGTAGTCTTTTATTTTCTACATGGTACCACAGCAGGGTGATCATGGCCCTTGCTTATTTTAAGCTTCAATGGTAGCTATTCATTTTCCAAAAACCCTAATCCTAAGCCCTAGTGTTCATCTTCTCACATATCTTAGTCTCCTTTGGCCCTTTCCCCTCTTTTTTGTTTGGATAACAGCCAACAAGAGAGAAAGCCCTCGCTCTCTTCTTCTCCTCTTCTTTTCCCCAAATTCCCTCTACTACACTATGTTTTTAAAGGTGACGTCTAGGCATACAGGTAAAAAAGCAAAAAATCTAGACTAGTGCCATGTCCGGTTCATATCGAACATTCCAAAATACGCTAAAACATATCGAGAAGTTTAGGACACTCCAAAATATACTAAGACATATATACCGAAATATGTGTCAGTGTTCATGTCATTCATTTTCGTGCAACACAAGGATAGTACTAATAAATTTCAAACAAATATTAATGAGTAAATTATTTTTACAACTCTCTGCAGGTGGACTAGGAGCAATTTGGCATTTCTGAATGAACCCCCAGTGATGGCAGCCGAGGGTCTTCACAGTATGCATCACAGTACAGTGTCGTGAGTATTGGGGGCTCACAACCGAAGGTCCTAACAATGGATTTTGTTAATATGTGTACATATTAATACATATAAATGTGTATTTTTTTATAGATAATTTAATTTATAAAACTATAAACATTTCATATTACCAATCAGAAGATACGACACGACACATGTCCTGCCGTATCCAGTATGTCTCTAACATGACACGACACAGACACGACATCAATTTTTTGGAGAACCGTGCTTCCTAGCGTTCAAATCAAACAGAGAAGTTTGAGATTTGAGGAAAAGAACTATATTAGGAAAACCCAAAAACGGAAACAGAGAAATGCTTCCATAACCTAAATATATTCAGAGATTAATTCATGAAACAAAAATCTCACCGATGTCAGTGATGAAGTATCTTTAGAGACAGGTCCTCGGCATCTAAAGTAGGAGAGAAAAAAAACCTAAGTCCCCGATGAGTAAAAAAACCTCTAAGTCACAAGAGAAGAAGGAAGAGAAGGAGAAGGAAGAGGAAGAGGAAGAGGAGATTTACCTTCAGAGAGAAAGCAGTGGGAGCTCGGAAGAGGAAGAAGTGGGAGAGGTCCTTGGCGCCGATGAGGAGAAATAGAACACAGTAAAATTTTGGGGGGAATAAAAAAGTGTTTTCCCCCATAACACTTATTCTTTCACGTGAGAAGCATACGAATTGAAAAAAAAAAATTAAGTCAATTTTAATTAACTTAGCTAACGGTTTTAAAGTGTTACAAAATAAAACATATGTGTTACTTATATCTAATTTAAGTTTTTCTATTTATACTAACGGTTTTTTTTCGTTGCTAACGATTTTTTACTGTTAATAATTAATAACAGTAAAAAAGCGTTAGTAATTGAAAAAATCTGTGTTGGGAAATCCCCCTTTTGGTGTAGTGTCGGGAGCATGTTCGTAGACATTGCCCCCGTGTCCATGTCAATTTTCACGTGTCCTAGTGCTCTGTGCAGTGAGCACGAACAACGTAGTAGCAGGGCACTGTGCGTGCACCTGTCACAGCGTGTCCGTGTCGATTTTTGACACAAAAATGACACTGTGTCATGTTCAGTCAAGTAGGTACATATTCTACTAGTCTAGGGCTACAAGAAAATGTAATTAGTTTTGCAAAATAACAAAATCCATTTCTCTGTGGCATTTCATCAAACAAGGTTTAATAGCCTAGGATACGTGTCCGATACGGACACCAAACCAACCCTAAATTTTACCAAACTTGACCCACAGTTAGGGTAGACCTATATGCATGCATTTATGAAGAAAAAATAGAATATTAGCAAGTTTTATGGGTAATTACCTATTTGTGCAATTTTAATGGAAAAATCAAAGAGAGGGGGGTGTTTGTCCTTCAACTTAGTGATGCCCAAAGCTTGTGAAACTTTGATTGCTAGCCTCCCTCAGCTTCCTCAGTATAGTAGGGTTCCAATGCAAGAAACTAGAGGTGAAAAGGATCAAAATTGATGAAGTTGTGGATGTTTGAAGTGGAGGGGTTTTTCAATGTTTCATGAAGTTGTAAAATGGCTTGAATGAATGATGGGGTGACTAAATAGGAAGGGGGCATGGTAGGGGTGCCCTTGGCCGGCCAAAAAGAGGGATGGGGTGTCCATGGGTTACTTCCAAGGGAATGGTCTTGACTTTTTTGGCAAAGGTTAGATCTTTGGAGGGTTTTAAGCAAAATATCAATAAAGGCATTCTAAGATATTTACATTACTTTAACCCTTGACTAATTATCCATCCTCAAGCTTCTAGGTTAGTAGCTAACCTCTAGATTAGGGTAAGATAGGTTAGGAACTAATCATGGTACTTAACAACAATTAAATAATATTAAAAACACATAATTCTAAAAAAAATCTAGTAAATTATCAAAATACCCTTTTAGGCTAAAATCACTAATTTGATGTTCTAAGCCTATGGCTAGGCTCACATGGTCATGGCAACTTCTAGGTTAAGGAATAACTAGGGTTTACACTAGGGTTATACTAGTAAAATCACAAAGTCATAAGCTATGACTTAGAAAATAATTTTAATTACACTAATAATCACCAAAAATCATATCATGACTAAAACACCATTAAATAAATAATAAAAATAATAAATTTTCAAAAATACCCTAATTTTAGAAAACAGGGTGTTACAGCTAGCCTCTTCTTTAGGAATTTATTTCAAGAGAAGAAAGAGGTAAGTCTCCATGTTCAAAAAACCATAGAAAATCCTTTTTAGATCCTTTTTCCCCCAAACAAGTTGCATTAGATCCTAATATTACTATTCTTGCTGTTATTGGAGTTTTATTTCAGTTTGAGGTTGATTTGATTAGATTGGGATATCAAGAGAGGAGCTCAACAAAGGGGATTTTTCTTGAAAGTTCATCCATAGGTAACTCCTCCATTTCTCCATGAAATTTCTATTTGTTTTCATATTCAGGAAGCCCTAGGAGTCCCCTAAGTGTTTGCAATAGTTTCGTGTCGAGTTTCACAAGTTTTGTGTCCATTTGGACACGTATCAGACCCGTCCCCAAACTGTTTGTCGAAATGCCACAGCGGACTTTTTGACCTAATTTCTAGGAAGTTTTTGAATAGGAAGTTGGTTTGTGATGTTGCTTAGGCATTTGTGTTCCTCTGGGGTGTTGTTTGTGTTGGGCTGTGTCGGTTTTGATGCATGGACACGCGTGGACACGCGCGCGCGCTCGGGATTGGATTCCCTGCTGTTCGGGGGCTCTGGAGGACACGACACACATTATTATGACACGAGACTCGACACACGCCATGAGGCTATGACTGACATACCACGTGTCAAGTCTCATGTGTCCACGTGGCGTGTCAAAAGTGATATCAGTGTCGCACTGAATTCACACTGTGCAGTACACACGTGAAATAGTGCACTGATACAGCTCTGTATCGCAGGATACGACACTCTAGGACTCAGTGCAGGTGCTTGGACACTTAGCTGGACACTAGATGAACCTACTGACACGTACTTGAGACACGAAGTGTCCTGTGTCGTGTGTACGACACGAGTGCACGTGTGCACGAGACAGTACATTGGATATTGCACTGTTGTGTCTGTTTTGAGTTTTCTTTGTATTGGACACATCGTGTCCACTTAGGTGGACACCATTATATTGTATGACACATATACAATATATATTTTAATTACCAACTTATTATTGTGTATTTTAATGATTTTTTATTGAGTAATTATCAATTTACCAATCCCGAAACTGTGTATTAATTCCTAATTTTTCCAGTTTTAAAACTTGAACCTTGTCACCAGTTTTAAACTATTTAAAACTATTAATTAGTTGGTTTCAGACCCTAATCATGTACTCCTATATGTTTTCCAACTGTGGTTCAGTTTTTGGGTGGTTTGGTGAAATATTGATTTCAAATGGGGCTTAAAGAAAAAAACTGGAAAACTGGGAAACCCGTTTGCATTTCTAGGTTTTTGTAATGAACTTAGCTATCATTTTTAAACCTTCTAAATGATGTTAACTGTTAGGTTAAGACCCTAAACCATTTCTCCTATATGTGACCTACGTGTATGCCAATTTTGAGTTGTTTTGGTGGGAGTTTGAGTTGGAAAAACTGAGATTTCAAGTAGTGTTTGAAACTGGAATATTGTAACTGTTGTGAACTGATTTTTGATGTTCTATTATGAGCTATAAATGATTTCTAAAGTGGTATGAAACCTGGGGGAGAACTGAGCTAAAAACTGAACTGTTTTAGTTTACTTTCCTATTTTATTCACTATTTTTCCTTTGCTGATTTCTGTGCAATAATTCCTTTCTTTTCAGTTTAGTATCACTCATCACCCACCCATCACTCTACACTCACTCATCCTATACACACACATACTGCTGCACACAGTTTTCCCCTCACTCTTTCATAAACACACATGTACACCATTACATTCTTGTTCTCACACACACACATATACACACTCTCTCTCTTTTTCTATTCCTCCTAATTATAGGTTGATATATAGGTTTGTTTGCAATACATAATATATGATATATGTTAAGTTATATATATAATGTGATGTGATGTGATGTTCCTAATAGTTGCACTATAACCTAGGTAATGTACACATATAGGTATTATGTAGGAATGCCAACTAACATGTGTAGTTGGTCTAGATAGCCTAGTAGTGTGGTGTGCTAGCTTGTATAGGTTGAGTGACCTAGTATTTAGACTAATGTAGTCTAGTGTAGAATAGTTTGACCTAGTCTAGACTTGGTTGACCTAGTTTGACTTCTAGAGTTGACCAGAGTTGACCAAGAGTTGACTTTGGCCTAGATTGACCTAGAATCATGTAGAATGCATAGTAGGACTTCATTATACCATTTTGTACTTGTTGTGACTTGTGCTATTCTGATTAGGAGCCAGACACCACTCCTCGGACAGTACTTTCATATTGGACACTCAGATACCAGGCGAGTACATTCTCTGATCATTTCATATCTTACTTAGAATTATATTCCTGTTTTAGATTACCTTACTTGATACTGTCACGACATTATCACGGATTAGTATTATATGGATCTCTTCATGCGATGTTTTCCCCCTCGGGGGCATCTGGTACATTGTGTCATGTGCGTTTCACTTTCATCATGTACTCCTGTGCTTTCATTATATATGTATACTCCAGTGAATCTTGTACTCTCATGTTCACGGAGCCCTCATGTATACTATCATGTGCACCCTTTCATGGGCCCCATGTGATATCATGTACAATAACATAACCTGCTTAGATCCTTATGTATTGATTGGGGAAAACGGGGGAGTGCTAGTAGTCATGTGAATAATTCTATAGTAGTATAGATCATGTACAACTCTTTAGTGTAGATCATGTACAAATCTGTCCCGTTCACATATGCTATCATGTACTCTATATCACTAGCCACTATTAGTTCTCTATATACAGTAGCTATTTGCATACAGTTCTCTTTTTCGTCATGTACTTCCTTTCAGTTTCCTGTATCTTACTCTACTGCATGTTTATATTTTCTAACCTGCTATGAACTGTTGAGATGTACTGTACTCGCTCATGTCCTGACTAGACCTGTTGAAAATATTACAGAGGACGAGGAGGAGGCTTGTCTGGATACTTACTACGGGGCAGCCTTAGATGACACCTGCGAGCTGGACCCTCAGGAGGACCCAGCTCTAGCTGAGGAGATCACCCCCATTGCCTAGACAAGATTACTTAGGCTTATCTTACTTTATGTAGTCTTGAGACATGTTTTAGCTAGACTTTATTCTGAGTTCTGAGTTGTATATATTCTTTCATTCTGTATCTGAGACCATGTACTTCTGGATATTTGCTGGGACTATCTTAGACTACTTTTCATCTATTTGTTTTCTTGAGTTCTATTTCATATCGTGCTATCTCTTTCTTAGTTGTGATTGAGTTTATTACTGCTATGTCACCCCCATTCGGGGAGTATAAACTGTTTAGGTATATATTGTTAGATGTATGTTGACCTAGGACAGCGTTCTACTGCCGACACTGCGGTGTAGGCTGGACGTACCCACGTCTCGTACCCATACTCTAGGGTGCGGGTCATGACAGTCGGCAGCAGGGTGCCAAACTGAAGAGACACTATGTTTGTAAAGACTATATTGTACTCGTATTGAGAGGGAGGACATTCGTATTGATCATGCATTGGTTGTCGTTCTTCAATACGTAATGGTCCCGAATTGGGTGTCCGACGAACCGATAGTAGTGACAATATATCGGATCGCCTACCCTGTTGACCTCATCGGGGCGCTTAGGGTCAGACAACTTGATTTTGTCGCCTTGCATCAGTACCTCGAAGAGCTATAGAGTGTTTTTTTCATTGAAGGAGTAGACCTCCTTCTGTCGCAGTACGGTCGATGGCTTCTGGGTAGGAGCTGCCGCACCCTTGGATGTATTGATCATCAAGGCCCGTTTCCCCTTGGGCTCATGTCCACTGTTGTCTCTGTTGGAGGAGCGTTTCCCTTTGTCATCAAATGAGGGAAGTTGAATCCTAGAAGACGAGCGTCGCGATATTTTATCTCGACATTTTTGGTAGTGATAATGAGTACGGTCCAGTCTTTGTATTGGATGGAGTCGACCCAAAGTTTAATTGTTGGTGCCATATTCTTGCGGCAAGAATCCATTAGCACATGCTCAGGAATTCCCAGAGTTAACCTGAGACATGCTTGACAAAAGTGCTCTATGTAAGCTCGTACTGTCTCCTTTTCCTTTTCGGTAACTTCCATGAGGGAGGACATGGTCACATCCTTACCACCGTCACAGAAGCAAAAAATAAAGAGATGTTGCAGATCCTCGAAGGAGGATATACAGTTGTCGGGGAGGCTGCAGAACCATTCATAGGCCACCCCCTTCAATGCTCCAATCAAGAGACTTGTGAGCAGGGCATCGTCCTTCGGCAAGTGCCCCATCATAGAGTTGAAGTACCTCAAGTATTGACGGAGAGATTCTTTTTTGTCAAATGGTGCCAAAGTTTATGGTTTATACTTGGGGGGATAAACTACGTTATTCCACTCAACGGGATAGGGTTGCCTAATCCCCAGCTTCTGGCATTCCTTCTGCTTATCCTTGGCTACCACACGAGCATGTAGCTCTTTTCCCATCTCGAACAACTCTTTAATAGAGCCAGGAGCTGGTGGTGGAGGCAAGGTATGATGCTCAGCTCCCAAAGGAGCAGATGACCGAGGTAGAGTATGATGATTTATTCCCAAAGATACCTACTGAGGAGGTACATTTGATTCCCCATTATCTCCTGGATCAGAACTTACGGATGTGGGAGCCCTTGTCGGTAGCTGGGCAGCCAGTGTGTTCCTGATATCGAATACGACCTAGGTTAGGGCCTGTATGGAAGTGGAGAGAGTTTTAAGGCTCGACTCTAAGGTGTCCATATGATGCACGAGATCCGGAGCCGAAGCGTCTTATTTTTCTTCATCACCACCCCTTGTCATGTAAACTGGCAATTGAAGTAGATGGAATGGTCGACACTTCACTTTTAGCCTTGCTTTCTTGCAAAAAGGTTGGCATTAGAGCTTCCTCCTCTGACTCCCCGAAAAGGCTACCCCCAGCTGCATCGGCGTCAGTTCCCTGACAGGTAACCTCACTTCAAACGAAGGGTTGTTATGGACAACAAGGGTCTGGCTACCCCCAGCTTGTGCTGTCGATGCGACCTCACCTTCAATCGAGTGTTCTGGAATACCCCGACAGTAGGGATGATTGTCTTCTTTCCTTTCAGTCGGTTTTTTGATGAACTTGTCGAGGCTGGAGGGTTATTGGTCTTTTTCCTGGGAGGAGGAGAACTGGATATGAAGTGGCATTAGGTAACCAAAAGATCTTTCTCATCGTCAATTGGTACCACTTTTTAGAGATGATGTCGAACGGGTGCAGCAGATTACAGTCGCTGGAATACAAACTGCCTAGGTAGTAGGGCCATTGTGTAGTGTCCCGCTCCTCGCGGTCCACTATGTAATACCTACGGCTTGTTGACTCAGTCATGAATTGAGTATTTGGTAAAACCTTTGCCGGTATCGATTGATCACGGATGAAATGCAATGAACCTTTCCAATTGATGGATTGGCTTCTATTGAAATGAATCCAAGAGTTTTGCTGAATGTTTTCTCTTCGCTGCTTGGTTTTGATGAATGCGTTTTCGTGTTGGTTTTCGATGATTGGTTTTCATTGTTCGCTTTCATCGTATTTCGCATTCATTCCGAATCTTGAGAGAAAGAGACGAAGTATGCTAATCAACTGTTGGTGCCATTGTAGGCCGCGTGAATTGTTCGTGAACGGCGTGTGAAGTCCCTCCTTCTCTCAGCTAAGATTCATCTCGGTGAGTTGCTTCAACCGAACAGACATTGATCTGTACGCCTAAGAAAAATTATCTCTAGTCTACTCTGTTGCCTTGTCCCAATGATCAACGATACCACATCCACAAAAGATAATAGAAGATAATTGAATTGAATCAAATGCAAGAATATGTGTTGCTACTCTATCTGCTCGATAAGAATGATAATCTGCTTGTTATCAGTATGCTTGAAATTGTAGACATGTACAGACGAACTTGTACGTGTTGAGATAAACCTGAAGGCACGAATCAAACGTGTCGTATATCTGTGTATAAGTCCAAGTGTGTCTCATCTGATAGAACGGCTAGAGCATGCATTTGGTCTCGGACAACTTGTATACAAGAAATTATTTGTCTCTCGGGTGGTATCTGGGGGCACCTGGAATCGCTCGGCCTAGGAGAGATCATGAGCACACTGGGTGCGAGGACCCATGTTAAAAGTGTAGCCGATATCTGAGTCCTTAGCGACGAGCTGAACCAAAGAGTCACAGCGGCTAATCATGGGGAAAACCCATGGACCAACATGTAGAATAGTCCACCTGCATGACCCGAATGACAACTTCAATATCTGCAAGAATGAATCATGAATTACTCATTATGCAAATTGTGCTAACGTGGTTTTGTGCAGGGATGACTGCCGGCGCGGGTAAGTTGCTTATGATATATTCTATTGTCATGTTCCTATGAATTATTAAAAAGAATCTAGACAAGTAGAAAGATCACTCGTAAATGTTAGCTCAACATATTGATTTAGTGCAGAGATTTGCGAGTTCGGCCAAAAGCCGCTCGCCAGTACATGATGTGTGCTGACCCACGTTGTGGGCATCCTTTTCAGAAAGCAAAGGAGACAGAAGGATTTCAAGTGAGGCACCGAAGCTCGTCTAGCCCAGTAGAGCTGTGGATCGCCTTGAAGCTACTTTTCATTTCAGTCAATTGCAAGTTTCCAGTTTTCATTTCCTTTAAAGGTGTCTTTCAATTCCAGCTTGTAATAAAGGATATGATGTATGGGCATTGTGGCTAATTTCAAAAGAGTGTTTCAAAGAGAATCTTGTAGCCAAATTATAAGGCAAATCTGAGTTGCAAAGCTTTATACTTGTATTTCAAATCAAGCTATGAATAAAATGAGTATTTCCATTTCAAATCGTTGTGTCCAACATTTGGTTTTCTGCAATAGGTGCGTGCGTGTGTTTTGCTTGACTAATGGGTGCATACGTGTGTTTTTGCTTGACTAGTTGTTTTTGTGCACGTACATGGCCTTGTGCAAGCGCAACTTAGGCTTGCACGGCATCACGCCTTAGCGAGGACGATCGATCCCGCAGGGATCCAAGCAAGACGGACGACCCTAGCGGGATCGGGGCGTGACAAAGTGGTATCAGAGCACAGTTTTACGTCCTTGGCCTCTTGCAAATATCGATTTTGAAAAAGTATATAAAGTACTTTGACGGCTTTCAAAAGTGTCCCGATTTTGAGTTATGAAAACCAATGCCCATACAATAAGTCCATAATATTTTATAAGACTGACAGAAGTTACACTATTGTGTAGAGAAATGGCTCCTCCTCGTCCATCTGGCTCGACCGATGCGGTAGAATGGATCATGGTAATATTAGAGTTACAAAGACAGGACAATGAGGAACGAAATCAGATACACCAGGCCCGAGCGGCTGCCCAACAAAAGCAGTTGGATGCCTTGACCCAGCTTGTCACGGCGCTTGCGAAAAACTAAGATACCACCGCAGCGACGCAACCAACGGGAACACCCGAGATCGAGCCCGTAGAGGGTGATGAGCCCCAGCCAGCGCAAAGGCACACTGTCTTTAGGCCAAAGGACTTCTTAGACGCGAAACCTCCAAAATTTGAAGGCAGGGCATCACCCGATAAGGTAATGGACTGGATTGATAAAGTGGAGAGTCTGTTCGCGTTCATAGGAGTTCCCAACGGCAAGAAGGTTGTTTGTGCCGTTATGCTTCTACGGCTGCGGGCAAAGGATTGGTGGAAGACAAAGAAGCCGGCGCTGCTCGCAACGGCTAGGAATGGGAAGATCTCATGGGCCTCCTTCAAGAAGGCATTTCTGGATCAATATCTGCCTCCAGCCATGAGCAAGAAGATGGAGGATGACTTCATCACACTGAAACAGGGGGATATGTCCGTGGAGGACTATGAATCTGAATTTGCTAAGTTAGCAAATTTTGCCGCTGCTTTGCTCCCCACGGAACAGTCTCGCATAAATCAATTCGTTGATGGTCTGAATTACGACATCCAGTTAAGTGTGCTGAATCGAGAATACGGGTCCTATTCTCAAGCCTTTGAGGCGGCGCTACAGGTGGAACAGTTCGAGCAGAAGAAAGCGTCCAACAAAGCACAGAACAGTCGGAATCAGCCTGCCAAGAGAAATTATGATGGAGAGAAAAAGACCGATGGGGAACCACGAAATGAAATAATATGTACCCACTGCGGTCGACGAGGGCATGCGAATGAAGACTGTTACTTTGCGAAAGGTTTGGTGTGCAGTCACTGTGGAAAGCATGGACACACCAAGGAGGACTGTCGTTCCGTAAATCATGCTTGTTTTCGTTGTGGCCAGCAAGGTCACGCCATCCAAAATTGTCCGAAGAGAAATCAGAATAGAGATGACAATGAAGAGCGTGGGCAGCTTCCAGGCCCGCCGCCCCTTCGAGACAATCCGCAGAACCAGCCGCAGCGGAATAATGCGCGCGTCTACAATCTCTCTATGTTGCTTGACCCAGAATGCAACACTAGTGGAGGTGAGTTTTGTTTCTTAAGTTTTGAGGACAAAACTTTTTCTCGGTGGGTTATTATGTAGTGCCCCGCTCCTCGCGGTCCACTATGTAATACCTACGGCTTGTTGACTCAGTCATGAATTGAGTATTTGGTGAAACCTTTGCCGGTATCGATTGATCACGGATGAAATGCAATGAACCTTTCCAATTGATGGATTGGCTTCTATTGAAATGAATCCAAGAGTTTTGCTGAATGTTTTCTCTTCGCTGCTTGGTTTTGATGAATGTGTTTTCGTGTTGGTTTTCGATGATTGGTTTTCATTGTTCGCTTTTATCGCATTTCGCATTCATTCCGAATCTTGAGAGAAAGAGATGAAGTATGCTAATCAACTGTTGGTGCCATTGTAGGCCGCGTGAATTGTTCGTGAACGGCGCGTAAAGTCCCTCCTTCTCTCAACTAAGATTCATCTCGGTGAGTTGCTTCAACCGAACAGACATTGATCTGTACGCCTAAGAAAAATGATCTCTAGTCTACTCTGTTGCCTTGTCCCAATGATCAACGATACCACATCCACAAAAGATAATAGAAGATAATTGAATTGAATCAAATACAAGAATATGTGTTGCTACTTTATCTGCTCGATAAGAATGATCATCTGCTTGTCATCAGTATGCTTGAAAATGTAGACATGTACAGACGAACTTGTACGTGTTGAGATAAACCTGAAGGCACGAATCAAATGTGTCGTATATCTGTGCATAAGTCTAAGTGTGTCTCATCTGATAGAACGGCTAGAGCATGCATTTGGTCTTGGATAACTTGTATACAAGGAATTATTTGTCTCTCGGGTGGTATCTGGGGGCACCTGGAACCGCTCGGCCTAGGAGAGATTATGAGCACACTGGGTGCAAGGACCCATGTTAAAAGTGTAGCCGATATCTGAGTCCTTAGTGACGAGCTGAACCAAAGAGTCACAGCGGCTAATCATGGGGAAAACCCATGGACCAACATGTAGAATAGTCCACCTGCATGACCCGAATGACAACTTCAATATCTGCAAGAATGAATCATGAATTACTCATTATGCAAATTGTGCTAACGTGGTTTTGTGCAGGGATGACTGCCGGCGAGGGTAAGTTGCTTATAATATATTCTACTGTCATGTTCCTATGAATTGTTAAAAAGAATCTAGACAAGTAGAAAGATCACTAGTAAATGTTAGCTCAACATATTGATTTAGTGCAGAGATTTGCGAGTTCGGCCAAAAGCCGCTCGCTAGTACATGATGTGTGCTGACCCACGTTGTGGGCATCCTTTTCAAAAAGCAAAGGAGACAGGGGGATTTCAAGTGAGGCACCGAAGCTCGTCTAGCCCAGTAGAGCTGTGGATCGCCTCGAAGCTACTTTTTATTTCAGTCAATTGCAAGTTTCCAGTTTTTATTTCCTTTAAAGGTGTCTTTCAATTCCAGCTTGTAATAAAGGATATGATGTATGGGCATTGTGGCTAATTTCAAAAGAGTGTTTCAAAGAGAATCTTGTAGCCAAATTATAAGGCAAATCTGAGTTGCAAAGCTTTGTACTTGTATTTCAAATCAAGCTATGAATAAAATGAGTATTTCTATTTCAAATCGTTGTGTCCAATATTTGGTTTTTTGCAATGGATGCGTGCGTGTGTTTTGCTTGAATAATGGGTGCGTGCATGTGTTTTTGCTTGACTAGTTGTTTTTGTGCAGGTACATGGCCTTGTGCAAGCGCAACTTAGGCTTGCACGGCATCACGCCTTAGCGAGGACGATCGATCCCGTAGGGATCCAAGCAAGACGGACGACCCTAGTGGGATCGGGGCGTGACACACTGTCTTATAACAGCAGCAGTTGATGGTGACCATTGTTTGCCATTGATTATAAAAGAACAGAATAGTTTTATGGGAGGACTGGACTTTTACTTCACAACACAAACTCGCTCGTACAAAGAAAGCCTAGGAACGAAAGCCTAGGTACAGCAATCTAAGTGCAATTGTTTAGTTTTTTCTGGGGGGTGACGGTAGAGGCTCGGAAAAGCGACGGCAGCTTTGCCTTACTCCTTGGACGATCGGACGCAGCCTCGGCTCCGGGGAAGAAATGCTCCTGCTCGGGTATGGACCTCTCTGTGTCTCGTCTTGTGCGTATATCTCTGTGCTCTGTCTCCACTTTTTATCCAGGGTTTGCAAGGGAATGATACCTTGCTATTTATAGGAGTGGGGTATGATAATTAGGGTTTGCAATGATTGTATTTTAAACAGAGGGCGGCCAAGGATTTGTTAAGATTTGCCATGATCTTGCTTTTATGTTGATTGCAACAAATCTGCATCATTTGTTGGGGATTGATCCGGGTAATTATGATGATTGCAATAAATCTAATTTATTTAGGATTTGACCAAATCTGGACGGTTATGTTGATTACAGCGAATTTAAGTTATTGAGATTTGATTGACTTCTGCCACGTGTCCCTCATTGACTGTAATAAATATGAATTATTGAGATTTGATTAGCTCCTGCCACGTGTCCCAACTGCTGCGAGCCGCATAGCGGACTGTCATGGTTGGGCCGCATGAGTGTGGTCTCGTGTCAGAATCGCATAAGGGTGGCCTTATCTGAACCGCATGACAATCCTTTAATCTGAGCCGCATGAGGGTGGCCCTATGATATGAGCCACATAGGGGTGGCCATATCTGAACCGTATGGCAATCCTTTAATCTGAGCCGCATGAGGGTGGCCCTATGATCTGAGCCGCATAGGGGTAGCAGCCGTATGGGGTTGGCCCCCCCATGATCCGAGCCGCATAGGAGTAACAGCCGCATGGGAGTGGCCTCCAAGTGAACTGCATAAGGATGGCCACGTGTCAGAGCCGCATGGAATGAAGTGCTTTGGAATTCGGTAGATCGTGCCAGCTATAGAGATTTTCTTTGTTTCCCTAGGAGCACACCATTATGTCAGAATCATCATTTGCAGCTTTATGTCAGAGCTGTCAAACCTTCATGTCAGAGCTGTCACTTCACATCAGGACATTAAATGAGCCAGCCGCATAAATTAATTACGGCCGATTTGTGAAGGACTTTTTGAACCGCATAAGGCCACGTGGCTCACTGGGAACTTCTGAGCCGCATGAAACTCCAATGAACTGTTGAGCCGCATGAAACTCTCCTAGTCTTGAGCCGCATAGGATTTCCTGTTCTTTTCCATGCTTCTACAAGACCCCCTTCAAAGTTTTCAATTTAAAAAATTGAAATACTTTGAAATAGAAGCATGGCTATGTCCAAATAAGCTCTCATGGCCGCATAAGATATTCTGGCCGTATGGACTTCCTAGCCGCAGGCCTTCCTGGCCGCATGGACTGCCTAGCCGCATGGACCGTCTGGCCGCATGGACTACCTAGCCGCATGGACCGCTCTGGCCGCATACTGTCTTTTCTGCCTCATAGGCGTCATTAATTGCTCTTAGATTCATTTTGATTTGAAGCCGTCTTTTGGGGGCAGGATCCTAAGGGTCAGATTTGCCTCAGTGACCAAAGCGTCGATTTTGTTCTTTAGGCGGCACATGAATCGAAGCGTCCGTCGGTTTATAAGCCCCTGTCCGCCTATAAATAAGAGTAATTTCTTATAGAAACTCTTTACTTTCTTCTTTTATTCGAACCTCTCTTGCCCTAGGTTGTCGCCTTCTTCTTCCTCTTCTTCGATCAACGATGGCCCCCAAGCTTTCCAAGACTGCGACGAAGGATAAGGAGTGGCTTCTACGTCGACTGCGGTGCCTGAAGTTCATCCCGAAGTTCACCCCACCATTGCTGGTAAGGATTTTGGGAGGATCGTATGCTTCAAAAAAAACCTAACAAAGATGGCTCTGTTGCATATTTTATGCACAAGCCTTTAATGCGTCCTTCGTTTTCATCGAACTGTTCAAATTGTATGGGCCGCATGTACGTCCCATGTCTGAGCCGCATGGGAGGTATACCCCTTGTCCGAGCCACATGGGACTTGTCTAGTGGCCGTATAAATACTTCGCAAACTGAACCGCATAATGACCCGTCGAACAGAGCCGCATAAGTCCCTCTGAATCGAACCGCATGAAGCCCCCTCAAACAGGCCCGCATAAGGTCATCTGGACTGGGCCGCATAATGCCCTGCTAAGCAGAACCGCATAAACTCATCTGAACTAGGCCGCATGAGGCTGCGCTAATCTGAGCCGCATAAGCTCCTCTGAATTGGGCCGCATAATGCTCTTCTAAGCAGATCCATATAAGCTCATGCTAAACAGAGCTGCATAAGCTTACGCTAATTAGTGCCACATAAGCTATTGTTCAAACAGAGCCGCATAAGCTCGCGCTAAACAGAGCCGCATAAGCTCATGTGGACTAGGCCGCATAAGCCTAAAAATACTAGGTGGTTTTGTTTAGTCATCTTTTAATCTTGTTTCTCTTTGTCTTTCTCCAGTGATTCTGCCAGTCAATCCAGCGGGAGAGCCTCTGGTGGGTCGTGCCCAGTCTGCTATGGGTGTGCGATTTGACCACTTAGTCTAATATGTGACGAACCAGCTTCCCACAGACGAGCCTTTGGAGTGGCTGAATGCTATAAGAACCAGCCCTTCTACTTTCTCTGCGCCATGATAAACTCGGGGCAATTGGAGGGGAACTACCTGAAGCCGGCGTTCCTCTTTAGGGATGATTTATCTGTAAAGAACCCCCGAGTGCTGGATATGTTCGAGAGTTGGGACTTTACTCTTGACGGGGTGGAGATCCATATCCCTCCGATAGAGCATCATTTCCCTCTGTCATGGTTCAACATCTTACCGCTAGACAGAAAGATGGTAGACTCCTTGACTCCAAGCAGGTCGGGGATGATTGTGGGAAACATCCATTACAACAGAAATTCGGGGTCAGCGTAAGCGGAAAGGGAACCGGTCAGTCGGTACGTGATGGGACTGGCTCCGGGTACCTTCATAAACGTATCGGGTCCCAATTTACGTTCTCTCAAGCTGATACCTTCTTGAACCAGCTTGCTCGGAAAGGGTCATATCCTGTCGGCCGGTTGGTATTGTTGAACTGGATAAACCCTATCCCTGCATGGTCCAACTTGACCACGTGGATTCTGTGGAGGTATGAGACTCCCCTGCGTGAGATTGGCCTCTACCACGTCATTTGGGGCACCTGTCATGGTCTATCCATAAATAAGTCGTTGTTCATGGCTCTCCTGGAGATGTACAACCGGCAGACGGGAACCTTCTTCACGCTTGGAGGGGAGCTGGCACTCGCTCTCCATGAGATGTACGTCATTTCTAAGCTGTCCTGGAGGAAGAAGTCTTTGAAGTGTACACCCCTTCGGGCGAAGAGCTCGAGGATTTGGATCGGCAGTTCCCGGGCTTTGTTGTCGGATATTGGGAATTGTTATGTCACCACAGTACCTGTCACCAGACGGCCATCAAGAAGGATGGTAGTTCGAAAAGAAGTATTCCTCACACCACGTCCTGGGTCTCATACCTTTTCACACTAGGCGCTTCAGGCCGGGTCTCTTTCCGAGATCCTCAAACCCAGGAGGAGGTACAAAACCTGGCATCGACTGCCAAGAGATCGAGGTCCACGGGCGACACATTTGGGAGTCAAACTGACTCCTTTAGTTATTTTTATCATGGTACTCAGCGACTGTCAGAGAAGGCGCTTCTTGCAGGATTCCTGATGGTGTGGCTACGGAACTGCGTGGTCTCAGGAGGGGCAGGTTCCATTGAGAGGATCAGCCACCACTTTATCCTCCCTGCCGTAAAGCTGGTCTTTGGGGCCATACTGGCCCTTCTTCCGGCTATGGTGTGCAGCGTACATCACGGCCTTCGTGCCTTTTCGTCCAAGGTCATCGCCCGTGACACGGTGATGGATTTTGAGCACATAGAGCTGCCATACCATTATCTGATGGGGTGGCTGTTAATGTACTGCCAGTCTTTGATGAGGCCTGGAGCAGAAAACGGCGTCATGGCTGATGATGCTTTTATTTTCCAATACCACTATCAGCCCTGGGAGTACAGCACCATGCCAGCCTGTCGGAAGGCACTGGCGAGAGTGGACGGATAGGACTTTTTGTGTCTGTTCCTTGTTTTACCGCTAAAGAAGTGAGGGGCGTACATGTTGATGGTACCGGGCCTCCTCACCTCTTGTCCGAGAAAATGCTCCTTTGGCTGCGTAATATCCGTCCAGCGCACCTAATATATCGTAACCGCAACAACGTCTACCTGGAGCCCTACTTGCCTAGCAGGTTCTCCCGCCAGTTCGGGTATAGCCAGCTATTCTTTGACAGTCCCAACTCTTGTCTGGGCTTTCAAGGTAGTGTCCTGGACGGTATCAGGACATGGCATTATTATGACACGGTTCATACCCGAACTACCTTTTCGGTTCCTGATGGTGATGCACCAGGGGAGATTTTATATATGGCGGCCCTATACCATGTTACGGTGAGCAAGCCTCCCGTTAATTTTGACCCGAGTACCAGCTTCATTGTGGGTACTGGCTTCGCGGAGAAGCCCAAGGGGTCTAAGACAAGGAAGAGGAGGGCGAACACAGTTCTTGTGCCTGACTCAGAGACCACCAATACGGACGAAGAGAATGACGAGCATGATGCCGATAACTCTCTTCCTCCGACAGAAGAGATGGTAGCTGATCAGCCGCTTGTTGTGCCAGATGAGGTGGTGGCGGATCAGCTACCTGTTGCGCCTGGCCTTTCACATAAGCGAGGCAGGCGTAAGTCTATTTGTGGCGTAACCTTCTCCGTGAAGCGGGCTGCGGTAAGACGCTGTGGGCTGCTCATTAAGGAGAGAGGCGAAGGTGGTAACGTCGTTTCGGAGGTGAATTGAATTGCGACCATCTCTTTTTTATCTCTTTCTTTTCCTGAACTATGACCTAATCATTTTTTTCTTCTCTGTAGGCGTCTGAAGAGTCAGACTCTCGAGAACCAGCCACTGTTTTTGAAGTCAATTCGGCCCTGAATACTTTGATTAGCGACATATGTTCCGAAATTATTTTTGCCGGGGTTCTCTCGGCGGCGGCCGAGGGATCTCACGTTGCTGAGGTCTCAACCCAGGGCGACGGGGGCGCCAGTGAACCCATCCCCGAGACTGCTGAATTTCAGCAGGGTAACACTGATCCAGTCGTATCTCCTTCCGGGGCGGCTGGGGCAGAAGAGCCAGCTGAATTCGGCTTGGAGGTCGCTGGCGAGGGGACTATGGCGGCTGTGAGCGAACTTCAGTATCCACAACCCTCCCCTGGTAAGATAAGCCAAATCTTGACTAGTGAGGAGGCTCATCTGCTCTATCATCACATCCTTCAGGTTATGCTGATTGATGGTTGCTCTGGATATACAGGTCCTGTCTCTTCACTGCCAATGACGAATATTGTCAGGAAAGGCTCTACCAGCGGGAATCTGGTGGAAGGGAGTGTGCCCCCTCCTCTTCCGACTTATATTGAGGGGCCTCCCGCTGGATCGAGTTCGGAAGATTGGATGGCGACGCAGCCGGGGCAGGAAGCAATGGTCCATGCGTCCTCCTCTGCTCATGTGGCTTCGGGGGTCGACCTCTCCGCCTTGTCGAGTATCCAGGTTCTTCGGGCCGCGGAGGAGGAGTTAGCTGCTATTCACACATCTTTTCGCTCGAAATTTGTTTCTCTGGTGGCAGGGGTGGCAAGTTCTGGCACGTCTCCTTCGACACTGCCGGCTACACTTCCCCTGACGCCGTCCTCTACGGAAGTTCTGGATGAGGCGTCACAGGATGTATTTGACAGTTTCTACTACCACTTGAAGAGAGGGGTTAAAGCTGCTGTGGAGCGGAGGACCCCCTTTACCTTGGCCCGACAATGCGCTCGAGGCCAAATTGACATTTTTAAAACCCTTCCTGGTGGGGCAGGGATTAGCTGCGCTTATGGAACCCAAATTGTTAGAGGCTGATCAGCTCGTGGCCCAGTTTCAAGTGTTGCGGCAAGCTGATCTGTCTGCAGCAATAGATCTGGAGCGGGGCGTCCTTACCACTGTCCTGGAGAAGGTAAGGTTTGTACGAGATACGTCTAAGCCGGTTATAATAAAGAACCTCGGCGACCTATCTCTCCAGTATGATCAGTTGAGCCGCAGGAGCGAGGATTGCATGGCTCGGGAAGCAGCCGCTTCTCGCAGAATAATTGATACAAGGGAGCAGATCCTCGAACTCCAGAGGAAGCTGGTTTTCTTGGAGTCTGAGCTTGAAGCTTCCCGTGCGGATAAAGAGATGATCGTTCAGGAGGCCGAAAAGGTCTCCCGAGCTTCTGCAAGCCTGGAGCGTGCTCTGAAGAATCTCGAGGATGGATGGCGGGCTCATGCGCACCTAGAAGACGTGGAGCGGCTGACTCAGGAGGCCGAGCGTCGGGCCAAGCAGGGGTTCGAGCGGTCGACTGTCTTGCTGAGAGACCGCCTCATGGAATTATATATCGCCGAACCATAGTCGGCTTTTTTCCTTCTTTCGTTTTTGTTCTTTTCCTTTCTTGAGAGGGACGTGGTCCCCAGAACATGTAGTAATTTTGACTTTCAAATAAAAGAGTATATTTTATTCTACCCTTCATTTGTACTACTTATTGTGTTTGTGGTGTTGTGGTATTTGCCCCACTGGGGGACTATTTGTGGACTTGTTACCCCTGGTATACCTTGGTTTTAGGTACGGATAACAAGTTGATGGAGATACTTAGAACAATTCCACTGTAAGGTGGCTATGGACGTTCCTGGTATCGGAAGAAAGAATGCCATGGAGCAGCTGGGCCCCCGGGGCATGATGAAAAATGAGGGGCATGTACTAGGAAACTTAGTACAACATTTGTGGTCAACGGAGGACATTTGTGGGCCTATTATACTTGGCGTACTCTGGTTTTAGGTATAGATAATAAGTCGAGAGGAAAACCAACATACTTACTCATAGGTAATTAGGACGTGGTAAATATGAAGGTTTCTTCAATGGAGCCTTCCCACTCAGAGGTAATGAGGACATGGCAGGAGTGGGCTCCATGAAGGGTACATAGAACAACAAAAAGGTAATGAGGACGTGGAAGTTCTATATGAGGGGCGGTTTATTTTTGATGGAAGAAAAACAACTCAGAGGTAACATCGACGTGGTTGTTTCAGAAAATTTGTGGATCTGTTACCCTTTTTTATGTACTAAAAGTGCGGGTATTGGATCATGAGGAGGGAGCTCTTTTTAGGAGGAAAGTTCAGAGGTATGATCATACATGACTTACTACCTAAAAGATACGATGTAGATTCATCTGTAGTGACCAGAGTGTAAGTACAGCGGTACCTTCGGGTACATAACTCAATAATCTGGGAGATTTAGAGTCGGAATATAAGTTCAGCGGTACCAGAGGGTACATAACTCAATACTCTGGGAGATTTGGAGTCGGAATGTGAGTTCAGCAGCACCAGAGGGTACATAACACAACAATCTGGGAGATTTAGAGTCGGAATGTGAGTTCAGCGGTACCAGAGGGTACATAACTCAACACTCTGGGATATTTGGAGGATGTCGTTTCAAACGTAATACTTCTTCAGGAACTTGCCGTTGATGGGAAACATGAGCAAGTCTCCTTTTTGTTTTGCGAGGCGGTAAGTCCTATTGGAGAATACAGCCTCGATGATGAATGAGCCTTCCCACTTTGGCTGGAACTTGTCGACGGTTTTGTGAGTCATAACCATCGGCCTCCGAACTGCCAGAATGAGATCGCCCACTTGGAATGTTCTGATTTTAACCTTCTTCTTGAAGGCTCCGGAGATACGTGCTTGGTACAGCTTGATTCGTTATTGAGCTAACAGGCGCTTCTTATCTAGGGCCTCTAACTCTTGTAACCGACGGTGGTGATTATCATCCGTCGTCAATCGGTAGGTGAGGGCGACGCGGAGCGAGGGGATCTGAGTCTCCAGTGGAAGAACCGCCTCACTTCTATACACCAAAGAGAATGGTGTGTTCCCGGTGGTCGTCCGTACTGTAGTACGGTACGCCCATAAGCATTCATCAAGCTTCTCATTCCAATCATATTTTTTGGAAGACACAAACTTTTTGAGCAGCTTGATTATAGTTTTGTTAAACACTTCCGCCAAACCATTCGTCGTTGAATTGTACGGTATTGAAGCAACATTCTGGATTCGGTATTTGTCGCAGAACCGATAGAAGGTGTGGCTTGCGAACTGCGGACCGTTGTCGTGAATGATCCTTCGGGGCAGTCTAAAGCGATAGATGACGTGATGCTTGAGGAAGCTGATCACATTTGAAGTCTTCACTTCTGCCAGCGGAATAGTCTCCGCCCATTTGGAGAAGTAATATGTGATTGCGAGTATGAAGCGGTGCCCTCGAGACGAAGGTGGAGTGATCGGACCAATGATGTCCATTCCCCATGCTTCGAATGGCCAGGATGCCACCGTCGGGTGTAGAAACTCAGATGGCTGGTAGATGAAATCTACAAGGACTTGATAGGCTTTGCACTTTCTTGTATAGTCTATCGCATCGGCAACCATCGTGGGCCAGTATTAGCCCATTCGGCGAAGGCGATCTTGTAGTTTCGGGCCAGGCTGATGAGCCCCGCAGATGCCATCATGAGCTTCACGCATGGCTTCTTTGGCTTCTGTATTTGACAGACATCGAAGCAGTAATCCATCGTATGATCGTTGATATAGCATTTTCGTCTCCGTATCACAGAAGAATCTGAGGGAACGCCTTCTGATAGAAGTGGCTTCCTTCGGATTTTCTGGCAGGATGTCGTAGACAACGAAGTCGATGAATGGCTATCTCCAGTCTGGTGCTTCGTTAGTAGTCAGAGCGGAGTAACTCTCAGCACATTGAACATTGTCCTTGGGATAGACCAATTTACGACCTATTATGTCAACCAAGTGGTGAGCATGATTCGGAACTGCTAAGGAAGCGGCAAGGCCTACTAGGGCATCGGCTTCAATGTTCTGGAGCCTGGGAACGTGTTCTATGAAGAACCCCTCCAAGGACGAGATGATGTTAATCGCTATTTGGTGACAGGGGATCATGTCTTCATGACGCACTTCGTATGTGCCCCGGATCTGGTTAACGATTAGCAGCAAATTACCGTATGCTTCAAGGTACTCTACCCCCAGCTCCTTCGTAAGTCGGAGGCCAATGACCAAAATATTGTACTCGGCCACATTGTTTGAACAGGGCTTTGTGAGGGAATAAGCCCGATTGATCACCAGCCCGGAGGGAGAAATCAGCACCACTCCGACTCCAGCGACGATATTGCCCTTGGGCCCAATTCTAGAAGCGCCGTCGAAGAACATTCATCATTTGGTATCATGGGAGGTCACATTTGAATTGGTGACCTCATCTGGAATCTCTTCGTCTATTCTGGTTGACTCCGAACCTGGATGAACTTGTAAAAAGTCTGCCAGAGCTTGACCTTTAACAGCCTTCTGCGGGACGAAGATCATGTGGTAGGGAGACAATAATATCGCCCAGGTAGCGAGGCAAGAGCTGAGTACACCTGGCTTGGTCATGAGGACCCTGAGGGGGTTAACTCTTGATACGACATGGATGGTTTGTCCTGTGACGTAGTGTCGCATCTTCTGAATGGTGAATACCAGAGCAAGGCATTCTTTCTCTACGGCAGTGTATCAATGTTCGGGTCCCATCATCATTCGGCTGAGGTAATTTATAGCCTGCTCATGGCCTGTATTATTGTTTTGCGCTAGTAACGCACCAAGAGAATGCTCTATTGCTCGCACATAGAGCAGGAATTGTTTTCCAGCAACCGGGGCTACCAGGACTTGAGGGTTTGATAGATATTCTTTGATGCTGTCGAACGCGCGCTGGCATTCTTCATCCCATATGAATGAAACACCCTTCTTCATGAGGTGGGTGAATGGTTGACATCGTCCGGAGAGGTTAGAGATGAACCTCCTGATATAAGCTAGCCTCCCTTGAAGACCTCTGAGTTCACGGAGATTTCTTGGGGGACCCATCTCCATGATTGCCTTCGTCTTTTCGGGGTCTATATAGATACATTGGGAAGTAATTATGAAACCCAAGAACTTTTTGCTGGATACGCCCAAGAAGGATTTCGTGGGATTCATTTTTAAATTACGTGCTCGCATCAGGTCAAACACTGTCCTCAGATCATGCAGATGATCTTCCTTAGAGCGACTCTTGACGGCGATGTCGTTGACGTAGCATTCCACTATCTTGCGCAAGTGGTCTCTAAAGATGACGCTCATAGCTCTTTGATAGGTGGTGCCAGCATTCTTTAAACCGAAAGGAATAACTGTGTAGCAGTATGTGCCAATTGGTGTTCGGAATGATGTATGCTTTTCGTCATCAGGGACCATCTTGATTTGGTTGTACCCCGAGAAACCATCCATAAATGACATATGCTCGAAGCCACAGGTGTTGTCAATCATGATGTTTGTAATAGGGAGGGGGAATTCATCCTTAGGACACGCTTCATTCAGGTTGCGAAAGTCGATACAGATTCGAATCTTTCCATTCTTCTTGAGGACTGGTACTATATTGGTGACCCAGTCTGGATGCTTTTCCTCGCGGATGAAGCCGCTGGCTATCAGTTTATTGACCTCAGCTTCAATAGCATTCATGATGTCGAAGCAGAACCATCGTTGCTGTTGCTTAACTGGTTTTGCGTCCGGACGGATGTTGAGTTTGTGAAGTACAACCTCAGGGTTCAGTCCTGGCATGTCTTCGTAGCTCCAGACGAACACGTCGATGTATTCTCTGACGAGTTGTAGTAGCGATTCCCGCTCTTCGTCTGTCAGACTTTTGCTGACGAAGATGGGCTTTGGAGAAGACTCATCACCGAGATCAATTTGCACAACCTTATCTTCGGTGGAAGGCTCTCTTTGTTCGAACTGCTTCTCCTATTGCGCATCTAGTTGTTGTGCCCACGGCTCTAACTTAAGAGGTTCAGGAATGTCTTCATCTTCTTCGTATGCGTCGGCAAATGCCATATTGACGGACAAGACTTGTCTGAATATTTCCCCGATGCTGACATCCGAATCGAAAGTGGGAGATCCGGTTGAGTATGAATGCCAGTCGCATTCCTCGTCTGAGCTTTCAGGGGTCGTTGCAGGTGTAACATAACCTAGCCCATATCTGGTCTTGTTGTAGTAATCCCGTAGTTTCCGAGCTGGGACTGGCAATTGTAAGGGTAACCGCCGTCCAGTACCGTAGTTCAAACCTGGTGTAGTTTCCAGATCATACCCCTGTTTTTGCATAAGATACTTGGATCGAAAACTATACAGATAAAGGGGCAGCCTCCCAGTGTCGGGTTCGAGATCAACTTCTTCTATCCTGAAGAGTTGTCATGCCCCAGAACCAGAATACTGGAGAGCGGGGGCAGACATAGCCAGCTACGTATATTGAAATAGAATATATCTCAACTATACGGTCACGGCTGTCTAAATATGAGGGTTTACTATAAGCCAGCAGTCTCTTAAGGTCAAGCCTATTGTTTCAATCTCAAGCAATTAACAGAGTTGCAAGTTATTAGAGCATCAAATATATATATATAAGGCGTCCCAAATATTACATATTGGATGATCATGAAGCTAGTCGTACAAAATAATGGGACTAGCAAGAGTTCAGTCATATATGATCAACACTAGGATTTGTTAATCATGTTTACAGCCCGTAGGCAGACAGTAAGTAAATGTGCATCGAGCTAACAGGTGCTCGTCGGCTAAACGCCTCAAAAGAATAAATTTACATATAAGTGGGTGAAACAAAAAGGAAAATCCACTCTTGGCCCGGGTTCCGTCTAGTTGTCACCATTAGGCTGGAAGCTCGGTAGATCCTCGGGAGCTGCTCCGAAATCTGGCCACACAAAACTAGCTGGGTCAAACCCCAGAAAGAGCAAGTGCCACAAGGAGGCCACAAATAAGAACAAAAGCCAGCATATCAGAACATAAAGAATAAAAGAAAGTACAAGTAGTAAGGTACACAGGGCGATAAACGACTAGGGACGTAGAACCATTCCAGGAGCCAGGTTACAATCCTTGAACCAGACAAGGACCGGGGTTGTAACCCTTCGCCTGAATAGCTCACTGTCTCTACTTATTTATCATTAAGATAAGTAAAACAAACATGCTCAGGAGATAGCAGGTACTGGAGCTAGACAAGACTTAGACAAGGCTGGACACCATCCATTCGCAATCGGCCAAGCAAGTACTACGGCTTACTACTTTAACTAACTAGGGTTATCACAAGCCTAATTACTAACAAGATGCAAGTGAGAATTCCAGTCCCAAGCCCTGCAGACTATCCAGCTATCCTTCTGCGGGTTGAGAGTTATAGGTGGGTACACTGCCCGGAAGACAAATGTACCCTTAGGTGACTTAGAGGGTGCAACACATGACAGTGTGCTGGAAATGTGCTCTACTCGTCGGCAAGCTATAAGTCCATTAAAGCGCCCAGATAATGAGATTGCCTGTGACTGGGAATTCTCAATGTTCTAGTTTGATCTAATCATTAGCCTAATCCAATTTAGCGCGAGTCCCTGGCCGTGGTACCCAGGAAGTCATATCCTAGACATGATGCAAAACAAGACAAGTGGATTGTACAAGCAAGCAAGCAGGAACACCCACGGTGTCAAGTTGATTATACGAGTCAAGTTACAAGTTACAAGTCAAGTCAAGTCAGGAGTGCGCCGCCACGGGCCACTATCAAGTTATCAAGATAATTCATGTCAGGGTACTGTCAGGAGTGCGCCACTACGGGTCACTGTCATGTCAGGTTGGTCATGTCAGGAGTGCACCACTATGGGTCACTGTCATGTTATGCTAGTTCCTTGTCATACCATGCCGTGTACAATAGTCATTCCAAACATATTAAGTAAAATCAAGTTCATGACAAAAGGCGTAAGGATATAAAATGGACGTAAAATATCTAATAAAATACCAATATATATAGGGCTATAGAAGAGCCAAGCTTAAAGAAATAAACAATTCATCATAGACAAGTGGGTTGTGCAAGGGGGGTCAGGGGTTAGGCTATGCAGGGTATGTACTGCGCATGAAAGAGTTGCGCAAGAGTTGCCTTGCGCAAGGGTTACCTTGCGCAAGGGTAGACTACGCAGGGGTGGATTGCGCAAGGGTGGATTGCGCAGAGGTGGATTGCGCAAGGGTGGATTGCGCAAGGGTGGATTGCGCAGAGGTCGGCTTGCGCATGGCTGGCTTGTGCATGGATGGCTTGCACCAGCGCAATCCAGCGCAGCGCAAAGCACTGGCTGAGGTCATACGCAATCGGCCCTGCGCTAAAGAGCACTGGCCGGGGGTGCGCAACCGGCCATGCGCTAAAGAGCGCAAGGCAGAGGGATGTTCTTCCTGGCCGAGAGCAGCTCCAAGAACACCAAGAACTTCAATTCTTCATAACTTTGTCAAATCAAAACCAAATCTAGATTTTCAAAGGTCTAACTTAAGTAAAATCGAATTCTCTTCCACATGGAAGCATCAAAACATGCAAAAATCGAAGTTTAATAGATCAAAACCAAGGATTTTCGAAAATGGTTAAAACCTAGATCTAGAAGAATGAAAGCTCCAAATCACAAAATGTCAAGTTCTAAAGTTGTTCTCTATGGCCTAATCTAGTTAATGGACAAATAAAAAGTGGTGCTCATTTGATGGCAAGGTGCACTTGCCTATGGGTTGGGGAGTTGTGTGGAAGAAGGAAGAAGAAGAAGTTAAAAGAAATTAATGGAGTTATGGAGGAGAGAGAAGAAGTTGGTAAGTTTTAATGAGGGTGGTTGTGATGAAATGGAGGTGGAGAATAGGCTAAGGTGTTCCACTCATGATGAACCAAACCAAATCAAACCAACTCCACAAAATAAAACCAAGCCATGGTCCAAAACCCATTTACGAGAACCCGAATCCACAAGTCGAAAAAATAAAATACGTGCCAAAAATCAAATTACGAGTACAATTACGAAATACAGGAAATGGGGGTGACAAGTGTTGTGGATCATTCTTCCGGTCGAAGATGATTAGATGATCCTCTCGCTCGACTATGCGGTAAACGTCTTCCACTAGAGTAAGTTGGTTTACGGTGTAGACATTTGTCACCTATGTATGCAGGTGGGTGCCTATACCGTGTTCCATAGCATATATTGTACAAAGCTTATTAAGCTCGAGGTAGTTCAAAGATAGCCCTTTATTGATGAAATAAGGTATCTTTTCTAGTAGGATTACATCATCTGTGGATGGAACATCCGTGTGAGCAGCCACATACTTGGCTAGCTCTGGTTCTTCTTCAACCACCCCTGTATCAATGAAAACTGGAAGGATGACTTGGGCAGCTTAATCATCAGGGGCTCTATTAGTGGAGCAGAATGTGGAGTCGTTGGCGTACTAGCGACCCCCAGTTTGGTGCTTGGTGCTGGGCGGGGAGTTGTTGGCTGGCTAGCAGTCCTCGGCTTAGCGCTCGGCTGCCGATTTATTCTGGAAAGGCGAATCGTCATGGCTTGACAGAGGGATTGAGCTCCTCTATTTGTTGCTGACTAGTTCTAGGCAGCCTAATTGTTAGTGGCTCTGTCGTGGGTCTTGGTGCTTGGCCAGACCTTAACAGTCGGATTATTATTTGTCCCTCATGAGCAGAGAGGCTGATTGCGACCTTACGCAGAGTGGCCGTAAGGGGTACAGTTTGCCAGGTTTTAGGGCTTGGAGGTGGATTTATCAAAGGTTCTTCCAATCCAATTGTCGCCTCGGTTTGAGCTTGAGTATCTCCTTCGGCAAGGTGCTTTTTCGACTTCTCGTACAAGCTTGAATCTGAGTAGTAGGATTCGACCCCTTTAAAGGGATCGATGTCGGCAAATTCTGTCCTCACGAAGCCGTGCTTATCGACGTACTTGAAGCACTGGTGCAGTGTGGAGGGCACGATTATGTAATCGTGTAACCAAGGACGCCCCAGGAGAATGTTGTAGGAAGTGTCCATATCTATAACATAACAAGTCACTTCTGACTGAAAGTAGTCGATTTGGCACTTCAAGCGAATCTTTCCGATCGGGTAGCTTCTGCCTGAATTAAAACTGCTGATAGCGGTGCTTGTCGACGTCAGGCGATGCATTGGGATGCACAGATGGTGTAGTAGGCTCTTCGGGATGATGCTTATGGAAGAATCGGGATCAATATACATCCGATCCACCTTGATATCGCCAATGTACCTAGTATAATACAAAGGGCGATCGTACAGGTTGGTTAGGTTGGTTTTGATAAGCATATCTTGCGGAGTGAAGACGATATTGGGCATTGCACCTGTGCAAGTGCTGTCTTGAAGATCTGCAGGCGAGCTCTTCCCAGTGAGATTGGACTGAGTCCGATATGCGTCGGTGTTCTGGAGTGCCTCGCTCAGTGCGACACGAACATCTTTGGAGAGTCTCAGGAGCTCGTATAGCGATAATTTGGCCGATGTGTTGGCCAATTGTGCCAAGATGTCAAAGTTGTAGGGCCTCTCCAGTCCATGAGGCATCTCTCTTTGGAGCAGTTTGTCAAAGCGAGTCTCTTTCGGCCTAGGCTTCTCGGTCGTCGAAGGCTGAGAAGGTCCTGGAGCTTCAGCAGCTGTCGACTGATAATCTTCGGCCGAGTTACCCGGTAGAGGTTGGGTTTGTGCGCTGGATCGGGTAACAACAGCAGTAACTTCTTCGACTTCTGTCGAGGTTGTGCGGCATGATTTGACTTTTCCACTCTTCTTCTTGCCGGTGGAGTGTGGTACAGACTGAGTCACTTCAGGTACCAGGTCCTGATGGACCCACATGACCTTCCCTCGTGATGTGGTAAGGGGTACTATACCAGCAGCCTGGTCTCGAGGAGGTGGAAGGTTAGTGACCTCCATCTTTGCTCTGGGGACAGGCACTACTCCATCTTGAGCCTTTGTCGAAGGGATGCTGCCGAATTGTACTGATACCATATTGGCTGCTACGGTCACCTCTTCGAAATCAATGGCCAAGGCCTTAAAATTGATGAGATGCTGGATATATCGCTTCAGTTGGTAGCAGTCTTGTGTAGCATAGTAGACATAGTAATGGTAATGGCAGTACTTGGGGCTCTCCATTTCTGCAGGACGAGGTTCACGCCTTGGAGGAGGGAGCTGAATTCGACCTTCTTGTATGAGCATGTCCAAGATGGGCTTGACATGGTCGTCCTCGAAGGAGTAGATCATCTGAGGCCACTACTTCTCTGCCGGCTTCGGATCAGGCTTCGGAGCTGTGTCGGCCACCATAGCTTGTTTGTCCTTGTTGTCTCGATTGTTGGAGGGGTTACCACCATTGTTGTTGTTGGGGTCAGGGCGTTTGTCCTTGTCCTCTCCTTCCGATACGTGCAATCCAAGTTGGTGAGCTTTCTTCAACTTGTCTTCTGCGCTAGTGGCGCTAATAATGAAAGTCTTCCAATCCTTAAATTGATATTCACCCATCCAAAGGCTGACTGTAGGAAGCAGCCTCTTTTGGCAAATTTTAATTAAGGAGGAATCAGGGTTACCGGAAGGCAACTTCATCGTGGTTTGACGAAACCGCTCGATATAGTTCATTGTCAGCTCCTTTTCTCCCTGAACAACGTCCATGAGGGTGGACATTGTCATGTCTTGTCCTACTTCGTAGAACCTCTCCAGGAACATACATTTGAAGCCGACGAAGGAATGGATACAGTTGTCCGACAAGTTGCGGTACCAGTCGAAGACGACCCCCTCCAGTGCCCCGATGAACAACCGTAGAGGCAGATGGTCGGTTGTGACTTTGAAGTAGGTGATGTACCTTCTTGTAGATGTCTTTCCATCATATAGATTGATGTTGAATGGTTTATATCTTGGTGGGAAGGGAACATCTCTCCACGCAGCAGGATACGATTGTCGCATCCTGAGGTCTTGGCAATTTTCTCGGGCGTGTAACATGGCCCAGAGCTTCTAGACCTCTTTTCTTGCCTCCCTGGCCTCGTTTGCAGCGGTAGGGGCCGATATTTTAGGAGGATTATCACCCGGGTTTGGTGCGGCTGAGTTCGAGTCCGCATTGACCGCGGGTCCTACGTTTGTTTGGCCAAGTGTTCTTCCTTACAGAGTTGGAATGGCCGCTTTGATCTCGTCCACGGACTTGACCAAGGTATGCAGTATGGCCTCCAGAGTGTCAATACGTTGGCGATCACTGGGACCATCTTGGTTGCTGTCCGTCATGAATACCGTCCTTACATGAGGAGAGATGGAAGGAACGGTGGAGGACGTGCCCTCTGAGTCATACCTTTGTACAGAGAAGTCGTCAGGGTATGTGGGATTGTTCTCCTCTGGTTCAGACTCGAAGGGAGTAGTACCCCCAGCTTCAGAGCTTGCCTCGTCTTGAGAGTTGTGGACGTCCTCGGGGACATCAGGATCTGCTGCATCTGTTGGGTGAACCGTTTTCCTTGGATTATCTTCTTGGAACACCGGATTATCGTAGATATTTGGAGGAGTGCTACCCCGGGCTCCAGTTCCTTCCAGAGATGTGGATGACGAATCTCCAAGTATGGCAGATTTCGTCTTTGAGTGGGTACCTTGGGAAACTCCTCTTATAACGATAGTAGACAATCGTTTAGAAGAAAGTTTCTTGGTTACGCCGGTTAAATTTTTTGGACTGGAGATATTTGTTTTTTTTCCTCTCCCGCTGCCAGAAATCTTCAGAGCAGAATTGCATGAGGCGAAGAGAGAAGCATCTCGTCTTCTGAGCTTGGGTGTTGCAGCCGTTGGAAGACGAACCGCCGATCTTCTTGTACTGCCGCCTTGTTGCAGCAGCAGTTGACAATGACTTGGGTGCAGTGATGTTCCTGAAAGGATTCACCGCGCACCGAGTTTTCGTCTCTTTTTTTGCGTTTGTGAAGAATCACGTTGCACAAGTCACTTATTTTGTGGGTCCGGGAGTCCCGAGCACATGAGTGTGTTGGCATCCTGCCTGCTCCCTGATGTGGTGGTAGTACAAGTACTTGCCCCTGATTGTTGTTGGGAGATTCTTAATAACTATCCCGTTCGTTGGCCGCCGGGGGCTGGACATGGATAGTTTTATACAACTTTTCTTCAGGAGCCCACGTAATAATCAGCGGGATGCCCTGATAGTCAGAAGTTTGGACAGCTGTCTGAGCTCGACGAGCCCGCGTTGCCCGAGACTTCTTTCTTCTAGCACCTGAGAGTGCATAGTAGGAAGAGTCCACAGAGACAGGCACATGAGAGCATCTGGGGTCAGGATAGCCTGAGAGGCGGTCAAAGACTGAGCCCGAGCCGCATGAAGCAAGTGGCCTGCGGCTGGGATTGTTAGCCACATAGCCTGCCTGCATGCAGCTGGCATTTGTGGCCGCATAAATAGCCCACATGCGGCTGGCAGTTTGTATACGGCTGGAAGCTGTAGTGGTCGCGTGGACCTCTTCCATACGGCTGGAAGTCATAGTGGCCGCATGGGTTTCCTCCATGCGGCTGGCAATTCTGGCTGCATGAGCCTTCTGTCTGCGACAGGCTTTTGTGGCCGCATGAGTCTTCATGCGGCTGGCGCCCTTCTGTGGCTTCTTTCTGGACCGTGTAGAGTTATCCTTTGCCCGGCAAGTCCAGCATCGTAGTATTTTTCTCTGCCGGACTTGGGGACAACTAAGTCCTCTATGGTCTGAAGTGGGATCGCCAGCAGGACTTCTCCGCCGTCTTAGGCAACAGAGAGTACTTCTTTGAGAGTTTAGGAAGGAGCGAATGATTTGGGCCTCCACTCCCTGCGGACCTTCTTTGTGCGGGCTCGTCGCTGGACCGGGCCAGCGCTCTCGTCGAAGAGCATTTCTTCAAACGCCTGCTGGTCGAACAGGGCGACCAGCATATGTTGAGTGGAGCCAAGTTTGGCTGCGTCCGATTGCGTCACCAACTTCTCAGCCGTGGAGAAGTTAGTCCCCAGCAGAGTCGCCATCGTGTTTGTCATTGATTATAAAAGAACAGAACAGTTTTATGGGAGGACTGGACTTTTACTTCACAGCACAAACTCGCTCGTACAAAGAAAGCCTAGGGACGAAAGGCTAGGTACAACAATCTAAGTACAATTGTTTATTTTTTTCTGGGGGGTGACGGTAGAGGCTCAGGAAAGCAACGGCAGCTCTGCCTTACTCCTTGGACGATCGGACGCAGCCTCGGCTCCGGGGAAAAAATGCTCATGCTCGGGTATGGACCTCTCTGTGTCTGGCCTTGTACGTATATCTCTATGCTCTCTGTGCTATGTCTCCACTTTTTGTCCAGTGTTTGCAAGGGAATGGTACCTTGCTATTTATAGAAGTGGGGTGTGATAATTAGGGTTTGCAATGATTTAATTTTAAACAGAGGGCGGCCAAGGATTTGTTAAGATTTGCCCTGATCTTGCTTTTATGTTGATTACAACAAATCTGCATCATTTGTTGGGGATTGATCCGGGTAATTATGATGATTGCAATAAATCTAATTTGTTTGGGATTTGACCAAATCTGGATGGTTATGTTGCTTGCAGCAAATCTGAGTTATTGAGATTTGATTGACTCCTGCCACGTGTCCCTCATTGACAGCAATAAATATAAATTATTGAGATTCGATCAGCTCCCGCCACGTATCCCAACTGCTACGAGCCTCATGGAGGACTGTCATGGTTGGGCCGCATGAGTGTGGCCTCGTGTCAGAACCGCATAAGGGTGGCCTTATCTGAACCGCATGACAATCCTTTAATCTGAGCCACATGAGGGTGGCCCTATGATCTGAGCCGCATAGGGGTGGCCATATCTGAACCGCATGGCAATCCTTTAATCTGAGCCGCATGAGGGTGGCCCTATCATCTGAGCCGCATAGGGGTAGCAGCCGCATGGGGGTGGCCTCCAACTGAACCGCATAAGGATGGCCACGTGTCAGAGCCGCATGGAATGAAGTGCTTTGGAATTCGGTGGATCGTGCCAGCTATAGAGTTTTTCTTTGTTTTCCTAGGAGCACGCCATTATGTCAGAGTCATCATTTGCAGCTTTATGTCAGAGCTATCAAACCTTCGTGTCAGAGATGTCACTTCACATCAGGGCATTAAATGAGCCAGCTGCATAAATTAATTATGGCCGGTTTGTGAAGGACTTTTTGAACCGTATAAGGCCACGCGGCTCACTGGGAACTTCTGAGCCGCATGAAACTCCAATGAACTGTTGAGCCACATGAAACTCTCCTAGTCATAAGCCGCATAGGATTTCTTGTTCATTTCTATGCTTCTACAACCATAGCACAAGCATGCCCCATTAGGGGTGCATTGTGTGTGGTGGTCATCTCTCCCGATCTACACCTGTGAGTGATCATATTACATAAATTATGTGAGGAGAGTTTCACATTTGCACCCTCTTCAGGTGCATGGCAGAACCAAACGTCAGGGTGGTCATGCGAGTGATGCGCCCCTAATCTAGTTCAAGCACATGAAATGCACCAGATCATTGGTAGGAGAGCATCACGTATTGCGAGTCGAACCCACTTCATGTGCACAGCCCACGTGGGTGCATGTGTTCAATACCGCAAGATTTGTTCCCTGACTTGGTTCACGTGCATGAGATGCACCCAAGTAGGATGAGGACTTTAAGAGTTGACTTATTCTTGGTGACAAAGCACCTGAGTCAACTCTGTACAGGTTACCATCAGCTGTGTGCATGCCTTTCAGTGCGTATTTCTGGTTTGCTGCTGGCATAGCACGTTGAGGGCGCATGGCCTGTGCCGCCTTGGACTTCTTTATACTAGCCCACGAGGGTGCATAGTACTCAGAATCTAACTTTCCCTCACCTTTACATCAAGTGGTTATCTCAAAGACAGAGTACTTTCCCTGTGAGCAGAGTTCATACATGTGAGAGTGGTTGCACCCTTATTCCGTCGGGGCATCTTCTTCGATTGGAAGAAGTGGATTGGAAATTGCAGTCAGCACTGCACTTCCCTGGCAGATACGATGACCCAGTAGAAATATTTTGTTTGCTGAGAACGTCAGCAGGAAGGGATGGTTGTGCCGATACAGCTCCTTCAGTTGTAGTACTCGACGTATCACCTTTGGGCACCAGACTTGGCGAGTCTTCTTCGACTTTGGCAGCCGCTTCGAAGGACTCGCACTGCCATCAAAGATGAACTCCTCGTATGCTTGCTGATTGAAGCGTACCACTAGTGTCTTCTAGGAGGAGTCGAGCTTCTTTTTGTCAGATTACGATAGGATCTTATTGTTAGAGGAGAAGGTGATCCCCAGTAGAGTCGCCAGCTTGTTTGTCATTAAAAAGGAACTAAAAAACTTTTATAAATCACAAACAAAATAGAGTACAATATAGGATTTTGATGGAATCCTTGGAGTACACTTTTGTTTTTCTGGGAACCGCAGCGAAGGAGGGTTGATTCTTTACTCTGTTGACGATCTGACGACGATCTTGAGTTATCTGAATGTCTGAGTTACTTCGAGGAGAAGCTATTGAAGAGCTTGAAGAATTTGATGATGTGAAGAAGATAGAATGAAGGAATGATACTTCTATTTATAGGCGACAGAATGATCTATTCATGCGCGCATATGAAATGCGCGCATGGAGGTTTTTTCACGTAGGAATGCTACACGCATGGCTTTATTCGGCGCTGCGCTAGGAAGCTTTGAACTTAATCTGTTTAAAACTGCACTGTTGAGCTGCGGAGGAGCTGACACGTGGCAGTTGTTGAGAGTCGTTTGTTTCTGAGATCTTGGATGGTTAGCACCCGTTTGTAGGCAGAACTAAGTTAATGACACGTGGTGCGTGTACGAGAGCTCAAAGATCTTTAATTTGTTGCATGATGATTTGCTTGGATGCGCCTAGAATCTGGCGCATGAGTAGACTTTGGCATATAACGTTTTAGGGAAATAACAAGTCTGGGTGCATGGCTATTGTCACGCCTGTCCCAAAATATGTAGGACCAGGATACATGAGCATGACAGGTACGTATCAAGTAGACTCCAGTCCAACCCGAATACGTATAAGCTGTTTATACTATGGTAATATGTCTAATCATGATAAGTCAAAACTACGTCTCAATCCACATAAATAATAAACATCAAGAAGGAACAATATGGTTCGTGCTATGCAGCCCACTAGCATATATGTCCGAATAGACTCGAAAGAAAGTATGAGGCTATAAAACTAGGCTAATAAGCAGAGTGCAAATAACAGATATAAATATTTAACCATGAAAGATACCTGAATTTGAAGTAATCAACCACCATCATGATCAGCTAACTAACTCCGTACAATCAACTACCTGAAGAGATTATCAGGTCCTCAAGGGACTAGCAAGATACATAAAACATGCATATCTAACAGTATGAATGCATAAAGAAAATAAGGATATAAACATAAAAGGACTAAGCAACAATGAAACATGAATATGAGAACAACTACTCATAAATGAACTACTGGAAAGGAAACATGTATCAAATGCCAAGTTTCTAGGTGAACACATAACAAAAAATCAAACCCTCGCCCCTAGTGTGGACTCGCAGGTTTGAAAAAATAACTAACCCTCACCCCTAGTGTGGACTCGCAGGTTGAGAAAATCGAAAACAAAAGTAACGGATCAGTTATGACGAACTCATTCTTCCCTTCCCAAGATTCGGTATGGCTCATGTACGATTCAGGTACCAATCAACATGTATGAACTAACACAAAGACAAGTTGCCAACTAAACATATCATCGAAAAAAACATATTAATAGAAAAAAAAACAACTACTAATAATCATGTGATGCGAGATAAAAGAATGTAAGCATGTCAAGATACTGTAAAGAAGGCAATGTATACTTACCTAATTCAATAGTCCAAATCTGCTGAGTCGAATGTACCACGGTCTTGGTCCAAGTCTAAGTAATCTAAAACGATCAAACATTATTATTATTATTTAATTAAGTTATATATATACATATATTCTATAAGTTAAACTATTTATTCTGTTTTTTGTTATTTTTTAAGTTAAGTTTTATATTTTTATTATATATCCCTAAACATCCTCATTGCTTATTATTTAAATCACAAACAATTGTTTAATCTCATTTTCCTTACACCACTAATAACATAAACATTGAGGCAATTAATAGAAGTGAGTGGGTGTATTTACAAAAAGGCTTATTTAACAATAATAAAAAATGTGCCAAGATGGCATGAAGTGTGAAACCTTATCGTGCTACTATTCCTCTACTTGGCTTATACACACAATCAAAGATGGTTTAAGTAAAATTTCTTATTTGTGAAGGGTTTAGAGTGAAAAAACTATTGTCAACTACTCTTCCTTCAAACTGTCACATGGAGTGTTTGGCTTTAAATATTAATTTATATATACAAATCTTATACTTACTTTATCATTAGGTAGGAAAAGGGGGGTTTATGTAAAAGAGTTTCTATACTCAACTTCTTCTCTACGAGCCACCATGCATGTGAACAGTGGCTTCTTCTTTTCTATTTTTTTAAGAGAGTAGATGCCATCTTTTGTTAGTCCTGGGGCTTGATCAAAGATGGTAGAACTAGATGCTGAGATTAGAGGTTCAAACAAACGTTCCCCTTCTGATTATTCTTGATATCCACGAGGAACACTATAATATAAATCTGATTACAAAAACAACAATAATCAAAAAATAAATCACACGATCTTCCTCGCAATCGCAATTGCTGACGGACAGAACTGAGCTACAACACAGAAAAAAGAGAAGAAAGAAAAAGAGGAAAGGTTCTTACTAGGGTGATTAAGATCACCGTTGCTCAAAACAAGATTCGCTCCACCACGATCTGCTTCCAGGAACCAGCAAGTTCACGAAGAACTTCTGGAACGCTTATAAGTCAATATTTGAGACTTGAACGGGCTTCCTGGACTTTACGGACTCCCTTAACTCTCTTCTTGGTGCATCTTCCAAAGGAGGCCAAGGGGCTCTATTTATAGAGTGGAGTAATACTTCACCTTTTCTCCTATCCGATGTGGGACTAAAATACTAATACTAAAAAATAGAGTTTGATATTTTAGATCATTCCACAATCAGCATAGTAGTGTGCCAGTCCACGTCTACCCCCCGAATACTCCCGTGTATGTACGAGATAACCTAGAGTCTGTATCCGAGTCTGAGTCCGCACAACAAAAATCAACTTGCATCCTTGTTGGAATTAATCCTTTTTCCTTCCAGAAAAGTACTCTTACATGACACATACTTATGCCCCACCATACCTCATGTGCACACCTCAACACAAGCAATACATTATATTTAGATACTTACCATTTGGTGTACCAGATGTGAGACTATCTTTTCTAGTCTAAAAGCAAAAACACCAACAATCCCCCACATATCTCAATATATGGGTTGAGCGTTCCTCGCAGTAACTTTCTATCATGTATTAGGAGAGATGTCGCTGACGAATTGAATCTTCCCACATGGGTCAAATAACTGTATGATACAAGAATGGACTAAGCCTTGAATTTTGTACCATGACTGTAATTTTTTCCACTCACATAATGACATCAGCTGTGCTTCTGATTGCACATTAAAGGTCCTGTGCATGCCTGGTTTCGGTGTATGTATCTTGGGTGTCTACAAGTTTACCCTCAAGAGATAGCCTGAATCTATTTTCATACATTCTAGGTGAGTTCTTTTAAAGAGTCCTTTGGCATGAAGCCTTGCGCTTCCTTGCGGTGCTATCCCACTATGACATGGCCCAAAGCCGAGGCTACACCTCATCGTGGTGTCACGCCACTGTAGCATAATGTTCCAGCCTCTTTATAGTGCCAAACTACCCAGCATGAAGCCTTGTGCTTCCTTACGGTGTTACGCCGCTGTGACATGGCTCGCGTAGTTGAGGCTTTACCCACTCTAGATACCTCTTGGTGGTGTCACACCACTATAACATGAGGTCACCGGCCTCTTTTTAGTGCTGACTACCTCTCTTCATTCCACAACATTAGGCTACCTACCTATATGCGGTGCTATGCCGCTGTGACATGGCTCACAAAGCCGAGGCATTACCCTTACCGAGGAACCTCTTGGTGGTGTCACCCCACTGTAGCATAGAGACCTTATGCTTCTTTGTAGTGTTGCGCTACCGTGCTTCCTGTAGAGCACACCAGACATTCAAAATGCCTGAGAACTCATTAAGGCGTCTAAGCCATCCTCCCACATGACTTGTTCTTTTAAGAGAACAGATAGTAGACAACAGTGGTTATGGGTCCGTAACCCCTCAGTGCCTCAAAGGACTATCCACTGTTCTAGATATTCTCTCCGTCAGTGGTCCTTCTTTGAACCAAAAGTTAGATGCCTAGTAGATTTCTCTTTGAATTAATAGCATAAAACTTTATGGTAGAATTACAAAGACAGAATATCACATCATCTTCAAGCCCATCATAATTGATGTGTCCTCGACCAGATGGCGCTTGAGACCTTTGGTGACGGATTGGCCAGATTTTTCTGACTCTGAACATCAATCACGGTAATGACTCCAGTCTTTATCGGATCATTCACCGCCCTGTGCCTCAATCGTACAGTCCTCTTCTTACCATTGAAGAGATCATTTGATATCATCGCTGCAGTTGCCTGGTTATCGTAGTATATCGAAACTGCCGGAATCTGTGCACCAACCTCTAGAAGATCATACATGAGCTCCCGAAGCCATTCTGCTTCTTCTGCTATAGCAGCCAGTACAAAGAACTCAGATTCCATTGAGGAATAAGATAGTATTGTCTGCTTCTTCGACTTCCACGATATAACAGCTCCACCCATGGAGAAGATGTATCCTCTTGTGGACCTTTCGCTCTCTGCTTCTGAACATCACCTTGCATCACTGAAGCCTTCCACTACTGTCGGATATCCGCTATAGTACAGTGCATACTTCTGAGTCCTCTTGAGATATCTTATAACTCTCTTCATATCCTTCCAGTGCTCCATACCTGGGTTGCTCGTGAATCGACTCAGCATCCCTACGGTAAAAGCTATGTCAAGCCTTGTGGCAGTAGTTGCATACATCAAACTCCTGATGACGCTTGAGTACTCCAATTGCCTGACGCTTTCCGTAGGATTTGGTTTCAGCTTCTTGTCACACCTATAAGGAGTATCGATCCCTGGAAAATCCTGATATCTATAGCATGTGAGCATCTTCTTAATATAATGAGATTGTGACAACGCCACTCCAGTGTCTATCCGGATGATCTTTATCCCTAGGATAACATCATCTTCCCCTAAGTCCTTCATACTGAACTTAGATGAGAGGAACTTCTTTGTCTCAGTGACACGTGCTAGATTCGTACCAGGATCAGCATATCGTCCACGTATAGACAAATAATGACTCCTCTCCCGTCCGCGAACTTTGTATAAACACATTTGTCCGTCTCACTGACCATGTAGCCGTTTGATCTAATGACTTTGTCAAACTTCTCGTGCCATATCTTGGGAGCTTACTTCAGGCCGTATAGAGATCTCACCAACCTGCAGACTTTGTCTTCAAGGCCCTTGAAGCTGAATCCTTCTGGCTGTTACATGTAGATCTTTTCGGTCAACTCTCCATTCAGGAATGCTGTCTTCACATCCATCTGATGTATGACGAGCTTGTGAATTGCACTCAGAGCAATCAACATCCTGATGGTTGTCATCCGTACTACTGGATCATATGTGTCGAAGTAGTCGATCTCCTGCTTCTGAGAAAACCCTTTGGCTACCAGCCTTGCTTTGAACTTGTCAATAGTTCCATCGGCCTTCATCTTCTTCTTGAAGATCCACTTGCATCCGATTGGTTTAGCTCCTTCAGGCAGATCGACCAACACCCATGTATTGTTGGAGGTTATAGAGTCATACTCATTATTTATAGCCTCCCTCCAGAAGAAAGCGTCTCTAGTCTTCATCGCCTCATCATAGGTAAATGGATCAGCTTCCACATGATAGGTGACGAACTCATCTCCGAAGTCCTTCTGTCTCCTCACCCGCTTAGATCTGGGTTCTACGAGTTCTGGTTCAACAATTGTCTCTGGTATGATAATTTCTTTTTCTTGGACTGCATCTTCTTTGGAAGTTATAGTCGCCTGTGCACTCACATTATTCTCCAGAATGTCCGCGATAACAATGTTCTTATGCCTCACAAATTTATCTTCAAAGAATTCAGCATTGCAAGATTCAATGATTTGATTAGTTTCAACATCAAGAAACCTCCGAGCATCACTTTTCTCAGCATACCCCAGGAAGATCGTCTTTGTAGTCCTTGTCCTAAGCTTCTGAATCTTCAAGTTCGAAAGCTTCATATATGCCAGGCACACCCACACTCGAATGATGTTCAAGTTAGGTCTGACTTTGAACCAGAGTTCATGAGAAATGACATCGGAACCTGCATACGGCACTCTGTTCAGAATGAAAGTAGCCGTTAATTTAGCTTCTCCCCAGAAGTAGTTTGGAAGACCTGCAGTCAACAGCATTAAGTTCATCATCTTTGTCAACGTCCTGTTCTTCTTTTCAGCTACTCCATTTGATTGAGTACTCTCCTCCTCGATCACTTCTGAGTCTCTTGAGTTGTTGTCCAGTTTGACGTTCAGCCTCAGCCCTGAACTCCTTGAACTTCTCGAATGCTTCGTCTTTAAACTTGAGCAGATAGACCAACACGTACTTCGAGTAGTCATCGATGATGTAATAAAATACTTCATCTTGGCCTTTGTGGAGAACTGTCTAAAGTCACAGATATCTGAGTGTACCAACTCCAGAAGATCTGTACTTCAATTCACCTGTTTGAACGATTTTCTAGTGATCTTTGTCTGTGCATAAACCTCACACTTCTCCACCTCCTTATCCCCACATTTGGAGATAAGCCCTAGACTAGATATTATGTTTATTCTTTTACAATGAACATGTCCTAGTCTATTGTGTCATAACTCAAGAGAATAACCAGAAAAAGAAACTGTATTAATCATTTTTGTAGGAGTTACAAGTTGAAGTTTGAAAATCCCTTTGGTACAATAAGCTTTTCCGAAGTATGTTCCCTTGTAGGACATCACTATCTACCTAGCATTGACGTCCATCCTCAAGCCTGCGTTACATAGTAGACTTCCAGAGACTAGGTTCTTGGCTATCACCGGTACATGCGTCACATCTTGAAGCATTAGCGACTTTTCCGAAGTCAAGTTCAGTACCACTGATCCTATCCCCAGTACTTCAGCTTGTGTCTGGTCCGCCACCATAACCTTCTCAGATATAGGCTTGTATGTGGTGAATAACTCCTTATTAGAGCAAACATGGAAGGATGCACCCATGTCCACCCACCAGTCAGTGTCAACAACAGCCGTGGCAACCTACACAATCATGGCAACCTTGTTAGGCTCACCTTGCTCTATCAGTTTGGACTTTGATCTGCAGTCTCTATGATAGTGGCCCTTCTTTCATGTTTGCCATTGATTGTAAAAGAACAGAACAATTATCGGAGGACTGAACTTAGACTCACAATACAAACTCGCTCGTACAAAGAAAGCCTAGGGACGAAAACCTAGGTACAGCAGACTAAGTACGATTGTTTATTTTTGATTCTGGGGGGTGACGATAGAGGCTCGGGAAAGCGACGGCCGCTCTGCCTTACTCCTTGGACGATCAGTATCCAGTCTTGGCTCGGGGAAGATTTGCTCGACGTTGATGAAGAAATGCTCTTCTTGCTCTCCTCGGATTGCTCTCCTGGCTTTTCTCTCTCTCTGTGATTATCAAGAAGGAAGGGGGGAGCTCTCTCTGTGTAGATCTCTCTCTTCTTATTTCTTTTGGTGCCGACCTCTCTCTCCCTTTTTCTTCTTTTTCTTCTCCTTTTTTTTCACAAGGAAATGATGTTGGCTATTTATAAGAGTGGGGGGTGATCATTAGGGTTTGCTAATGATTATCTGTTTGGAATGTCGGCGCTCCTTCATTCTATCTGAACCCTTGATCCTGATTATAGTGAATCTCGGCCATTAATGCGGATAGCATCGTATCTCATGAGCAATTAATGCTAGCTGCTTTAAATCCTCGTGATTGATTATGCCAATGTCTGATTGCTCGCCACGTGTTCCATTAGCTTGATGATAAATGATATGCCCTGATCTCAGTAATTATGATGATGATGTCAAATATATTTGTTGAGATTCGGTTAAATCTCTTATTGATCTCATGCCACGCGTCTTAATTGTGAGTCCTGTCAGAGCCGCATAGGATTGACTATCCTCGAACCGCAGAGAGATACTCTTCCTGAGCCGCATGAGATAATGCCTCATCGAGCCGCAGGGGACGAACCTTCCGTGAGCCGCATATGCATAGTCTTTGCGAGCCGCATGAGCTAGCATTGTATTGAGTCGCAGGGATTGAGCTCTCGGTGGGCCGCATATGGCTGATTTCTGCTAACCATATAGAGTGACTTCTTCGTGAGCCGCATGGAGCTGTTTTCCATTTAAGCCGTATGAGAGTTGCCACGTGGCAACCTAGGATTTCTGACGGTTCGGGTCAGAGATCTTCTTCCTTTCCCGAAAAGTCTGTCATTATGGCAGAGCCATTATGACACTTTATGTCAGAGCAGTCACAGTCGCCAAGTCGTGTCAGAGCATTAAATGAGGCCACCCCCAAACGACCAGCTGTAGGGAAGGGTCACACATGGCATCCATCGAGCCGCATATAACTTGCTGAACCGCATACGCTCCCGAGCCGCATGCGATTGAGAGTCTTCTTTGAACCGCATAGGGCCGCTCCTGTATGAGCCGCATAAGCTTCTTACTCCGAGCCGCATGGATCATTATTCTAATATTTTCCATGCTTCTACAGGACCCCCTTCAAAGTTTTCAATTTGTAAAAATTGGAATACTTTGAACAAGAAGCATGGCCCCGTTCATGCTGTATAGGATTTTTCTGTCTGCCTGAGCTTCCTAGCCGCATAAGTGCCTTAGTCGCATTAATTCATCTGACCGCATAAACTGGTTGCCACGTGTCCTGAACACGTGTGCAAATCTTTATTACGTGCCTTTGATTTGATTTAACGCCGCCTTTTGGGGGAGGATCCCAAGAGTCTTTTCCTTCTGATTGTCCAGTTAGCTTTGATAGCCGAAGGGTCGATCACGTTGTACGAAGCGTCGGTCAATAATCCTTCTTTTTCTGTCTATAAATATGTGGGTGTTTGGTTGGACTTTAGATTTTTCTTGACTGAAAAACTCATGTCTTGTTTTCTTCCCCCAACTGACAAACAGCAATGGCGCCTAGGGTTTCCAAGACTGTGAAGAAGGCCGCGACGAGGAGAAAGAAATCGGCCTCGTCGTCGACCGTCCCCCCCTCCGTCCGCCTTGATGTTCACGTCGCCATCGAAGGTAATAGCCTATGTAGAAGATTGGGTATTTTGAAACCCTAAACAGGGTCTGCTCTACTGCCTACTCCGTGCATGCAACCACGTGACCCACATACACGTCCCCTGATTGAGCCGCATGGGGTATACCCCATGTCTGAACCGCATACGGGTTATGTGGTCCGCATGCACGTCCCATGAACCCTAATAGGGTCTGCTCTACTGCTTACTCCGTGCATGTAACCACATGGCCCGCATACACGTCCCTTGATCGAGCTGCATGGGGTATACCCCATGTCTGAGCCGTATATGAATTATGTGGTTCGCCTTCACGCCCCATGCATGGGGTATGCCCCCTGTCGGAGCCGCCTGTGATTTGTCTTTAAACGAGCTGCATGACTATTTTCTGAATATCTTTTTATTTTGTCTTTCCGTCTTTGATTCTTTCAGTATCTCCGCTGAGCGCTGAGGTTGCAGTCACAGAGGAACCGCCACCCCCTGTCGTCGACCAGGGGTCTCCCTTCGTTAAGGAAGAAACGAAGAAGGAAGACTCGTCGTCTGCATAGGATGGTCTCTCTCCGAGTGTCGAAACAACTGGGGGTGGTAGCTCGGGGAATTCTGATACTCCTATTCCAGATGAGGATCTCCTTCAACTGCATCCTTCCTATGTAAGGTGGTTGAGGGAGTGGTATGGGCGCTTCTGCAACTAGGTTTTAGGAATTCCTTGCGGATGTCTGTCTTCTGCCCGCATGTTTCTGTAGTTTGTGCCTTTCCTTTCCGTCTGAATGAAGTAGTGACAAGTTCTTTTTAATTTTGTTTGTTAGTCATGTGAATGTGGTCGATCGTTTCAATGAATGGAATGTATTTGCTTCCCTCTTTTCTTGTAATGGTCGCCTTTAACAGGATATTCTATGTGAACTTTGTATCCTTAATGTACTTCGTTATGGGTGTAGACGAGAGTCTAGAATATGATCGGCATACGTATCCCGAAAGGGTGGGGTTATGTTAAGCCTGGGGATTTTATTTCCCAATGGAACCTTTGCTCCTCGGGGAGATGTGACGTTGTTGACTCCAAAAGCAATATGTGGAACTAATCGATAGCTTGAGCGGTTGACTATCCTGCTGAAGGACCATCCCTCGACGTTGTGTACCTCCGAACCATAGTCGTTTCTTTGTCTTGTCTTGCTTGTTTGTCCTTTTATTTCTACTTTGTAACAGTGATACGATCCCGAAAATAGACATATTTCATCTCATCTTTGCTTTCTTATATCGGTGTTCATGGAATCGGATTTACTGGGGGACTATTTGTGGACCTGTTACCCTAGACGTACCTTAGTTTTAGGTACGGATAACAAGTTTGATTAGGATGTCCGGGACAGCCACGGCAAAATGGTCATGGATGTTCTCGGTACTGGAGGAAGGAATGCCGTAGAGCAGCTGGGCTCCCAGGGCATGGTAAGATGGTAGATTTATGCTAAGAAGCTTAGCAAGGGATATTTGTGGGCCTATTATCCTTGGCGTACCCTGATTCAGGATATGGATAATGGGATGAAAGGAAACCAATCACATTTGCTCAGAGGTTATGATGACATGACAAACATGAAGGTTTTATCGTGAAATCTTCCTGCTCAGCGGTAATGAGAACATGGCAGGAGAGACTTTACGGAAGCTATTTGTGGTCAACAGAGGACATTTGTGGTCAACAGAGGACATTTGTGATCAACAGAGGACATTTGTGGTCAACAGAGGACATATGTGGTCAACAGAGGACATTTGTGGTCAACAGGGGACATTTGTGGTCAACAGAGGACATATGTGGTCAACAGAGGACATTTGTGGTCAACAGGGGACATTTGTGGACCTATTATCCTTGTCGTACTCCGGTTGTGGGTACAGATAATAAGGGGATCGACATACTTGCTCAGAGGTAATGTGGACATGGCAAATATAATAATTTCTTCGACGGAGCCTTCCCACTCAGAGGTAGTGAGGACATGGCAGGAGTGGGCTCAATGAAGATTGGGTACATAGAACGATTCAGAGGTAGGGGAACATGGAAGTCCTATGCGAGGGGGCGGTTTGTTTTTGGTGGAAGTAAAGACGACTCAGAGGTAATGAGGACATGGTCGTTTCGAAAATTGGTGGATCGACTACCCTTTTTGTGCACTGGGAGTGCGGGTAGTGAATCCTGAGGGAGGATCTCTGCCAGGAAGAAAGTTCAGAGGTATAATCATACTTGACTTACTATCTGAAAGAGTGACCGAAATATAAGTTCAGAGGCACCAGCTGGTACATAACTTGGTAATTTGGACTATTGAGGGAGTGAGAGTACGGCGGCACCAGCGGGTGCATGACTCGATAATCTGAAATAGGGTGGATGAGAGTTCAGTGGTACTAAAGGGGTACATGACTCGATAATCTGGAGAATGATGGATGGGAGTTCAGTGGTACTAAAGGAGTACATGACTCGATAATCTGGAGAATAATGTTCAAACATAGTATTTCTTCAGGAACTTGCCGTTGACGGGCAACATGAGCAAATCTTCGTTTGGCTTAGCGAGGTGGTAGGCGCCGTTGGAGAACACGGTCTCGATGACAAATGGACCTTCCCATTTTGGCTGGAACTTACCGGTGGTCTTGTGAGTCATGACCATCGGTCTTCGGACTGCCAGAACAAGATCACCCACTTGGAATGTTCTGATTTTAACTTTTTTGTTGAAGGCTCCTGAGATGCGTGCTTGGTATAGCTCGATCCTTTGCTGAGCTAGGAGGCGCTTTTCATCTAAAGCCTCCAACTCTTGTAGTCGTCGTCGGTAGTTATGATCCGTCGTCAATTGATAAGTGAGGGCGACGCGGAGTGAGGGGATCTGAGTCTCCAAAGGAAGGACTGCCTCGCTCCCGTACACCAGAGAGAATGGTGTATTCCCGGTGGCTGTTCGAACCGTGGTGCAATAAGCCCATAAGCACTCGCCGAGCTTCTCGTTCCAGTCGCGTTTGTTGGAGGAGACAAACTTCTTGAGGAGTTTGATGATTGTTTTGTTAAATGCCTCTGCTAACCCGTTTACTGCCGGATTGTACGGTGTCGAAGCGACATTCTGAATACGGTGCTTATCACAAAACCGATAGAATGCGTGGCTTGTAAACTGCGGACCATTATCATGGATGATCCTTTGGGACAGTCCAAAGCGGTAGATGACGTGATGCTTAAGGAAGCTGATCACGTTTGAAGTCTTGACTTCTGCGAGTGGGACAACTTCCGCCCATTTGGAGAAATAATCAGTGATCGCAAGTATGAAGCGGTGTCCTCGAGAGGAAGGTGGGGTGATTGGACCAATGATATCCATTCCCCATGCTTCGAATGGCCAGGATGCCACCGTTGGATGCAGAAACTCGGATGGTTGATGAATGAAATCCACGTGGACTTGGCAGGCCTTGCATTTTCTGGCATAATCTATCGCATCTGCCACCATTGTGGGCCAGTAGTAGCCCATCCGGCGAAGGCGGTCCTGTAGCTTAGGGCCGGGTTGATGGGCCCCACATACACCGTCGTGTGCTTCTCGTACAGCTTCTGTAGCTTCCGCGTTCGACAAACACCGGAGCAATAATCTGTCTTAGGAGCGGCGATACAACATTTTCGTCTCTGTATCGTAGAAGAATCTGAGAGAGCGCCGTTTGATAGAGGTAGCTTCCTTTGGATTCTCTGGGAGGATGTCGTATACGACGAAGTCGATGAACGGCTGTCTCCAGTCCGGTGTGTCGTCGACCTTCTGGGCAGAATAACTTGCTATGGCTTGAACGTTGTTCTTGGGACAGACCAGTTCGTGGCCTATTACGTCAACCGAATGATGAGCTTGGTTCGGCACTGCTAAGGAAGCGGCAAGGCCTGCTAGGGCATCGGCTTCGATATTTTGGATTCTGAGGACGTGTTCGATGAAGAATCCCTCGAATGATGAGATAATGTTGATCGCAATTTGATGGTAGGGGATCATGTCTTCATGGCGAACCTCGTACGAGCCCCTGATCTGATTGACGATTAGTTGGGAGTCGCCGTATGCTTCAAGGTATTCTACCCCCAGCTCTTTTACAAGTTGGAGGCCAATGACCAGAGCATTATATTCGGCCACATTATTGGAGCAGGGTTCCGTGAGGGAGTAGGCGCGATTGATCACCAGCCCAGTAGGAGAAATTAATACCACTCCGACCCCGACGACGATGTTTCCCTTGGGTCCGGTCCTTGAGGCGCCATCGAAGAACATTCGCCATATGTTATCGTGGGTGGCTGTATTCGAATCAGCGACCTCGTCTAGGATCTCTTCATAGATTCTGGATGACTCCGATCCTGGGTGGGCTGCCAAAAAGTTTGCTAGGGCTTGACCCTTAACAGCCTTTTGCGGGACGAAGATCATATGATAGGGGGACAGTAATATTGCCCATGTGGCGAGGCGAGAGCTGAGGGCCCCTGGTTTAGTCATGCGGACTCTGAGGGGGTTGACTCGCGAGATCACATGTATGGTTTGTCCTGTGACATAGTGCCGCGTCTTTTGAATAGCGAATACCAGAGCGAGACACTCCTTCTCTACGGCGGTGTATCGATGTTCTGGCCCGATCATCATCCGGCTGAGATAATATATGGCCTGCTCGTGGCCTGCATCGCTATTCTGTGCTAGCAGGGCACCAAGGGAGTGTTCCATTGCTCGTACGTAGAGCAGGAATGGTTTTCCGGGGACCGGGGCCACCAGAACTGGGGGATTCGACAAATATTCTTTGATGTCGTCGAAAGCACGCTGGCATTCCTCGTCCCATACGAATGAGACTCCCTTCTTCATGACGTGTGTGAACGGTCGGCATCGCCCGGAGAGGTTGGAAATGAACCTCCTGATGTAAGCTAGCCTCCCTTGGAGGCCTCTGAGTTCGCGAAGATTTTTCGGGGGACCCATCTCCATGATTGCCTTCGTCTTCTCAGGGTCTACATGGATGCCCCGTGCCGTGATGATGAAGCCTAAGAATTTCCCGCTGGATACGCCCAAGAATGATTTCGTAGGGTTCATCTTCAGGTTGTGGGCTCTCATCAGGTCGAATACCGTTCTCAGGTCTTGCAGATGATCTTCCTTATGGCGACTCTTGATGGCGATGTCGTCGACATAGCATTCTACTATTTTGCGTAAATGTTCTCGGAAAATAATACTCATGGCCCGCTGATATGTAGCGCCAGCATTCTTTAGACCGAATGGCATGACTGTGTAGCAGTATGTACCAATCGGCGTTCGGAATGATGTGTGCTTTTCATCGTCGGGAGACATCTTGATTTGATTGTACCCCGAGAATCCATCCATGAATGACTTACGTTCGAAGCCGTATGTGTTGTCGATCATGATGTCTGTGATGGGGAGGGGAAACTCGTCCTTCGGATATGCCTCATTCAGATTATGGAAGTCGATGCAGATTCGGACCTTCCCATTTTTCTTAAGGACCGGCACTATATTGGCGACCCAGTCAGGATGTTGCTCTTCACGAATGAAGCCGCTGGCTATTAACTTGTTGACTTCAGTTTCGATTGCGTCCATGACGCCTAGGCGGAAGCATCGTTGTTGCTGCTTGACTGGCCTTGCATCTGGCCGTATATTGAGTTTGTGGAGAGCGATGTTAGGGTTTAACCCCGGCATGTCTTCATAGCTCCAGGCGAACACATCAATGTATTCTCTGACAAGTACTAACAGCGATTCTCGTTCTTCGTCAGTTAGGCTTTTACTGATAAAGATCGGTTTTGGAGAAGATTCGCTGCCGAGATCCACTTGTATGACCTCATCTTCGGTAGGAGGTTCTCTCAGTTCGAACTGTTTTTCCCATTGCGCGTCTAATTGCTGGGCCCATAGTTCTAGCTCAAGGATTTCGGGGATGTCTTCGTCTTCCTCGTAAGCGTCAGCGAACGCCATGTTGACTGACATGATTTGTCTGAACACATCTCCGATGCTGGTATCTGAGTCAGAAGTCGGTGATCCGGTTGAATGTGACTGCCAGTCGCATTCTTCATCTGAGCTTTCAGGGGTCGTAGTAGGCGTTACATACCCTAAACCGCATCGGGTTTTGTTATAGTAGTTCCGTGGTTTGCCCACCGGGGCTGGCGTCTTCAAAGGTAATCGTCGTCCAATGCCGTAGTTCAGTCCTGGCGTTGTCTCTAGATCATACCCCTGTTTTTGCATGAGATATTTGGATTGAGGGCTATAGAGATACAGAGGCAGTCTTCCGGCATCTGACCCGAAGTCGACTTCTTCCATAGCGGGGGGATGTGGGTTGTTCGTCCGGCCGAAGATGATCGGGTGGTCCCCTCCCTCGACTATTCGGTAAGTGTCTTCTACTGGAGTAAGTCGGATGGCGGTGGACACGTTTGTCACCTGTGTATGTAGGTGAGTGCCTATACCGTGTTCCATAGCGTATATTGTACATAGCTTATTGAGCTCGGTGTAGTTTAAAGATAACCCTTTATTGATGAAGTAAGGTATCTTTTCTAGAGGGATTACAACATCTGCGGAGGGGGTATCGGAGTGGGCAGCCACATACTTAGCCAATTCTGGTTCTTCTTCGGCCACCCCCTGTATAAATAAAGACTGAGAGGACGACCTAGTCAGCTTGATCTTCAGAGGCTCGACTGGCGGAGCAGATCGTGGAGTTGTTGGTAAACTAGCAACCCCCAGTTTGGTACTTGATGTGAGGCGAGGGGTGGCTGGTTCGCTAGAAGTGTCAGACCTCGCATCGGGGTGAAGAACCTTCTTGGGAAGGCGTATTGTGAGCGGTCTGTCGGAGGGATTGGGCTTCTCCGTTTGGAGCTGACCGACTCTCGGTAGTCTGATGGTAAGTGGCCCTGTTATGGGTCTCAGTGCTTGGCCGGACTTTGGCAGCCGGATTCTCATTTGTTCTTCTTGTGCGGAGAGACTGATTGCGTCCTTACGCAGAGTGGCCGTAAGGGGTACGGAATTGCCCGGTTTGCGAGCCTGAAGATGGATCGTTAGAGGTTCTTCTGATCCTGTAGCCGTCTTGTTGTGAGTTTGCACATCTTCTTCGACCAGATGCTTCTTTGATTTTTTGTATAGACAGGAGTCTGAGTAATAAGATTCGACACCCTTGAAGGGATCGATATCGGCAAACTCTGTCCTCACGAAGCCGTGCTTATCGACATATTTGAAGCACTGGTGTAGTGTGGAAGGCACGATCATGTAATCGTGTATCCAAGGCCGTCCCAGAAGGATATTGTAAGAAGTGTCGGCATCTATGACATAACAGGTGACTTCTGATTAGAGATTGCCGATCTGACACTTCAAACGGATCTTCCCTATTGGGTAGCTCCTGCCCGAATTGAAACCGCTAATGGCGGTGCTTGTAGGTGTCAGGCGATGCATCGGGATGAGAAGATGATGTAGCAGACCTTTCGAAATGATGCTTATAGAGGACCCAGGATCAATGTGCATTTGGTCCACCTTTACGTCGCCGATGTATCCAGTGTAGTATAGCGGGCGATCATGCAGGTTAGTTTTGATGAGCATATCTTGCGGAGAGAAGACGATATTGGGCATTGCTCCCGCACACGCACTATCTTGGAGCTCTGCAGGTTGGTTATCTCCCGTGAGGTTGACCTGAGCTAAGTATGCGTCGGCATTTTGGAGCGCCTCACTTAAAGCCGTGCGGACATCCTTTGAGAGCCTGAGGAGTTCATATAAGGACAATTTGGCCGGGGTGTTAGCTAACTGCGCTATGATGTCGAAGTTGTAGGGCCTCTCCAGCCCCTGAGGTGTCTCCTTCCGGAGGAACTTATCGAAGCGAGTCTCCTTCGGCCTAGGCTTGTCGGTCGTCGAAGGCTGAGCCGGTCCCGGAGCATCATTGGTAGTGGGCGGATGATCATCAATCGCGCTTTCGGTCACCGGTTGGGCTTGTGTTCCGGATCGAGTAGTGACGGCCGAGACTTCCTCTTCTTCCGCTGAGGCAGTACGGCAGGATCTGACTTTTTCACTTTTCCTTTTAGAAGGTAGATAGGGCTGAGTTACCTCGTGGACTAGGTCCGGATGGACCCACATGATTTCTCCTCGTGATGTGGTGAGGGGTGTTAGACCAGCAGCTTGATCGTGAGCAGGCGGCAGATTAGCAATTTCCATTGTTGCCAGAGGGATAGGTATAACCCCGTCCTGAGTCTCCGTTGGAGGGAAGCTGTCGAATTGTACGGACACCATGTTGGCTGCCACGGTTACCTCTTCGAAATCGATGGCCAGGGCGTTCGAATCGATGAGGTTTTGGATATACCATTTCAGTTGGTAGCAGTCGTGTGTCGCATGGTGGACGTAGCGATGGTAATGGCAGAACTTTGGGTTCTCCAGATCAGCCGATCGAGGCTCCCGTCTTGGTGGAGGAAGCTGAATCCTATCTCCTTATATAAGCATGTCCAAAATAGGCTTGACGTGGCCGTCTTCAAAGGAATAAGTGATTTGAGGCCATTGTTTGTCTGCTGGCTGTGGCTCGGGCTTCTGGGCTGTATCGGTCACCATAGCCTGCTTGCCTTTGTTGTCCCGGTTGTTGGAGGGGCTACCCCCATTGTCGTTGCTGGTGTTGGGACGCTTGCTCTTGTTCTCTCCCTCCGAGATATGCAACCCCAGTTGGCGAGCCTTCTTCAATCGTTCTTCAGCACTTGTAGCACTGATGATAAAAGCCTTCCAATCCTTGAACTGACTTTCGCCCATCCAGAGACTAATTGTTGGAAGTAGTCTCTTTTGGCAAATTTCAATCAAAGAAGAGTCCGGGTTGCCAGATGGTAACTTCAATATGGTTTGACGAAACCGCTCAATGTAATTTCTTGTCAGTTCTTTCTCTCCTTGAACGACGTCCATGAGGGTAGACATCGTAACGTCCTGTCCTACCTCATAGAACCTCTCCAAGAACAAGCGCTTGAAGCCAGCGAAGGAGTGGATGCAATTGTCTGGCAGGTTGCGGTACCAATCGAAGGTGACTCCTTCCAATGCCCCAATGAATAACCGCGTGAGGATAGCATCATTATGGGGCAGATGGTCAGTAGTGACCTCAAAGTAATTGATGTATCGACTTGCTGAAGTCTTGCCATCATATGGGTTGATATTGAACGGCTTATATCTTGGCGGAAAGGGAACATCCCTCCATTCAGCAGGATATGGTTGCCGTATTCTGAGGTCTTGAGAGTTTTCTCGGGCGTGGAACATTGCTCGGAGCTCCTGAACCTCTCTTCTTACTTCTCGGGCCTCATCTGTCGCGGTAGGGGCCGTTATCTCGGAAGGATTATTGCCCTGGTTTGGTGCTGCTGAATTTGAATCTACGTTGATTGTGGGACCCGCGCTTGTCTGGCCAGGTGTCACTCCCTGCAGAGTAGGAAGTGCCGCTTTGATCTCGTCTACAGACTTGACCAAGGCATGCAATATGGCCTCCAACGTATCGATGCGCTGGCGATCGCTGGCACCGCCTTGATTGCTATCTGTCATGAATACCGTCCTCACATGAGGAGTGACGGAGGGAGTGGTGGAGGATGTACCCTCCGAGTCGTACCCATGCGTCGAGAAATCATCTGGATATGTGGGGATGTTCTCTTCAGGTTCGGACTCGGAAGGAACACTACCCCCAGCTTCGGAGCTTGCTTTGCCTAGAGAATCATGGATGTCCTCGGGGACGTCAGCATCTGTTGTACCCGATGGGAGGGTTGTTTCTCGGGGTTCGTCTCCTTGAAACATTGGATTATTGTGGACGTTCGGAGGAGTACTACCCCCAGCTCCTACGACCCCCAGGGTCGGGGACGATAAGCCTCCTGTTGCAGCCGATTTTGTCTTCGAACGGGTGTGTTGGTATACTCCGGCGGAGGGTAACCGTTTAGCCGAAAACTTCTTAGCTGTAGTGGCTGATATCTTTGGATTGGAGATGCTTGTCTTCTTCCCTCTCCCCTCGGCGGGGACCTTCTGAGCAGAATTGCAGGAGACAACAGGAGGTGCCTCATCTTCTGAGTTCGGGTGCTGTAGTCTGTGGAAGACGGACGGACGATCTTCCGTCACTGCCGCGTTGTTGCAGCAGCAGTTCACGATGATCTGGGTGTAGTGACGTCCATATGGGGATTCTTTGCACGCCGAGGCCCCTTCTCTTTCCTTGCGTTTGTGGAGGATCGCCTTACGCAGGTCAGAGGAACCACTCTGTCCGTTCGCCGTCGAGGATTGGACTTGAGCAGTTCTGTACAACTTCCCATCAGAGTCCCGTGTGATAATCAGCGGGACGCCCTGATAGTCAGAGGTTGGGGCAGCTGTCCGGGCTTGATGAGCCCGCGCTGCCCTAGACTTCTTCTTTCTAGCACTCGTGGGTGCATAATAGGAAGAGTCCAAGTTGAACATCACAGAGTCTGGCTTATCATCCAGAGAGTCATCAGGGTTCGGACCGTACGAGAGACGGTCGAAAACTGATCGAGAGGAGCATGGAGCAGATGCTATGCGGCTGGGAGCGGGAACCGTACAGTCTGTCTGTATACGGTTGTCTCTTGTCGTCGGACGAGTTCTTATGCGGCTAGGGGTCACGACCGTGCAGGCTGGCCGCATGCGGTTGGCATCTGTGGCCGTATGGGTTTTCTGCAAACGATTGACTTTACTGGTCGTATGAGTCTCATCCATGCTGTCGGGAACTGTAGTCGCATAAGTTATGCGGCTGACAGAAGTAGCCGCATGAGTTTTCTTCATGCGGTTGGCGGATGTAGCCGCATGGGCTTTCTCCTTGCGGCTAATATTCTTCTGCGGTTCGGTCCGCGTAGAGTCCCTCTTTGTCCCTGCAAGTCCAGCATCATAATATTTTCTTCTACCGGACTTGGGGACAGCAGAGTTGTCTACGACCTGAAGTAGGACCGCAGGAGAATCCTTCTCGCCGTCTTGAGCAGCAGAGGGCATCCCATCGAGGGCTTGAGGAGGAGCAAATGACTTCGGTCTCCATTCTTTGCGAGCCTTCGTGGTGCGGGTGCGCTTCTAGGCCGGGCCAGCGCTGCCTTCAGAGAGCATCTCTTCGAACGCCGGTTGGTCGAAGCGGACGACCATCTTCTTTTGTGTGGAGCCAAGTTTGGCTGCATCTGATTGCGTCACCAACTCCTCAGCCGTGGAGAAGTTAGTCCCCAGCAGAGTCGCCATCGTGTTTGCCATTGATTGTAAAAGAACAGAATAATTATCGGAGGACTGAACTTAGACTCACAATACAAACTCGCTCGTACAAAGAAAGCCTAGGGACGAAAATCTAGGTACAGCAGACTAAGTACGATTGTTTATTTTTGATTCTGGGGGGTGACGATAGAGGCTCGGGAAAGCGACGGCCGCTCTGCCTTACTCCTTGGACGATCAGTATGCAGTCTTGGCTCGGGGAAGATCTGCTCGACGTTGATGAAGAAATGCTCTTCTTGCTCTCCTCGGATTGCTCTCCTGGCTTTTCTTTCTCTGTGATTATCAAGAAGGAAGGGGGGAGCTCTCTCTGTGTAGATCTCTCTCTTCTTATTTCTTTTGGTGCCGACCTCTCTCTTCCTTTTTCTTCTTTTTCTCCTCCTTTTTTTTCACAAGGGAATGATGCTGGCTATTTATAAGAGTGGGGGGTGATCATTAGGGTTTGCTAATGATTATCTGTTTGGAATATCGGCGCTCCTTCATTCTATCTGAACCCTTGATCCTGATTATAGTGAATCTCGACCATTAATGCGGATAGCATCGTATCTCATAAGCAATTAATGCTAGCTGCTTTAAATCCTCGTGATTGATTATGCCAATGTCTGATTGCTCGCCACGTGTCCCATTAGCTTGATGATAAATGATATGCCCTGATCTCAGTAATTATGACGATGATGTCAAATATATTTGTTGAGATTCGATTAAATCTTTTATTGATCTCATGCCACGCGTCTTAATTGTGAGTCCTGTCAGAGCCGCATAGGATTGACTATCCTCGAACCGCGGAGAGATACTCTTCCTGAGCCGCATGAGATAATGCCTCATCGAGCCACAGGGGACGAACCTTCCGTGAGCCGCATATGCATAGTCTTTGCGAGCCGCATGAGCTAGCATTGTATTGAGTCGCAGGGATTGAGCTCTCGGTGGGCCGCATATGGCTGATTTCTGCTAACCATATAGAGTGACTTCTTTGTGAGCCGCATGGAGCTGTTTTCCATTTAAGCCGCATGAGAGTTGCCACGTGGCAACCTAGGATTTCTGACGGTTCGGGTCAGAGATCTTCTTCCTTTCCCGAAAAGTCTGTCATTATGGCAGAGCCATTATGACACTTTATGTCAGAGCAGTCACAGTCGCCAAGTTGTGTCAGAGCATTAAATGAGGCCACCCCCAAACGACCAGCTGTAGGGAAGGATCACACATGGCATCCATCGAGCCGCATATACCTTGCTGAACCGCATACGCTCCCGAGCCGCATGCGATTGAGAGTCTTCTTTGAACCGCATAGGGCCGCTCCTGTGTGAGCCGCATAAGCTTCTTATTCCAAGCCGCATGGATCATTATTCTAATATTTTCCATGCTTCTACATTTCCATAATTGAAGCAAGTCACAACTGACTTGGGCTTTGGCTTTGACTTGAACGAAGCCGACTTTACCTTCAGATGGTTGAAGTCCTTCTTTTTCTGGTTATGAGAAACCTTATGCTTCCCCTTGGAGTCCCCCGCATGCACCAAGTTGGTCTCTGCCAACTGTTTGGACAATGTGTCCAATTTGTTTTTAGTCATCAACTCATCTCTAATATTGATGTTATGAAGTAGTTGATCCAGGCTGATTTGCATCTTCTTCATGTGTATGTCCGAGATAAAACTGTTCCATCTTGACGGAAGCTTGGCAACTATACCACCAACGACAAAAGCGTCGACAAGTGGCATGCCATCATCATTAAGTTTTTTGATGTAACTTGAGGAACTCCTTGACTTGAGGCAAAATCGCCTTGTCGTCCTCAAATCGCATGTTCCAGACCTTCTCAATCACATGGATCTTATTGCGGTTCTCATCCTCCTAATAATTCTTCTCTAGAGACTCCCAGGCGACTTTAGCATAGTCTATCTTGCTGTATGACTCTGCCAGAGTATCCTCTATGGAGTTCAAAATCATCAGCTTGCAGAGATTATTGTCTCTCCTCCATTTGTTCTGCTTTGCGGTTGCAATCGCAACTGCCCGAACAGTAGCATCATCCTCGTCTGTAATCTCTGGTTCTGGTTCTGTCAGAACGTTGTCCACCTCTGCCAGTTGCAGATTCATGCATACCTTACTCTTCCAAGAGTTGTAATGATCCCCGTCGAACTTCTCAAGTTTGTTGAAACTTGTATCCAGAAGTTTCGCACGGCTGTTCCCTATCTATAAGGATCTTGCTTTGAGATTATTAGTCCCGGGGCTTGATCAAAGATGGTAGAACTAGATGTCGAGATCAGAGGTTCAAACAAACGTTCCCTTTCTGATTATTCTCGAGATCCACAAGGAACACTATAATATAAATCTGATTACAAAAGCAACAATAATCAAAAAATAAACCTCACGTTCTTCCTTGCAATCGTAGTTGCTGACGGACAGAACTGAGTTACAACTCAGAGAAAAGAGAAGAAAGAAGAAGAGGAAAGGTTCTTGCTGGGGTGATTAAGATCACCGTTGCTAAAAGCAAGATTCTCCCTACCACGATCTGCTTCCAGGAACCAGCAAGTTCACGAAATACTTCTGGAACGCTCATAAGTCAATATTTGAGACTTAAACGGATTTCCTGGACTTTACGGACTCCCTTAACTCTCTTCATGGTGCATCTTCCAAAGGACGCCAAGGGGCTCTATTTATAGAGTGGAGTGAGACTTCACCTTTTCTCCTATCCGACGTGAGACTAAAATACCAATACTCAAAAATAGAGTTTGATATTTTAGAGCATCCCATATTCAGCATAGTAGTGTGCCAATCCACGCCTACCCCCTCCCCCCGAACACTTCCGTGCATGCACGAGACAACCTGGAGTCTGTGTCCGCACAATAAAAATCAACTTGCATCCTTATTGGAATTAATCCTTTTTCCTTAAAATACTCCTACATGGCACACACTTGTGCCACAACACACCTCATGTGCACACCTCAACACAAGCAATGTATTATATTGAGATACTCACCATTTGGTGTAGCCGATGTGGGACTATCTTTCCTAGTCTAAAGGCAAAAACACCAACATCTTCGTCTACCTATATATGCTGCCATATTAATCTATTGATATACAAATTTATTAGTGTAGGCTTAAAATTATAGTGTTACAAATCCTTTTATTACATATCCTTCTATTTCGAACGAGAGATGCTTACCTGTTCGCTTGATGGTAGGGCTCAAGGAGTCTGTATGAGATTTTACGGAGATAACGAGGGTGCTTAATTCAGTATCGATGCAGAGGTCGAGAGAGCCTTGCAGGGAGTCTTACGGAGCATCAAGAGACGGCGAGGTCGACTGAGAGTCCAGACGATGACAGTCCGGTTCATGCAACTCTTTCGGTGTCACGACGAGTCGACTGCTTTGCACTCGAGCTTGGGGTATGGACGGGCCGTCAAGTGACACACCAACTTAGTCGCGCACAAGTGGCTCTGACAGTCGAATCTAAGGGACCGGCTGACATGTTGGCGTCAACAATCGGGCGAGGAGGAGAAGAGGGGGTCCGGGCTTAGATTTAATAGAGAAGTAACATGGAGGAAAGATGATTGTTTTAAAATTCTAAAATAATATGGAAAGGAGAAGGTTGAGAGCACAGCTATATATATTTATGAGGTGACGTGGGATTGGATAGAGATGAATTTGAATAATGTAAGATTTGGTTCCATTGGATTTAGATTTTTTTTTTTGTTTACTCAAGTTTTTTTTATACGGATGTTATGTGGGAAGGAAAAGCAGAATACTCATGTATTCAGTTTAAATTAGTTTTAGCTATTCTAATTTAAATATTTTCCTTAACATTATATATTTATTTTGTTATGCTTGATTAATAATTAGTTTAAAATTACATTTTAATTAGGATTTACACATAAACTTTAGTTTATATCTAATTCAAAATAACATGTGTTATCTTTATATATTTTCCTTAAATTCCTCTAAAATAATCCATAAGAATATGTAAGTGTTTTAGGGAAATAGAGGCGCATGCAAAGTTCAAGCGCATGGCCATGGTGGCTATAGAGGTGCATGCAAAGTTCAAGCACATAGCCGCGGTGGCGCATGCTAGTGTTTAGTTGGCCACGTGGCAAAGCACAGCTGTAGCCGACAAAACAAGTAACGATTGTGCTGACATTGGCGTCTCTTCAATTTTTGTGAAAGTTGTCAACTTTTTGGTCCTCGAGACGTGTGTTGACGACTTCTGTCATTTCGCATTAAATACTTTAATGGGTGACGTCGGGTAGGCGCATTTCTTTGTGGGGCGCATACATTACTGAGCGTATTAGATGCGAGGCGCATGGCGCTGAGGAGCGCATTTGTTTGTGGGGCGTATACACCACTGAGCGCATCAGATGCGAGGCGCATGGCGCTGAGGAGCACATCAGTTGCGAGGCACATCATCTTCAGTCAACTTTGTTTGAGCATTTCAAGGATCGAATTAAAGACTTTGATTTAGCTGAATTTGAGGTGGTAAATTCATTGCCATTAATGCTAGATTCATCGTATTAAGTTCGAAGAGAGCTGCGACTAGGCGCATGGGTTTGGTTATCCTGGCCTATAAATAGCAGTGGTGGAGAGAGTTTGCTTGCTCTCATTTGACATAACTTTGCCTTTTGAGAATGAACTCTACCGATCCTCCTCTTTGACAAGATGGTGTGTTGTGGATCTCTTTGTTCAAAGAAGCTTTAATTTTAACAACGAACTCCTTCAAAAGATTGAGATGCACAGAGTTAGCTACAATCAGAGCAGTTCGTGCTCAAGTACCTTACTGGCAGCGTTCTTCTATGAGACGACATCAAGTGCCAAGTTGAATACAGAGTTTGGGGTCATCATGCCCTAACTTTCGTTATGCTGGAAGAGCCACAGGATAGCAAATGAGCCTGTGTGTTGACGAGGAAGTGATTCGCTAATTGACAAGAAAGTGATTCGCTTGCGACGAGGAGGAGATGTGCCTATGCTGAGATGTCGGAGTGATGTGCCTATCCATAGAGATTAGTCTAAGATTTTGTAGTACACTTTCAATGTAATGAAAATCCATGTAATTGATTTTCATATAAATAAAAATCCTATTTTCATGCGCTTCCTTTCGTTGTCTTCTGTGATGCGCTGACATCTGTCCTACGTCGTGCATACTGTTTGTGGCACATAGGAATTTTGGCCTCTTGATGCGCCTAAAATTTTATGCTTCTACATCTGTCCTAATACCCTATTTCATATATCCTATTGCAGGCTCGTGGTAGGACAACTAAGTCGCTACACTACCACGATATCGCATCAATACGAATCTCGACCTGCATGGGCCACCACTAAAATGTGTCACAACCCGCACTCGATATAAGGGCACGAATGCGTAACAGCACCCAGCCTACGCCGTAGAAACGACGGTAGAATGCTGTATAGGTCTACTATCTAACAATAATATAATAACCTGTCATTGCGCCTCATCTCGGAACGGAGGATAATAATGATATATAAACCTCAATCACAAGTCTAACAGGAAGAATATAAGGCTCGATAAAAGGTAGAGATAGAGATATAAACTCAGAGTGCAAATATCTAACACAAATCCAGAGCAAAACATAATATAGTTATACAAGTCTAAAATAATAATAACAAGCATAAAGAGTAAGCTGGAGACAGAGTCCAGTCAAATCCTAGCCTAACTGAGTCACTGCTAGAGCCTCCTTAGTTGGAACTAACCCCTGCGGGACTAGGGTCTCCTGGTCTATGCCCACTATATTATGAGGACCATAGTAGGTGGTACACTCATCCTCGCCGTCGTCTAAAAAATATATCCAGTCAGGATGGAACGAGCCCATCTCTAATAACAGTTTCCAGTAAATAACAAGTGCTATGAAACAATAAATAAAGAGAATATACAAGAGCAAATAGAAGGTACATGAAAGTAGCATGGCAAGGATAAAGCAGTAAACTAGAGCAAGAGCAGCTGATCATGTCATGTACAAGAGTCAAGAATCAACTATCTATGTGAGTGAATATTAGCTTTGACATGTGGCCGACTTGGGAACTTGCACAAGGTCTACTGGCCTGGTTAATCATATGTGGAGTGTATGATTAACACTCACAAGGATCTACAATGCACAAGGTTGGTGTTGACCACATGTCTAGACTAGTATTCCCCCTCCCCCGACTTGTAGAGTGGATCCAACCATGACACGTTGCGACATGGGATTCAAAGATAAGGTAGCAAGTCTTCTCGAGAATCGATGTCTATATATTGCACAAGAACTATAGCGGGGCTTACACAAGATACACCAAGGTAAACAAGAATAACATCTCATGACAGGATCCGTAAATATCAATTTGTGTGAGCAATGTGTCAAGAAATAAGTACATCTACACTAAGTACAAAAAATATAGTAAATATCATAAATAGAAAATTATCAGAGAATGCACTCGCCTGTAAACTGGTGTGAAGTATCAACGACGTTCGATACGGCACCTCGAAGACCTAAATATGGAAGGTTGTATCAATATCATGTTTGGATTTGAAAACAGGTCATACTGGTCAAATTCTAGGTTGATTGGTAAATTCTAGGTCAAACTAGTCCCATTTGCCATTTCTAGGTTGTATTAGCCTATATCTAAGTTATTAGGCTTGTATCTTAAATCTATTAATCAAAAACCTAATACTAGGTTAGGATACCTTATAATATTATCTTGGTGTTACCCCCAAGGTAATATCAATACCTTTACTCAACAAGTATCTAATCCATGTATCAATGGGATACATTTCCCTTTATACCCAATATGCAAATTAGGCTAATATCTACACACATATATATAATACTGATATTAAAAAGGGAGGGTCTGTATAACTATATACATATAGGTAATATGGTCATACACTCACTACTCTACTGTCAACAATGCCAAAGATACATATAGGATACTATACTATACAATATATATATATATATATATATATATATATATATATATATATATATAAATATATATATATATATATATATATATATATATATATATATAAAAGTAATTTCATATGTATACTAGATACTATACTAGGTAATTTTATATGTATATATTTATATATATAGACTCAAACATCCAACATATTACTAAAACCCTTCTCAACTGCTAACAGCCCTTGAGTGCACACCTTTTCTTAAATTCTAACTGGTCACTATATCAGTAAACACATCCACATTCCTGAAATTAGATCAGTCCCAAGTTACTTGGTGCCTCTTCATACCTTTTCTAGACTGTTACATCTCTACCCAACATCCTTTGGTTCAATCTTGACTGACTGAACCCACTATCGTTCGAAAGATTGATCAAACTCCATATCAATTCAACTAAATCCCAGGTCTAGTCCCAAAGTAGTGTCTAAACTAGTTTGCAACTGATACCTTAGTAAACCCATATCCCTTGCTCTCCTTTACCTGACTTAGCTGTTGTAGGTGAGCAACTCACCAACTTCTCATACCCTTTCCTCTCCTATCTCAATCTTTGTCACGACCCGCACCCGGTGTAAGGGTACGAGACGTGGGTATGTCCAGCCTACGTCGCAGTGTCGGCGGTAGAACGCTGTCCTAGGTCCAACATCTAACACAATCTAGAATATGCTCCAATTGGAGAATGATATATATATGGTATAACTCAATCACAATAACTAAGATGGAATAGAAGAAAGATAATCACAACAGAGAGTCGCAATATGAATAATAATCCCGGTGTAAACCACACCATAATAAAATCTTAATACAATCACACGGTCTCATAACTAGGTAATAATATCAGTCTAATCTAACTCATGGCAAGTCCTCAGCGACTACTAGATCCTGCTGAGGGTCTAGGTCACCTGTGTCAACTAGGCCTGCTCCATAGTAAGTATCGCAGCAATCCTCATCATCTGTAATATTTCAATAGGTCCAGTCAGGACAGGAATGAATACATATCTCTCACACAGTTCATAACATGAAAGAAAATATGAAATAAGCTATAGAATAATATACATGAACTGCTGATAAAGAAATAAGACTGTAAAAGAGAGCATGATATATAGAAATAGATATACATAATATAATAAGAGAATTGAACTAACTACGTGGTGTATAGCACAATCTGGTTATGTAAACTGGCTTAGGTTATACATGACTTAAATCTAGTTTGGAGTTGCACATAAAAAGGGTGTAGATCACATAACCAAATAAATACTCCTCCTGCCCCCAATCAGTACACAAGGATCTGTCCAAGTTATGTTATTGCAAATGAAAGTAGTGTGTCACATGGATAGCTAGTCCACATGCACACTGGATTATACATAAAGGCTCACATGATCATGAGTGTACATGAATGTCACATGAGTATACATGAATAAATACGAATATAATGAGTAGACGATGCACACGATAAAGTACACGAGCACAATATACCCAATGTATCCGAGGGGATAACATCGCATGAAGAGATCCATATAGTACTAATCCGTGATAATATCGTGACAGCAACAAGTAAACTAGTCTATAATAAGTAAATATGTCCAAGCAAGAATGAAACGGTCAGAGAATATACTCGTTTGACAATCCGAGCTGCTGATGAGGATCTGTAACTAAACTGGAGTGATGTAAACCTATTTAAAGTAACCACAAGTCACAACATGATCTAACATATTATAAGAAAGGGCTACAATGCAATTCTACATGCTTCTAAGTCCTTCTAGGTCAAAGTCAACCTTGGTCAACTTTGGTCAAACCTAGTCAACTCTGGTCAAACCTGGTCAACTCTAACTTAATAGTCTGTTACTAATTTTTAGGTCACACACAAGTTTACAAGTCATTCCGAGTTCGTTTGAGTCGATTTGGAACAAGTTTGACCCAAAGTTGACTTTGCCAACTTGGTCAACTTGTCGGTCAACTCGACTAAACTAGACTCATTGGGTCGATCCTAATCTGTCCCAATACCCTATGGTTAAATTCATAATCAATCCACATATAGTATATTCACATTCATTAAGGTAATATAGTATATATAATATATATATATATATCTATATATATATATATATAATTTCTATATATATATATATATATATATATATAATATATAAAAAATATATATGTATATATTATAATATATATATATATAATATATATATAAATATATATATATATTATATATATATAATATATATTATATATATATATATTATATATATATTTTTTATATTTATATATATATATAAAAATATATATATATATATATATATATATATATATATATATATTATATTATATATAATATAAATATATATATATATATATATAATATATCTATATCTATTATAATTATATATATATTATTTTAGCACCCAGTTTTCCAAATGAGGGTAATTTTGAAATTTCGTGTTTAATTATTTTGATATTGATATTAATTCATGATATAATTTTTGGTGATTTTAAATCATTTTAAAATTATTTAAATCAATGACTTGTGGTTTTGACGTTTTGCTAGTGAAACCTAGAGACTGTTTGACCTAAAGCTAACCATATGATTATGATATTTTAATGTCATTTCTGGCCTAAGGATATTTTGCATTTGACCTCTTTGAATTATTCTGATATTTATTTTATTATTTATGATATTGTTTGGGGTTTTTGAGTCGGGTTTCGAATTTTATCTTAATCGACTTGTAACGGGGACCCGGGGTAACTTTAGACTCTAGTTGGACCCA